>JACGWO010000010.1:23221076-23821076 GCA_034509735.1 Sesamum alatum | reverse complement strand
ATAAGACCCTCGATGCCCTATCTCGAGGTCCTCGACTAGGAACATTCCAAACCAACCCTTAGAAGTTGGTTTCATAGCTGCCATCCAATGTGCAGCCCAACTACATGGATTATCCAATTGGTCTACGGGCATTTGTTGTGACATTAAAATGTCGTTTAACGTAATTAGTAAGCACAACACACACATACTGCCATACTTACTATATTCATTGAGTCAATATTACTCTAATAAAGATTTCTAAATAGAACGCAAAACCGCCAATCCAATTGGCTTTCTGGTCACCTATTCTAATAGCTGGTTGTACCTAGAACACTAGAGAAGTTCTAAATGACCTGGAGTGGAATTTAGTTATGGAATGGAAGAATGATCTTAACAAAAATGATACTTGGAGAGAGTAGATCTGCCACATGATAAGAAAGTTGTAGGATGTAAATGCGAATTTACTATCAATATAATGTTGATTGCACTGTCGAGAGGTATAAGGAAAAACTTGTAGTTAGGGGTTTCTCACAAACCAATGGAATTGATTATTAGTAGACAATTGCTCCAGCAGCAAAGAGAAACTCAATCTGGATCCGACTATCTTTAGTAGTAAATTGTGATTGTCCATAACATCAGTTGAATGTGAAAAATGCATTCTTGAATGGAGATTTAGAGGAGGAAGTATATATGAACCTACCACCTACTTTTGAAAATAACATGGTTTCTCACAAAATTTTCAGGTTAAGGAAATCTCTGAATTAGCTTAAACAATCTCCAAGGGTTGGTTTGAACATTTTGAAAAAACAGTCAGAAGTCTTGGTTATAGGCAAAGTCAGGCATATCATACCAGGTTCTACAAACAATCTACTAATGCAAAGATAGCTATATTGCTTGTTTATGTGGATGACATTATTCTAACAGGTGATGACTGTACAGAACTTGAAAATTTGAAGAGGAGACTTGCTATCTTTTTAAATCTAAACTCTAAAGACCTAGGTCCTTTAAAGTATTTCCTTGGGATGGACTTTATTAGATGAAAAGAGCGGATATCAGTCAACTAACATAAATGTCTTGATTTACTTAATGAAATAGGCTTACTTGGTGCAAGGCTACTAAGACTCCGATTGAGCCTTACATCAAACTCCACGAAGTGGAAAATATTGAGCGGTATGAAAGACTTGTTGGGAAACTAATTTAGGAGGGATATAAAAGACTTGTAGGGAAACTAATTTACTTATCTGACACTTGTCTAGATATTTTCTTTGTAGTTGCTATTGTGAGTCAGTTCATGCATTAACCTGGACAAGAGCGTTTCGGTGCTGTATACAGGATTTGAGGTATCTAAAAGGGACTGTCAGGAAGAGGTGTGATGCAAACAAAAAGAGGTGATCTACTAGCTGAAGTTTACACTGATACTCACCAGATGGGAGATACTACAGACCGAAATTCAATGTCTGGTTATTTATATAAGGGAACTGGGTGACTTGGAAAAGTAAGAAATAAAGTGTGGTTGCCAGCAGCAGTGCGGGAAGCAGAATTTAGATCAGGGTGCACATGGAATATGTCAAGCAATACGGATCAAGAGATCATGAAAAGAATTAATGATTATAAACGAAAGCTTATTGTGACAACAAAGCAGCATTGTCAATAGCTCATAATCCAATTCTTCATGATAGGACAAAGCATGTGGAGCTGGAATAAACATTTTATCAAAAGAAAATTGACAAGGGATTAATCTGTATGTTAAATGTTCCAATTCATTTACTTCTTTCAGGGTTCAACAACAAAAAGAAGCCCACAACCGCACTTAAGGATCAACAACAAAAAGAGGCCATACCTTATCCAACCAAAAAAAACATGATTGAGGAAAGAATACTGAATCATAAAGGTGGATATGTGACACAACTATTTTCTTTCTCTCAATAAGCACTGACATAATAGTTAAATAATACACTTAATTTTAAATATTAATGCAGGTGGATGATCATGGCTAAGATTATGGTAACCGAAGTGATAAGTCAACTAACAGAGGCCAGTTCGAGAGAAGAGCAATGCATGTTGTTTCCATGTTTTATGACCTGGTAATAATCCATAAGGAGCATGTAAGGGAAGATTGTCAAACGAGGTCCTTTAAAGAAAATAAGTATGTTGTTCATTAACCTGGATGAACTTGCTTGGAAGTTTTCCCTGTTGTCCTTGTGAGGTATGCTAAAGTAGAAACCTTGCCTGTTGTTGTATGGGATTTTCAAATTCGGAAGCTTAAAATCCTCCCGATACTTGTTTGCCAAGTTATGTATTGGTGCAGAGATAGTTGATTAGAATGCAACAAATGGAATACTTGGTGACAAAATTCATCCTTTCAACTTGTAGAAAAACCTTCACTGGTGTCACAGAAAAGATCTGCGTTCAATATCTAGTAGCCCATCAATTCATGCCTTGACAGCAAAACACTGCTGAGTTCGGGCAACAAAAGGGACACGTGCATGAAGAACATCTTCGTCAATAACCTCTCCAATCCTAAAACAACAATGTCTCACCATCACTGCATATTACATATTGACCAAAATGGTCACTAAATCCATTGAGCAACAAAGTTGTGGCAGTTCATTGAACGTCAACAAAATTAGAACAACATAAGCACCATTGGCCTTGATATTTCACTTTTATCTGTGACATGCATGATATTTCACTTTTATCTGTGACATGCATGATATTTCACTTTTATCTGTGACATGCATGAGCAAAGTTAGAGTTGATGATTCCTCTTGAATTGTCCAATTACACAGATCGAATGCATTCAACATAAAAAACAAAACGTAAGAACAGATTCTAAATTTATTTAATGGTTAAGACTTTGCATCCACTTGGTTGTCAACAACAATATTTTCTTGTCCAAACACACAAAAGACTAATAAACATTGAAGTGCTTGACATAAAATAACATAAAGAAAACATGAACATATTCACATTTATTATCCATGGAATTTTAACAATGGGATTATGATGAAACTAGAATAAGCAAGAGCATGAGGAAGAAAGAAAACATGCACAATATACTTTTTGATGCATCCTGCGGATGTCTAGCTATTATTTTTCAAACAAACTGGAAAACTTCTCTTTTACTGATTGATTCTTATTCACCTATCTTAACAAGAAGAAAGACCTAAGAGATTTGTGCATGTGGCAAATAAAGATGTGAGAATTGTGAACCAATACATAAGATCCTCACATTGTCCATGATGATGGATTAATATGATCTTAATAAGAATCAAACTTATATATTCTCCATCAGAACAGGAAGATTGTTTGATGTCGAGTATGAACACACAGATGAACATGAACAACTTAATAGCAGAAGCAACTACCAACTATACCTTGTCCTCATGGAAAATTTTTCATTCTCGCATATAGACTTGTAAACATTTCTGAGTAGAAAACAGTTGCCATCCTTAAGCGCCTAACAATGGTCAAAGATTGGAAACTCATCAGGACTAATTTATTCAACATACACAAAGAGAGATTAATGTACCTTCGAGAGTAATGGTACTGCATCTAGAGCCGTTTTGAGAAGAATAATGCTTGAGATCAATATTTGGCTCTTTCCGGAGTTGTCAATGGCCAAGACCCCATTAGTCACTTTCTTTTGCTTAAAGCAAAAGTGACAAAGGACTTTATCTGGACACAGCATGAGTTCAACAATGTTGGATCAAAAAACTATGTCACAGCTGCAAAAGTTAAAAACTAAATTTCTCCATTATATTTTTCCAATGCTTACCAGTTTCCTTTGGAAACTTACGAAGAGCCTGGGACAAGCCAAAGAACAGCTGCTCATTGCTCATCAACTCATCCTGAAATTAAACTCAACAATCAAATTACAATATGGTGTACTCGAAGCTATTCGTGCTTTATTTTGAATTTTCGACGTCCTTTCTCTTTTAAGCTTAAGCTTTCTGATGAGACAATTCAACAAGATATCTAATCCAAACAAAGCAAAAAGACCTAGTGCTGGGTCTCTCCTCGCAACCAACTACTTATGGAAAAATTACACTTGCAAGACATCAAAAAATGAAATTGGCCTAAAAGAAAGGAGTTTTTGTCTTTTCGGTTTATGAACTTAATCCATAGATGATCTTACATTTAATAAATTACAAGCTTGAGGTTTTCGGAATCAGTAGAACCTACTCTATACAAGTAGCTTAATCATTCAATTCCACTTATAATGGAGATTGATTAGACTAAGAAGCCCCGTAATATTACAGATGCTACTAGATCCACTTGTTGCAAGGAATTCTCAAATTGTGAAAAAAGGGGAGATGTAATTAAATTGCAAGAAGAATCATTCAAATATGACCAGCCATTTTTATCATACACCAAGAAGCTACAGTTGCAAACTTATTACTGAATTATTCAACTTTATGCTTTCGGCTGCGGAGTACTTTATAAACTATAATTTCCAGCTTCAAATAGTCACATTATTTCAAGTAATACTGTTCTGAGGTAGAGTAATGATGCATGTTGTTTGAATAAGATGCTATAACATGATACATTGGCGACAAAGCTAAGTTGCAAATTCTGGATTGTCTTGTTCTAATGTACAAAACAGTCATAAAGTGTAATTAATCAAAAGAAGAAAGATATCCAAGAGTAACAAGTTTTTGAGGGAATCATATTAAAGTTTACCAGGCAATCAAGTCGGACATTAATAGTGTCAATGTCTTTAAGAGGTTGCAAAAGATTAGCTCACAACAGTCTAGTCCTGCATAGATCTAGATATATAAGATTTCTGACCACAAAAACGTGGGTCACTTCTTCAGACAAATCATATTATAAAATTACTAGAGATGAAATCGACCTAGTAGTCTTTTCAAAGTCAGGTGTGCTTGGATTGTGTAGCTTCAACCTGTCTTACCTCATTACCTATCTATCTATGACTTACATTTTGCTATATTTACATTTGCCAATCAATGGCACAATAGCCAGATGTACAAGGGAACTTTCTTTATAGGACTAAATATTTTGTGAGACTTTAATTTTATTCCACTGGTAGTATCTTATAAAATGTCTTTCATACAATTAGTTGGTTTTTCTCATTAAATTGCCTTTGGGTCTTTCCTAAAGCACGAAAAAAATATATAATAAATAAGCTAAGCACCGCAACTAAAATTAAACTGCAGCCAAGCAAATTCATCCTTAACACTTCCAGAAAATCATTGTATCCAGCACTGCAGTTCAACAGAGAGAACCTTACATCTATATTTTCGAGAATACAAACAATCTTTTTCCAATTATTAGTCAGTTGGCGGCAGTGCCAGCTGCTACTCATGAAACAATGTGGTGAAACACATTGATATGTTGCAATTAATTGCTGAGCAAGTCAATGACATTAATCATGGATACTGACAAGCATACCCTCCAACAATTCGTATTGTCTTGAGCATATGAAATAGACTTCTTTTCTTGTTGTTAGTTCCCCAAAGGCTAGAGTGCATCGGCTCAATGATTCCAAGTTCTGGACACTGCCATCAGGGTATGTTAGAACTCTACTGGCTAAATGGTGCAGTGAAGACTGATAAATCAACGCCCCTGCCTTTTCAAGAGAATACATGCCCATAAATAAAGAAAAAGAAAAGGATAAAATGGTAGCACAATGTTTGAAACAAATTCCCCAAAATCTTTTTCTATAAAGCTAAGTAGCAGCGTCGCATACTTGGAACCCGACTAGAAAGGTTAACAATTTTGAAAATGAAAGCAGTGTGGCATTCTTTTCAAGTAGAAGGATACCTAGTGGCGTCTACATTCATGTGGTCGAATGATCCATTAGTAGTAACCTGAAAGAGAGAAAATTGCACAAAAAAGAGAAAATGCTATGAGATAAGTAGAACAGAACCTGAATAAGTCTGCAATGTAGTAAAGAACGTGATATAAAGCCAAATATATATGGTTGACATGATCACATATACGTAGATCATTTCTTGAAACTGCAGAGAGTGAAGACAATTAGACAGAAAAGAACAAATTCTGCTTAGAATTGCGATAAGAGGAGGGAGAGGATGGAGCTAACCATGTTGGACGAAACAAATACTGTGTATGAATAACGGAGTACTGGCATTTCCATTTTGAGCCCTCCAAATCAGTATTTCATTTCCTAAAATAGTTTTTCATTTTTTAAACTCCACTGCTTGAAACACTTCAGTTTCCCTATATGGATTTAATTTTTACTATTGGAAGTAAGCAGGTGAAGATAAATAAAAATTCTAGCTCTTTTCAACTCCCAGGTGTGGTCCAGACCAAATTATTGGGATTCTGAAGACTGAAAACAGGAAGTACATATCTTTGCGAGAAGATGAACATAGTAATTTGCATTGCGATAACAATATATTCATTCCACGAATAATACTCCTACGAGTTCATCAGGAAAAGGTCATAGTGTTATAAGAGAGAAAATCAATTATCTTCTTAATCTAAACCAGAGAGAAGTATGATTGGTGCGGCCCAATGACCGAAATGTGCACAACCAATGTAAAATGATGGAATAATGGAGGCAAGGTGGTTCTCTCAGAGAGTGTAAATATTAGACGATTTTCTCAACCAAAAATAACATTCTCCACAATATTACCTTGTCCTACTTGGGTACTTTGAAATCGTGATAAGAATGTCAATGCTTCAGTAGTTTCATTCAACAGTTGATATATTTTAAAACACACGTCAAATCAACTTTTAACAAAATCCATGAATACAATGCTTTAGGATTTTCATTGCTCAACATTACACTAGATTTCACTCTTCTAGCTATTTTTCATTTTTATTGTGCTAGAAGAGGATGGAGGAATACTTTAGAGGACAAAGACTTACAGATAATGAGTGGTTAGTGATGATGACTCCCTTCTTTGCTTATATCCTGGGCATAATGCAATAGAAGATTTATTTCAAAGATGTAGCTAAATGTCTTTAAGCAGAATGTACACAGTTCCAAGACCAGAAGGGCCCCTAAAGACGGACAAGAGAAATAGTGATCATGTAACTGTTGAGACCTACTGAATAATCACGGAAATTTTATCAGATGGGCTTATTTCGTAAATCTTCACGGTGCTTACATTCGAAAGTCAATGGAATATCAATATGCAGTAAGATGTATGAATTGTTGCTATATTATTAACAAGAATTATGCTCCTCTCTGCTGGTATAACTACATTCACCAGTAATATCGCACTTAAACTATAAATTGGTACTTTTGAAGTTCAGTTGCAAGAATGAAAGAGGCCAGCAAAGGCTATTCAATGCTCAGCTATCAGACCTAACAGTAAATCTGGGACGGCAACACTAGCATAGGTAACCCATCTCCTACAGTTTTTCTAAAACATTCAACCAAATCAATTGACAATGAGGGGAAGACTTATGGACGAGTCATTCCAGGAAATATAGCGTGTCGAACGAGCTTCATAAACAACTTGCTTTGGTTTAACATTACCATTTTATAGTTCCATATAATCCTTTTGTCTTCACAAAAAAAATTTATCAGATGTATAACTAGAAAATGGTGAAGTTTAAATTAAAGAAACAACTAGATGTTGCATCACAATAACAAGTGATAACTCATAATTTAGAGCATATTATTTTCTATGATTTCCAGATCATGTAAAAAACACTCTTCTAAATTTAAAGAAATCTTGAGTGAAGAAATACCACTTCATGGTTGCAGCAGCTGCAGCCAAGCAAAGATAATATTGCTTGTAATAAGTACCCAAACCAAGAGCAGATGATTTTTTACTAGCACAACGGCCTATCAGGATGAACCCACAAATTAAAATTATACATCAACTCCTGCATAATAAGCAAGGGAATAAATTCACAGTCATGTGGCTACCCTGGTGTCATTAAAGCAACTGCGAGCCATCATAACATGTAGATGCAGAAAGAAGATAGTCTGACTTTATTAGGCACTAAGAATTAAAAAAATCAAAATCTAACCACAGGTTACCTTTGTGGTTGAAGAGCAAAATCTGTCAACGAGCTCAGACACTCCAACCATGCCATCAGGAGCCAGCTTAATATGTGTAACAATAATTACCATTGGGTCATAAAAATTCAGTAGCGTTTTTGTGTTCTAGTATGAGCTGCTCGTCTCAATATACTGAGAAAGGTGAAATGAAGCTGATCTCAAGTCAAATGCAGCCACTCCAACCTACAAGTTAGATAGTACAACATCATTAATTAGCATACTAACAAAAATTAGAATTTCTAGAAGTCATATTTAGGAATGCGAATTAGTGCGGAAGTATTTTGTATTTTGTTAAGAAATAAAATAAAATAGTGTTGAGGCATTTATATCCTTTAGATTGATTGGCCTCCCCGAATCAGATTTTAAAGTGTAACAAGAAAAGTTAACCAGAACACCTACCATATGCCAATGAAATTCAAATCCAAAGCTTGTTATCGTCGGGCCAACACCGTACCAGGTTCATGTCGTGTTTTCCAGAGAAAACGCGACTTTAAGTCGTGACCATTCGATGAAGGATGTTTCTGGCCGTTCGATCGAGGGTTCAAATCCAATTAGGGGTGATTTAAGTTTAAGTTGTGACGACATCGTTTTGAGGAATTAGGGCACAGATTGGAAGGGAAAGAATTAGGGATTGAGCGTCAGCATTTTGCCCTAATTAACTAAACAACAGTCCATGCGGCCGTAGCTGATTGGAAGAGGAAAGAGGCGCAGTTGAGGGCTCAAACCCTTTTTGGAGCAGATTTCCCCTTCTGGAGCTGAAGGAAAGGAACCTAGAGATCATTTGCCGTTTTTTTGATTGCTTTATTACTTTTGTAACATTTTGTCAATTCCCAGACTTTGAATCAGTTTTAAGAGATGGATTGTACTGCAAATGAATTAATGAATGAAGTGATATTTTCAGCTCAAATTCTCTCATCTATTCTATCTCTATTTCCCACCCCCTTCTTCTTCTTCAAACTGTTACAGTTCCCACCGTTGCAGAACGATCGGTTGACCCTGGAACAGCCATGGGCCCCTCTCAATCACCTCTTCCATTGCCATGACGGTATTGAAGGTAAAAAATAAAAACCATTTTGAGACGCCACAACCTCTCGTACCGCCGGCCAAGTGGACCGGACAAATGATTCTAGTTGTGAGAAATACGGCTTCTTCCCGATGAAGTAGCCCATAGCTGTGGTATTCCAGCCCCGTTTCCCTTTCATCACCATGTACAATGTAGGTTTGACAAGATCTCGCCATCCGAATATCGGGTTGAATGTATGTTAGGGTTTTCCGACTCGACTTTTCAAATGCAGTCGCTATAGGATCTGCATGGGGTTGCGTTCTCAGGCGAACTGTACCAACAAACACTTCCGATTCCGTTGCCTGAGTCCCCTCGTGGGAGGACCCTGATCATGCCACTCAGGAATAGGTTCGGGGTAAACCCTAGGTAGTGCAGAAACCCTAGGCAGTCCCAAGGGTGAAACCCTAAGAGTAGTGGATGAGACCCCGTAGCCTTCCGTCCGTACAGGCGACGAGGCCACCTCCATTGTTGCACCCACAGATATGGAGGTCGTCCCCATTGAGCTAAAACTGTATTTCTCTTTCTATCGAGCCTTGAACCGCTCAAGTGTCTTCAAAGCATCAGTGTCCCCCTCTCGTAGCACACTCTCTGCCAAACTAGATAACTAGAGAAGTTAAACCGAGAACGCAGAGCCTCATCCTCATCAGCCTACCAGCCTCCGCCGCTAGGGTTGTCCGTCACTTGGGAGAGAATCGTAGTCATAAAGAAGTCTAGCTTTCTAAACAATCGTAATATAAAAAATTCTTAATTAGTCAATCCAAATCAAAACCATACAACCATGGCTTCTCATCTAAAAGGTGTCCAAGAATTAACCATGACAAATCAAATACGTAAAGCACTATGTGAGTATAAGAGAGATCATCCCACGTGCACTCAAAAAATGTTTGCAACAATGGACTGATGAAAATTTCCATTTGAAAGTTAGTCAAGGTATAATATCGAATACAATCAAGCAATCATCTGAGTACCTTTCGGCTAACTAACAAAAAGGAGGGACGCCAAGCTAGATTTAAATTTAAAGAAGAAGCAAACAACAATAGCATCATACTTTATTAAGTTGTCCTAATTTTATTGTAATTTTATAGGATTATTAACTTAAAATATTGTAGGGACCATAAATTTATATAAGGGTCTTCTGAAAAATTATATCTTATTAATTTAGACCTTGGGCCCAAGTCGGGACTAAGAAAAATTATTATTTTAGAGAGGTTATTAATTTATCGAGTATTAATTTATAGAGGTTCAACTGTACTTGGTTCTTGATTCATAGGTTTCATGTGCTTTCTCATGTGATTTGATATATTTACAATATTTTCCAAAGCATTGTCTATTGTTTACTTTACATATGCATTTACCTAGCCTATCATGCCTTGTCAACAGAAGTAGAGTTGTAAGGAAATGCAAATTGCTTTGTGGTCTTTACTGAGGACTTTTAACTGATATAACGAGCTGCTTTAGTAGCCAATGAATTTATATTTTGGTGGATGACATGATAAACAAAAGAGATTCCATTTCGGATACATCACTTTTCATATTTCGATGTAAATTCCTATAGTCTATATTCCATCTATTGTCTATGAACATCAGTTAAATGTCATATCATGCCATATTTTTATATGCATAAGTGCATTTTGATGGATCTAGTTATCTATCAAACAAATAAATGTTGGATCTGTTGGAATAGGTGACCAGAAAGCCAATAGGTTTGGCAATTTGTAACCTATCCGACAACTTGATGTGAATGTAATATTATTATGTGATGAATAAGATGAGTGTTCGTCACCAATGGTACCTTCTTTGTTGCGCTCATCTTACATTTGTTAAAATGGTGTTTAACTTATATCGCAACAAAGCCCACAGACCATGGATAACAACTCGTGCAGTTGGGCCACGCATTGGATGGTGGTCATGAAACCAACTGATTAAGAGTTGGGTCTGAAACGTTCCAAGTCGAGGACCTCGAGACAGGGCATCGAGAGTCCTATTGAGACTTGCGTCAAAGCCTTGGAGGCTTGGTCGGTATGATTGATTTTCCCAGGTTCCGATAGTACGGGAGTAATCCTCAGACTTGAGGGATCATGGCAGTCGCGTGCACAAGACGGCTGTATCTTGGATCTGGCGAGAGGTAATCATTCTGTAAGATGATTATCATAAGCCTTGTCCAGTGCAGTCAGAATGTGTAGCGAGGACGGTGGATTCCAAGAAGAGGATCCGTCCCCTGTCAGTATGTGACAGAGGTATCTCCTATGCACAAGGAGACACGTTCATGCTGTTTGAAGCTGTGGCCACAGTGGTTGGTCGAACAGGGAATGGTTTCCTGTGTCGACACAATGAAGCATACGTGGTCTCGAGTATTAAGCATGGATGCCTAGTCAAGGATGGGAACCGACGCCCAATTCCATACCCTAGACTAAGGCCGGGAGACGGTAGACGGAAGGATCGTACCCGTACGGAATCGGCGCCTAAATGTTCACGCCAATTCACCTAGTCTCTAGTGCCATGGACCGTTGCTAGACGGCCACCCATGGTAACGGGCCCTTGTGGGACACGGGCCCAAGTCTAGCTGAGGGTGAACCTAAAGGGTCACACACAAATCACCGAGGAGGTTGAGAGATCGACTTGGAGTCAATCTCGAAGGATAAAATAAGTAATTAGATTACTTAAGGGAAAGTCCATTGGATGGACGGGCCGATATTGTATCGGGCTTTCATTTAATCGGTAAATTGGATTTTCGATTAAATATGGAAAGTTGAGATGTTGAGACGTTGGATCTTTTAATTGGATTAAAAGATCAACGGGAATAATTTAAGTGGACATTAAATTGGATTTAATATTGGGTTCGTCGCAATTGGATTACGATAAAATCCGGTCCGTTAAATTATACCCGAGAGGAGAAATAATTCCTAATTTGGAATGGGAAGAAGTTGGACTTCTTTCCTTAATCAAACATGGCCGACACGCTCCCTTGGAGGAAGCAAAATCAGCCGTGTTTCATGCTAGGTGGTATGTTGACTTATCTCTTTTGGAAAGAGACAAATCAACTCCAATCAAGCTCTTCCTTTTTGGTATGATTTGATCATACCATAAATTTTGGTAGGCTTGATTGAAGAATTGATGGTGATTGATTGGAATGAATCTAGACATCCTTGGATGAACCTAGACACATTTCAATAATCACATTAATTATGTATATATATAGGAGTATATACAACACCAAGCATAAGTGATTCATTATTCATCTTTTTCTAGGAAAAAGAAAAGACAAAAATCCTCTCCTCTCTCTCAAAATTTCGTGCTCCCTCCCTCTCTTACACTTGTGTTCTTCACTTGATTTTGAATCAAGAAGAAGAACAAAGTAAGTTTAAGAGAACACTAATTCATAGTGTTCTTCTCTTAAACCGATTCCTTCCTAAACCCGTTCTTTTCTAGCAAGAAGAACGTGTGTTTCTTCCGGTGTGGTGTGGATCACCTTTGGAGAATCCATACGTTTGGATTTCGTGAGCATTCCGGAGAAGGAACAACGCTAGTAGCCGGGAGCATACGCTAAACAATCAAAGGTAACGGTTTATTACGCTTTGATTGATTTCATTTGTATATCTATGCCCTATGTGTTTAAATATATGTTTTAATATTTACACATCCTACATTGAACGCCCGGTTGAGCACCCAAGGGTACACCCCTTGGGATTCGCGTATTTTGAATTTGATTTAAATTTACGCAATTTCTCGCTTTTCTCGCTTCCGCTCGCGCTCCTGGGCGGATCCGCTTGTCCTTCAAGTGGTATCAGAGCCCGGTTCGATGTAAGGGGCATAGATCTATGTGTTTGGCATGATCTACTTGCTTTTAAATGGCTTTATTGGCATGTTAGATTACACAAATATATGAATAATATGATGATTCAATTGTTTGGATTTAATGGACTTTTGGCATGCTTAATTTTGTTAGATTGGATCTAAAATTGCATGCTTATTTTCAGAATAATATTAATGTTATTGTGCTGAAATAGTTTTGAAAAAAAAAAAAAATTGGTCGGGCCGGCAGTGGCCGCGCGCAGGCGGGCGCCTGCGCGCGGGCGGCCGGCCAGCACAACGGCTGGGCCGTTTTGTGCCGTTTTTCGACTTTTTCCGGAAAATTCGATTTTCTGTATTTTCTGCACAATATTCTGAAAATATGTTAATTTTGCATTTTTGATTTTGGGATAATTGGATTATTCTTGAATTAAATTTGCTTAATTAATTTGGGATTAATACATGCATTGGATGCATTGTTTAAAATGTCCATTAAATTTCAAATTTGAATTTTGCATATTATTTGTATATTTATGCTTTTGTGATGTTGGACATCACTTGGGTATTTGGAATATCCATTGGTTATTTATGCATGATTATTTGGAATAATTATGTTATGTGAGTTGATGGAATCAACATGGGATGATCACAAAGCCCTAGACCTTGTGTATGGATGAATGAATGTTTATTTATTTTCTGTTGGGTGGGGCCTGCGTGCCTCTTGTTTTTGGGACTATCATCTCTCGTATTTTCAGCCTCATGATGTTAAGGCTTGTTTTCTTTATTACCGATGTATTACTTTCAGTTGTAATGAGAATAGATAGGATTGGTGAGGTTTCAATTTTAACAAGCAATTGGAGTCGGAGACCCCAAGGAGGAGCATCAAGGCGTGAAACAAGAGCACTACAAGGCCCATTGGAATGACACTGGGTATATTACTATTGTAATAATTTAGGACCACCCTAGACAGACCATAGACTCACTGCGGGCTCAGTGGATCGCATAGGTTGGGCTTGTGATCATCCTAACAGGGGTATGCTATGTTTTATGCATGCGGCGTTTTTTATTTATCGCTTTAAATATTGGATATTTATGCATGCTAAAACACCATAATGTGATGAGGTCTCGGTCACACTTAAACTCTCATTTGGTTGGACCAAATTAAATATTAGGCCCAGAACGGACTTGGATCAAAATGGTATTTTGGTCTGTCCGAGCCTTCCATCCACAGCAATGTGGTGAGGAAGCTACCACTACCCAAGTGTGGTCTCACGAGTCGTGGCACACTTGGAATAGGGAAAAGCTGCACTATTGTTGTGAACAAAAAGACTGCGCTCGCTGTTTCCCTGTCTCACGAGTCGTGGGGGGCGACAGTTTGAGGCATGATTTGGTTGATGGGTCGGGCCCAACACTGAGTAACATGGTTCGCTTGGAGTCCTCGAGACCATGTGAATAGGTGAGGCAAAATATCTTGGGAATCTCATTGGATGAGAATGATATTAGATATCTCCCACGAGATCTTCTTCATGTGAATCGTAAAAGCGGGGCATGGAGATTACGCTTGTGGATCCCAAGCCCACTAGGAAATGGTTTCCCGAAATTCCGCTTGAGAGTGGCGGACTTTCGTATAAATAGTGGGAGGGTTAAAGACTAAAAGACCAAGTCTTCAACTTGAACAATAATATTACCATCATCTGCTAATTTCTGCTTTACATTTTTTAATAATGTAGATATGTCTAAGAACCCGTTAACCATGATTCTTGAGACTAACAAATTCAACGGAACGAACTACTCGGACTGGCTGAGAAACCTGAGGATTGTCCTCGGTTTCGAGAACCAAGGCTACGTCTTGGACGAGCCGCCACCGAGCGACTTACCGGAGGGGTCCACGCCTGAAGAACGTTTGACGTTCGAGAAATGGCATGAGGACAACCGGAAAGTACGCAGTATCATACTGGCTTCGATGTCTAACAACATCCAGAAGCAGTATGAGAGGCTGGACAACGTCTCCGCCATAATGCTCCGCATGAACGAGGTTTGTGCGGTTCCGAATAGGCATATTAGATATGCCGCCACAAAAGCATTCTTTGGCACCAAGCTCGCTGAAGGAGCGTCTGTACAGAGTCATGGGGTCAAGATGCTCTCCCTAGTGGAGAAACTCGAGGACCTTAAAGCTGGGCTTAACAATGACACGTACATTGACGTGATCCTCCAGTCACTTCCTCCATCCTATGACCCGTTTGTTGTAAACTACAACATGAACGGACTTGAGAAGTCTATTCATGAGTTGATCAACATGCTGGTCCAATACGAGGCAACGACCCACAAGTCGGCGCCGGCGGTATTGATAGGAGAGGCTTCGACCTCCAAGGCGAATGGCAAGAGGGCCGGACGCTGGAAGAGGAAGAAGGGCAAAGGGAAGACGGTTGTGGCCCCTGCTCACGCTCCGGGCGTCCCTGTTGCTCCGGTTGGACCGAGCAAAGGGAAAGGGAAGGCCCGTGGTTCTCAGCGGTCCAAGGCAAATGATGTCTGCATGCATTGCCAAGGAAAAGGGCATTGGAAGAGGGAGTGCCCACAACGCCTCTCCAACCCAGGTGTGTTTGTGGTTGAAGTTAATATGATTACTAATTCTGCTTCATGGGTATTGGATACCGGGTGTGGTGCTCACATCTGCAATGATCTGCAGGCACTGCAAAGAAGCAGAAGGCTAACCAAGGATGAGATGATCCTGAGGCTAGGCGATGGCAAGGTCGTTGCTGCGGAGGCCGTAGGATCACTAGAGTTAGCCATTAGTAGTCATGTTAGGATTGTACTGAACGATTGTTTCTATGTACCTAGCATGATTAAAAACATTGTTTCCATCCCGGTCCTTGATAAGGAGGGATATGAATTTACCATCAATAAAAACGGTTTTTTCATTATCAAAGATGGTATTTCTCATTTGCTTGGTACATTGGTCAACGGTCTGTACATACTTCAACAGTCTAATTGGATTATGACTGCAGAACACAAACGAAAACGTGATGATCATAATAATGCACAGATATGGCATGCGAGGTTAGGTCATATCTCTAAAGATAGGATAAGAAGGTTGGTGGAGTCAAAGAGTCTAGAAATAGACGATTTGGACAATCTACCGACCTGCGAATCCTGTCTAAAGGGAAAGATGACCAAGAAATCCTTTGTTGGACAAAGTACGCTAGCCAGTGGTCTGTTGGATTTGATCCATACAGATGTCTGTGGTCCACTAAATACTCAGACTAGAGGTGGGTACTCGTACTTCATAACCTTTACCGATGATCACTCACGGTATGGTTATGTTTACCTGATGAGGTACAAGTCTGAAGCCTTTGGAAGGTTTAAAGAATACAGACTTGAAGTAGAGAACCAAACCGGTCGAAAGATCAAAGCCCTTCGGTCGGACCGAGGTGGAGAGTATTTGAGTGGTGAGTTTACTGATTATCTAAAAGAAAATGGGATTCTCTCTCAGTGGACCCCTCCTGGAACACTGCAGCTTAATGGTGTGTCTGAAAGGAGGAATCGGACCTTGTTGGACATGGTCCGATCCATGATGAGTTTTACCGAACTACCCCTTTCCTTCTGGGGATACGCTCTTGAGACGCCGGCCAAAGTTTTGAACTTGACGCCATCTAAAAGGGTATCCCAGACGCCATATGAGATATGGCATGGCAAGCCTGCCTCCTACAAATACTTGAAAGTGTGGGGTTGCCCCGCATATGTCAAGAGATTAGTGGGAGATAAACTGAACTCGAGGTCTAGTTTATGCAGGTTCATCGGCTATCCGAAAGAAACTGCGGGGTATTATTTCTATGATCCCTCCGAGCAAAAGGTTTTTGTCTCGCGAAACGCAGTGTTCTTGAAAAAAGGTTTTCCATCGGATAGTCGACGCGATGAGGTGCTCCTTGAGGAATCAAGTGAGGAACCCCAAGAGGCGACAGTGACATCTGAGCCTGAAGTTCCCACTGATATTGTTCCAGTCCTCCGTAGGTCGGCCAGAGTATCCCATGCACCTGATAGGTATGTATTTCTGGCCTGACCAGTCAGTTGGATAATGATCCAAAGACGTACGGAGAAGCGATGTCGGACATCGATTCGGACAAGTGGCTTGAGGCCATGAAATCCGAGATGGACTCGATGGGTAGAAACAAGGTTTGACCCTAGCAGATCCACCAAAAGGGGTTAAACTCGAAGCTGGAACATACATTTTGATGAAGTCATACGGGGATATGATTTCATCAAGAACGAGTCCGATCCTTGTGTATACAAGAAGATCAGTGGGAGCTCAGTTGCGTTTCTGGTGCTTTACGTGGATGACATCTTGCTCATTGGGAATGATGCTAAGATGTTGGGTACCACTAAAGCTTAGCTGTCAATGCAATTCTCCATAAAGGATATGGGCGAGGCATCCTACATCCTTGGCATCAAGATCTACAGGGATAGATCTAGAAGGATGTTAGGAATGGCCCAGTCCTCGTACATTGAGAAAGTCTTGAAGAGATTCAAGATGGAGAACTCAAAACGAGGATTCCTTCCTATGAGGCATGGAATTAAGATATCCAAGAAGCAGTCTCCTAAGACTGATGAGGAGCTTAAAAGGATGTTGGACATCCCCTATGCTTCAGCCGTAGGCAGCATACAGTATGTTGTTCAGTGCACTAGACCTGATGTGGCTTTCGCTTTGAGCGTAACTAGCAGATATCACTGGAGTGTAGTCAAGACTATCCAAAAGTACCTGAAAAGGACTAAGGACATGTTCTTGATCTACGGCGGTGGAGGGTTGATACTGGAAGGCTATAGCGACGCTAGGTTCCAGCCGAATGACGATAAAGCCAAGTCTCAGTATGGTTTTGTATTTAGACTAAATGGTGGCGTGGTTACTTGGAAGAGTTCCAAATAGGCTACCACGACGGACTCCACCATAGAGTTTTGAATACATAGCGGCTTTGGAAGCTGCTAAGGAGTGGTTTGGTTGATGAGCTACATCCAAGGGTTGAATGTAGTACCTAGCATTGCTAAACCCGTAATTATCTTTCATGATAACAACGGGGCGATAGCGCTAGCAAAGGAACCGAGATCTCATCACGATCCAAGCATATTCTTAGACGCTACCATCTACTTAGAGAGATGGATAGCAGGACTGACGTTCGGTTGGACCGAGTCAGCTCCGCAGAAAACATAGCAGATCCACTTGCTAAGCCCATGTCGCAAGTTGCCCATACTCACCATCTGAATAAGAGGTTCGAGGTCAATGGGTGATTGGCTTTAGGTCAAGTGGGAGATTGTTGAAATAGGTGACCAGAAAGCCAATAGGTTTGGCAATTTGTAACCTATCCGACAACTTGATGTGAATGTAATATTATTATGTGATGAATAAGATGAGTGTTCGTCACCAATGGTACCTTCTTTGTTGCGCTCATCTTACATTTGTTAAAATGGTGTTTAACTTATATCGCAATAAAGCCCACAGACCATGGATAACAACTCGTGCAGTTGGGCCACGCATTGGATGGTGGTCATGAAACCAACTGATTAAGAGTTGGGTCTGAAACGTTCCAAGTCGAGGACCTCGAGACAGGGCATCGAGAGTCCTATTGAGACTTGCGTCAAGAGTCGTGTTCATTGGATGAGTTCCGTGTTTCATCGGCGACAGGCGTGGGACGCCTACACGATCTTGATGGGTTGGTCGACTGGGGTCGAGCCGACTGGACTGACTCGCGGGGATCATCATATGGAAGCCTTGGAGGCTTGGTCGGTATGATTGGTTTTCCCCGGTTCCGATAGTACGGGAGTAATCCTCAGACTTGAGGGATCATGGCAGTCGCGTGCACAGGACGGCTGTATCTTGGATCTGGCGAGAGGTAATCATTTTGTAAGATGATTATCATAAGCCTTGTCCTATACAGTCAGAATGTGTAGCGAGGACGGTGGATTCCAAGAAGAGGATCCGTCCCCTGTCAGTGTGTGACAGAGGTATCTCCTATGCACAAGGAGACACGTTCATGCTGTTTGAAGCTGTCGCCACAGTGGTTGGTCGAACAGGGAATGGTTTCCTGTGTCGACACAATGAAGCATACGTGGTCTCGAGTATTAAGCATGGATGCCTAGTCAAGGATGGGAACCGACGCCCAATTCCATACCCTAGACTAAGGCCGGGAGACGGTAGACGGAAGGATCGTACCCGTACGGAATCGGCGCCTAAATGTTCACGCCAATTCACCTAGTCTCTAGTGCCATGGACCGTTGCTAGACGGCCACCCATGGTAACGGGCCCTTGTGGGACACGGGCCCAAGTCTAGCTGAGGGTGAACCTAAAGGGTCACACACAAATCACCGAGGAGGTTGAGAGATCGACTTGGAGTCAATCTCGAAGGATAAAATAAGTAATTGGATTACTTAAGGAAAAGTCCATTAGATGGACGGGCCGATATTGTATCGGGCTTTCATTTAATCGGTAAATTGGATTTTCGATTAAATATGGAAAGTTGAGATGTTGAGACGTTGGATCTTTTAATTGGATTGAAAGATCAACGGGAATAATTTAAGTGGACATTAAATTGGATTTAATATTGGGTTCGTCTCAATTGGATTACGATAAAATCCGGTCCGTTAAATTATACCCGAGAGGAGAAATATTTCCTAATTTGGAATGGGAAGAAGTTGGACTTCTTTCCTTAATCCAACATGGCCGACACGCTCCCTTGGAGGAAGCAAAATCAGCCATGTTTCATGCTAGGTGGTATGTTGACTTATCTCTTTTGGAAAGAGACAAATCAACTCCAATCAGCCATGTTTCATGCTAGGTGGTATGTTTCAGGCAAGGGAGGCCTGCGCGCGCCCGCCCAGCCGGTCCCGCAGGGGCAGCGCACAGCCAGGGAGACTGCGCGCAGGGCAGCGCCTCCAGGCGCCGCGCACGCAGACAAGGGTGTCTGCGCGCGCGCGGACGGGCTCTGGGCAGCGCCGCCAGGCGCGCGCGCACGCAGACAGAGGAGTCTGCGCGCGCGCGCCCGGCAGGCGTGCCCAGTGCACGTCTGCGCGCGCACTGCGCACGGCACGGCCGGCAGCCAGCAGGCCAGCGCGCGCGCAAGGCAAGGGAGCCTGCGCGCGCGACGGCCTGCCGGAATGCCAGGCCGCGCAGCGCGCTGCCGGCCAGGCGCGCGTGCACGCAGGCAATGGGCCTGCGCGCGCAGGGGCGGCAGGCTGAGCCTGCTGCCCTGTGCGCGTGCCGGCGGCGGCGGCGGCTGCAGCTGCAGCTGCTAGGGTTTCAAAACCCTAGCAGTGTTTCTTCTTTTATTTTTTAATTATTTTCAGTTTTAATTTTGAATTAATTCTGAAGAATCGTTTTTTGGTTCAATTATGCCTATTTTTCTAAAGACATTATTTTAGGAGTAAAATAAATTGAATTTGGAATCCCGGGGTTATTTTACTTATAATAATGAGGAAAGGTTTTCCTAAAACGAGAATATATTATTACCAATATTTATGTTTTATTTTTCACACATTGTGCACATATTCATTTATTATTTTGGATATTCATGATTGGATATCATGTGTTGTTGGTATATTGTGATTATATGATTGGATCATGTGATTATGTTTGTTGGATGGAAATGGATGATCACGAGCCCTAGACCGGATGTATGGTTTATTTTCTGTTGGGCCTGTGTGCCTCTTTTACTGCTTTCTCCTTCTCTCTTTCTAGTTGCCTTGGAATAATGAGGCATTCTACCTCCCTCCTTATGTACTCCCCCCGGGTTTTCGTTGGGGTTTTTATTTTTTTTAATATGTAATGAGAGTAGACTAGGAGTGAGGTTTCTATTTTTGTAATTGGTGGAGAAGAAGGAAGGACCACATGGAGAGCCCAGACGGGAGGTCCCTTGGAGTTTTCCATGAAGTGAAGAAAGAGAAAAAGAGACCAAGGCCCATCAGCATGATGATTGGGTTGCTATTAATGTAATAGTATAGGACCAACCCTAAATTGACCATAGATCCACTGGGGGCTCAGTGGGTCGCATAGGATTCGGGCTCGTGATCATCCAACAAGGGCGTGCTAGGCTTTAATTTTGCATGTGGTTATGATGATGGATGAATGGATTGTTTATTTATCATATAACTGCTATGGATGGTTTATTTACGCATTTTGGATGTATGTGTAGATATTTATTTATTTGAGATCTCGGTCATTTACTACTCTCACATTGGTTGGACTAATGTCAAAATATTAGACCCTAGACAAAGTGGACATAAACTCTAGGAGTTTGTCCATGCCTTCCAATCCATGGCATAGTGAGGAAGCTGCTTTGGGTCAATAGCGTGGTCTCACGAGTCGTGGCATGTTATTGTACTTAAAGGAAGCTGCACTATGTCATGAACGAAAAACGGGCTGCTGCTACCTGTCTCACGAGTCGTGGGGGTACCAGTGGGTCCGTGGCTCGGTGATTGGGTTGGGTCTAACGCCCAATTAACATGATTCGCTTGGAGTCCTCGGGATCATGTGAAAGGGTGAGGCAATAATCTTGGGAATCTCGTGGAACGAGAATGGTATGGAATACCTCCCACAGGATCTTTTCCATGCGAATCGTAAAACCGGGGTATGGGAAAAATCGCTGTGGATCCCAAGCCCACTTGGAAAGGATTTCCCGAAAATCACGTTTGAGAGTACCGTGTTTTCGTATAAATAGTGGGAGGATTAAATGACTAAAGTCCATGCATTTAATTATTTTATCAAACCACCATCTTTTATTTTCTACTGATCGCGCGCTGTTTCCTAAAATGTAGATTTTAAAATGTCTAAGAACCCACTTTCCACCATTCTTGAGACAAACAAATTCAATGAAACAAACTACAACGAATGGTTGCGCAATCTCAGGATAGTCCTAGATTACGAGAACCAAGGCTACGTCATGGACGAGCCTCTCCCTAGGACCTTACCGGAAGGATCCACGCCAGAAGAACGTGAGACGTTCGAGACTTGGCATAAGGATAACCGGAAGGTCCGTAGCATCATACTTGCTTCGATGACCAATGAGATTCAGAAGCAATATGAAAGGCTAGACGATGTCCCTTCCATTATGGCTCGCCTTAAGGATTGCTATGCAGTCCCGGACCGGCATACTAGGTATGTCGCGACCAAGGCGTTCTTTGAAACGAAAATGACAGAAGGATCCTCTGTACAAGAGCATGGGGTTAAAATGCTTACCCTGGTGGAAAAGCTCGAGGACCTAAAGGCAGGTCTCGATAATGAAACGTACATAGATATGATCCTTCAGTCACTCCCACCCTCCTTTGACCAATTTATCGTCAACTACAACATGAACGCACTTGAGAAGGGCATTCATGAGTTGATCAATATGTTGGTGCAATACGAGGCAACGACTAAGAAGTCCACACCTTCGGTGTTGTTTGGAGGTGTTGCCAAAGAGGGGAAAGGTAAAGGAAAGGGAAAGGTTGTCTCCAAGCAACAGTCTAAGGCATATGACATATGTATCAACTGCCGTGAGAAAGGGCATTGGAAAAGAGAGTGCCCCAAACTCTTCTCGAACCAAGGTATATATGTGATTGAGGTTAATATGGTCACTAGTTCTGCCTCTTGGGTATTAGATACCGGCTGTGGAGCTCACATTTGCAATGACTTGCAGGTGTTGAAAAGAAGCAGAAAACTGGGTAGCGGGGACATGATCCTGAAGCTTGGGAATGGCAAGGCCATCTCGGCAGAAGCAGTAGGATCCGCCACTCTAGTGATTAGTGATAGTATTAGCATAGATTTAGAGCAAGTTTATTTTGTACCCAGTATGATTAAAAACATCATTTCCATTCCATTGTTGGACAATAGTGGTTATGAGTTTAGAATCAATAAAAATTGCTTTTATTTGATGAGGTGTGGAATTGCTCATCTACTTGGTACATTACATAACGGACTCTATATCTTGCAACAAACGAATTTCGTCCTCAATGCACAACACAAACGAAAATTAGATAATAACGGGAACGCACGTCTGTGGCACGCTAGGCTAGGTCACATATCCCAAGATAGGATGAAAAGGTTGGTAGACTCAAAGAACCTAGAGGTTGGGGACTTGAGCGATCTACCAACTTGTGAGTCCTGTCTAAGAGGGAAAATGACCAAGAAGCTATTTGTAGGACAAAGCAGGCTTGCCATAGGTCTGTTGGACTTGGTCCATACAGACGTATGTGGACCACTAAGGACGCAGGCCCGAGGTGGATTCTCCTACTTCATAACCTTCACCGATGATCATTCACGGTATGGTTATGTTTACCTGATGAGGTACAAGTCTGAAGCTCTTGAGAGGTTTAAAGAATTCAGACTTGAAGTGGAGAACCAAACCAACTGCAAAATTAAAATCCTTCGGTCAGACCGAGGCGGTGAATACCTTAGTACGGAGTTCCTAGATTATCTAAAAGAACATGGTATAATATCAGAATGGACACCTCCAGGAACACCACAGTTAAATGGTGTCTCTGAAAGGAGGAATCGAACCCTGTTGGACATGGTTCGGTCCATGATGAGTTTTACCAAATTGCCCTTATCGTTTTGGGGCTATGCACTAGAAACGGCGGCCAAATTATTGAATTTAGCGCCTACTAGTGCATTGACCCGAACGCCATATGAGATATGGCACGGAAAGCCTGCATCCTACAACTACTTGAAAGTGTGGGGTAGCCCCGCATACGTCAAGAGGTTAGTGGGAGATAAGTTAGAATCTAGGTCTAGCTTATGCAGGTTCGTTGGATACCCTAAAGAAACTGCGGGTTATTACTTTTATGACCCCTTGGAACAAAAGGTGTTTGTTTCAAGAAATGTAGTATTCTTGGAGCAAAGCTTCCCGGAGGATATCCAACCTGATGAGCTGATCCTTGAGGAGTCAAGTGATGGAATCCAGCCATCAGAGGAGGCCGCGGAACCCTCACTTAGGGGATTCAGGATTAACAGCCAAAGGGCTGACCAACATCGAGAAGTCCAACATGCTAGGCATGAAGGACAGCCTCAGGAACAGCCAGTCCCGGTTCCTGAACCGCCGGCTCCGATACAGTCAGCGCCCACAGTCACCACTGACGTTCCCGTTCTCCGTAGGTCCACTAGAGAGTCCAGACCTCCAGTGAGATATGGCTTTCTAGGTGCGACCGATCTTTTGGATAACGATCCTAAGACTTATGGAGAAGCGATGTCTGACATCGACTCCGGGAAATGGCTTGAGGCCATGAAAGCCGAAATGGACTCCATGAGCGAGAACCAAGTCTGGAGTCTTGTAGATCCACCGAAAGGTGTTAAGCCAGACGGCTGTAAGTGGGTCTACAAGCGCAAACTTGGCGTTGATGGAGAAGTCACAACCTTTAAGGCTAGGCTTGTAGCTAAGGGATACACTCAACGACCCGGGGTCGATTTTGAGGATACCTACTCGCCAGTAGCCATGGCTAAATCCATTCGGATTCTGCTCGCCATAGCAGCATGGTATGACTATGAGATATGGCAGATGGACGTGAAAACGGCCTTCCTCAACGATTTCGTTGAAGAAGAGATCTATATGGATCAGCCGCAGGGTTTCACGGTCACTGGAGAAGAGCATAAAGTCTGTCGTCTCTAGAAGTCCATCTATGGCCTCAAACAAGCCTCCCGAAGTTGGAACATTCGCTTTGATGAAGTAATACGGGGTTATGACTTCATCAAAAACGAATCCGACCCTTGTGTATACAAGAAGGTCAGTGGGAGCTCAATAGTGTTCCTAGTGCTTTATGTGGATGACATTCTGCTCATTGGTAATGACGTTAGAATGTTAGAAAACACAAAAGCATGGTTGTCAACCTAGTTTTCCATGAAGGACTTGGGTGAAGCCTCCTACATCCTAGGCATCCAGATTGTCAGGGACAGATCTAAAAGGATGTTAGGATTCACCCAAACTCGTATATGGAGAAAGTCCTAAAGAGATATCGAATGGACAACTCCAAACGAGGATTCCTTCCAATGAGGCATGGGATCAGGTTATCCAATAAACAGTCCCCACAGACTGATGAGGAACTTGAAAGGAAGAAGGTCATCCCGTATGCTTCTGCCATAGGTGGCATACAATATGCGATTCACTGCACTAGGCCTGACATTGCATACGCTTTGAGCGTAACAAGCAAATATCAGTCCTGCGCGGGAGAGGCACATTGGAATGTTGTTAAGGGCATCCTTAAGTACCTAAGGAGGACTAAGGACATGTTCCTAGTCTATGGCAATGGAGAACTAATTCTGGAAGGCTTTAGCGACGCTAGCTTCCAGTCTGATGACGATGATGCCAAGTCTCAATCGGGGTACGTATTCAAACTCAATGGAGGAGTAGTAGCTTGGAAAAGTTCCAAGCAAGCAACCATTGCTGACTCCACCACAGAGGCTGAATACATAGCAGCTTCTGAAGCTGCTAAGGAAGCGGTTTGGATGAGAAACTACATCCAAGAGTTGGGTGTGGTGCCTAGCATCGCCGAGCCCGTTGTCATCTTCTGTGATAACAATGGAGCAATAGCGCAAGCAAAGGAACCGAGATCTCATCACCGTTCCAAACACATTCTTAGACGCTACCATCTTCTTAGAGAAATGGTAGGAAGAGGTGACGTCCGGATGGACCGAGTCAACTCGGCAGACAACACAGCAGACCCGCTGACAAAGCCTATGTCGCAGAGCGCTCATACGCAACATCTTGAGAAGATGGGGATTAAGCATATGGGCAATTGGCTTTAAAGATCAAGTGGGAGATTGTTAGAATAGGTGACCATGTAAGCCAATTTTGGAAGCCATATGTAACCTATGTCTAGACAATTTTTTGGTATTTGATAAAAAACATTTATGAATAAAGAAGTGAAAATTCATATGGCAATACTTTGTTTACGTTCACTTATCTGCATTTATATTTCTGTTCACTATGCAAACAAAGCCCACGGACTGAGAAACGATTTCGGGGACTGGGACTACGCTTGGAGGTAGGTCCATGAAATCAGTCTTACCGAATCAGTCCGGAAATCTCCAAGTCAAGGAATCCCGAAAATGGGTACCGGGATTCCCTTTGAGACTTGCACTAAGCATCTGTTGTCGTATTTCGTTGACGGGTGACGAAGGTCGTCTAAGCAGTGTTAGTGGGTCAGCATGCTAGGAAGCAGCTGACTGAGGTGACTCGCGGGAACCGTCTTACGGAGGACCATGAGTATGGTCAGCAAGGTATGACGTGTATTCCCGGTTCCAACGGTACAGAAGTCCTTTGACTTGAGGAACTGCTGAGTTTACCTGTGCATCAGGTCTGTATCTTAGATATGGTGAGAGATTGCCAAAATACTCTTGAGTAGTCATAAGCCATGTCTAGTGCAGCTCGGGTGTACAAAGTGACAGTAGTTTGCAAGAAAGGATCTGTCTCCTATCAAAAGGTATTGACAGTTGAGTCTCATGTATGCTCTGTGTCTTGTCCCTGAAATCTGTGGCCACAGTAACTGAACAGAAGGGAAAGGTTTCCCTTGCGGCGTTTAGTAAGGACAGACCGACACTTAGGTCCAAAATGGGTACCTGCATTTTCCGTGCCCTAGACCCTAAGTGATGAGACCGAAGGCAGAAGGACAAGTGTACTGTTAGAGCCTAAATGTTCATCCCCGATTATTTCACCTAGTCTCTAGTGCCATGGACCGTTGCTAGATGGCCACCCATGGTAACGGGCGGATTCTAGGAATCCGACCAAGTCTAGCTGAATGGTGAACCTAAAGAGTCACACACTATCCACACACACTTAATATTTAATTTGGGATTAAATATTGGAGTAAAGGAATGATTAAATTAGATTTAATCAGGTCCTATATTTTCTTGGAGAAATTAATTCCTTCTATTTGATAAAGGGAATTAAATTAATAAATAGGATTTATTAAAGGATTGATTTAATGGGCTTAGAATAAATATTAATATTTATTTATTATATTATATTTATTCTTTTAGCCTTTTGAAATATTTAATGGGATTTAAATATTCCATTAAATTAAAATCAACAGTTGAGATGGAAAGGGGAGATGGAAGGCTAGGATTTGTTTGACTAGGTCAAACACTAGTTTGACTAGGACTTTGACTAGGTCAAAATCCTAGTCAAATTAGAGTTCTTAGAGTTGGAGTTTAAAGAGGATTAAACTCCTCCTCTATATATAAACCTCTAGCCTCCAACAATTGAAGGATGATGATTCTTGAAATCACACACACAACACACACCCATCTCCCCCTCCTCACCTCTCGACCGCCCCCTCTCTCTCTACAAGAAAATTACTTCTTAGTTCTTTTGTTCTTGGAACATTAGAACTTAGATGAATCAATACCGTTAATTGATAACGTGTTGTTGATTCATCCACTCCAAAAATATACACTTGTTCGTTGCTAGCACGACGTGCAAGATACGTGGGTGGATCGTGTGTCACGATTTGGAGGGTCTCAAGAACGAGATCTCGGTGCAAAACGGGGAACAACGCGTGTAGCCGTGGAAGACGAAAACGACAACGGGTAGGTCTCGTTTTACTTTTTCGTCTATCTTTATTTTCAACTCTATGGCCTCCACGATTTCTTTACATGCTTTATAATCATGAGATACACCGAACGCCCGGGAACCTCAAGGGTACACCCCTTGAGCGTGTTCTTTTAAATTAAAAGCATGCTTTATTTTTCGTATGTTTATTTTTTCGCGCTTCCGCATTCGCGCAATTCCCGGGACGATCCACCGATTTCTTTCAGTGGTATCAGAGCCCGGTTCGGTGTATAGGCCTAGGGTTAATGTGCGTTCTAAGCATGAAACGTGATATTGGCAAGTTTTATTTTAAATCTTGATTTTTCTTGATTTTAAGCATGTCGGTTTTATTGCTTTTAATTCGTGTGAATTTCTGAATGTTGGTATTTTTTTTTTGTTTTTCTTGGGAAACGGGGTGGAAAATTGAACGGAAAACGAGAAACGACGCAGCCGGCCAGCCGGGAGGGCTGGCCGCGCGCAGCCGCACGCTGCCGGCATGGCAGACGCGCGCAGGCAAGGGAGGCCTGCACGCGCCCGCCCAGCCGGTGGCGGAGGGGCAGCGCGCAGCCAGGGAGGCTGCGCGCGCGCGCGCAAGGCTGCGCGCCTGCGAGTCCGCGCGCGGACGGGCTCTGGGCAGCACCACCAGGCGCGCGCGCACGCAGACGGAGGAGTCTGCGCGCGCGCGCCCAGCAGGCGTGCCCAGTGCACGTCTACACGCGCACTGCGCACGGCACGGCGGCAGCCAGCAGGCCAGCGCGCGCGCAAGGCAAGGGAGCCTGCGCGCGCGACGGCCTGCCGGAATGCCAGGCCGCGCAGCGCGCTGCCGGCCAGGCGCGCGTGCACGCAGGCAAGGGCCTGCGCGCGCGCGCCCGGCCAAGGGCAGGCTGAGCCTGCTGCCCTGTGCGCGTGCCGGCGGGCCGCTGCCGGCGGCGGCGGCTGCAGCTGCTAGGATTTCAAAACCCTAGCAGTGTTTTTTCTTTTATTTGTTAATTATTTTCAATTTTAATTTTGAATTAATTCTGAAAAATCGTTTTTCGGTTCAATTATGCCTATTTTTCTAAAGACATTATTTTAGGAGTAAAATAAATTGGATTTGAAATCCCGGGGTTATTTTACTTAAAATAATAAGGAAAGGTTTTCCTAAAACGAGAAAATATTATTACCAATATTTGTGTTTTATTTTTCACACGTTGTGCACATATTCATTTATTATTTTGGATATTCATGATTGGATATCATGTGTTGTTGGTATATTGTGATTATATGATTGGATCATGTGATTATGTGTGTTGGATGGAAATGGATGATCACGAGCCCTAGACCGGATGTATGGTTTATTTTTTGTTGGGCCTGTGTGTCTCTTTTACTGCTTTCTCCTTCTCTCTTTCTAGTTGCCTTGGAATAATAAGGCATTCTACCTCCCTCCTTATGTACTCCCCCCGGGTTTTCGCTGGGGTTTCTATTTTTTTAATATGTAATGAGAGTAGACTAGGAGTGAGGTTTCTATTTTTGTAATTGGTGGAGAAGAAGGAAGGACCACATTCACATGCCTTCTTTTAATGTTGGGATAATTGCATAAAACCCCCTTGTGTTTTCAAAATTCAGCTAACCCCCCCCCCCCCCTATTAAAAATATAAGGAAAAAAAACCAATGTTTTTGGAAATAATGCACACTCTCCCTTATCGTTAGTTACCACTAACAGTGTTAAATTTTTTCCCGATTTGCCCGTTATACCCTTGTGTTATTAATTGTTCATCTTCACAATGTAAAATGAATGATCCAGATTTTAAGAAAATTTTAAAATATATTATATATTTATATATAGTAACATATATATAATACATATATATATATATATTAAAACTAGGGGTGACGTCGTCGCCGCCGGGGACGACGGCAATGTCGACCCAAAAGGGGGCGACCTCTGTCGCCCTCCGTTACAGAGGTCGCCCCTGCAAAAAGGGGGCGACGGCTGTCGCTCCCCTTTTGCAGAGGCGGCGACCGCGTCGCCCCCCTTTTGTAGGGGCGACTGCTATCGCCCCCTTTTTTCCTAGTTTTATTTATTTATTTTTGTTTTAATTTTTCTGGTAAATTCCTATAACAAATTAATTTAATTACGCATTTTTATATTTATTTTTACAATAATTTATTTAGATAATATGCAAGTAATTATATATTTAAACATAAAAAAATTATTTTTATGTTTATTTACTGTAATTTATATAAATAATATAATTTTAAAATATATCCAACACATTATTAATTTGATGGATATCATTTGGATATAATTTACTGTAATTTATTTTTAATATTGTAAAATATGTATAATAATTTAATTTGATGTAATAATATTATATATATAATATTATGAATATTAATATTTAGTATTTATTATATTTTTTATTAGCAAAATTGGGAAAAGCTAAATAAATCAATTAAAAACAATAAAGAGAGGGATAATTATATAAGATAGGGGTAATTTTGTCGTTTCAAAGTGGTCAAAGGCTGAAAATATGTCAAAATGGTATCCCACTCTCATTTGATACGCGTGTAGGTAACTCTCTGGGTTTTTTTTTAACGGAGAGATTTTTTTTTTTTTGCAGGGGGTATAATTATAGGGGGTCTTTTTGGCTATTTAATTAACAAAGTTCATATAACACAAGGAGGGTGTTATGCAATTTTCCCTTTAATGTTTTTTGATTGGATTGTGAAATTATGCAAATGTTCACTATTTGGAAACACTATCTATGAATGAAAGGCCAGTTTTTGTTGCTATTTTTCCTCCCAATTCCAATTTTGATTGCTTATTTCTACACATTCAGTTTAGTGTACCTGTATACAAAAAGCAGTTGTTGTTTCTCAATTTAGGCAATATATTTGGGGTTTTTGATTGATAAGCAATTGTCCAAAAATTTAGTGAATAATAAAGCAAATTCAGTTTGTGAACATATATACAAAAAACAATTATTGTTTCTCAATTTAGGGCAATGCATTTTGGGATTTGGTTAATAAGCAATTGATTCAGGCAAAAATGGGGTAAAATTACTTAAATGGACATTAAAAAAAACTGATCCCAAGGCACGTGGAGTCAAACATTTATTTCAAATAATGTTTATTTAATATTTATATATTATTATGATTAGGTTTTTTATATTGTTTAATTCGAAATAAGAACTTTCTTCACAATCTTATTGATAAAAAAATTGGTAGGTTTTTTAGATTTATTTATATTTTTCTATAATTTATATATAGCCATGTATAAGTGTTTATTTTGTACACATTGTAATTAGTATCTCATACAAATACAAGAAAATAAATATTTCACTACATTATAAATGACGATAAAGAGACCGGCGGGTGAGCGTCGCTAATTTCGTCGTCAACAAATTAACAATTGAATGTAACATTACACAAGCAGACATAGCCACGTAAATGCATGGATTCTTATCAATTTTTATCGCCATAAACAAATATATAAATTTTATACGCCTGCTATTAGGGCTACTTTCCATGAAGGATTCTTCTTCTTTTGGACCTTATATTCACCTTAAGTATGCTATATAGAAAACAACAAGTATGGAAAAAAATGGGGAAGAGACAAGAGATTTAAGAGTTAAGGGTGATGATGGGGTTGAGGGCTTTATATATATAGAAATGAAGTGAAGACGCTGTGAAAATTCTTGTTGGACCCAACCATGGAATCAACTTTAGATTTTCTTGAAAAATAAAATACTTTTAATTTCTACATTTCTTAATTATCAAAAATATCTATTCAATTAAATCTATGATTAAGTGTCATAATATAAGCTTAATATATTGTTAATATAAAATTTGTATATAAATTATCTCTACTGAAGTCATTGAAAATGGTATTTATGTTATTTTAATTTTTGTGAATTTATTGTGAGAATTACTGGTAAAACTAATAAGTTCTAAACTACTATTTTCATAGTCGAACAATGAATTTCTCCATCTATTCTCAAATAATGAGTATAATTTAGTACTGGTAATATATATATATATATATATATATGTTCTTCAATACTTGGAAAACCTATCTATGATTTGCTTTTTCCCTTCTTTTTTTTTAATTTTTAAAGAATGGAAATTTAAATTGGTGGGGAATTTTAATATGTTGGCGGATGTGATTTGCTTTTCCTGAATACGGAGTTCTTTCTTTATGATTGCAGAATTGATTTATTGTGTTGTTAAATTTTCTTTGTTTCTCTTCCTAGATTGTCCCATTACCATATATATGGATAGTAGTTCACTTTATTATTACTAGTCGTTGTGGCACGCCATTCTTGCGTGCACATAATAAATAATATTTCACGCTTTAAAATATATTATAAATAAGAGTAAAATATATAATCTAACACATCACATTAAAAAAAAAAAGAAGGAAAGAAAGAAAAAACTAATTTATCAATTAATATAAAATATGGAAAATTGAATAAAGTAGTTATCATATGAATTGAGGGTTAGTTTTGGCATTACAAAAAAGTGGTGAGGCGGTGTCATTAACCGCCATTTGTGAGTAAAAAAGGGATTTCTTTTATATAATAGTATAGATTATTATTAAGTCTACAATTCCATATTGGTAGGGTTTTTTATATTTATTTGTAATTTTCTATAATAAACATATAACCATGTATAAGTGTTTATTTTGTACACATTGCAATTAATATCTCATATAAATACAAGAAAATAGATATTTTGCTACACTATAAATGACGATATAGACAGCGGTGGGTGACCATTGCTGATCTCGCCGTCAACAAATTCACAATTGAATGTAACATTACACAAATAGACATAGCTACGTAAATGCATGGATGCTTATCAATTTTTATCGCCGTGAACAAAACTACGATTTTTATATGATGCTATTAGGGCTACTCCCCATGTAGGATTCTTCTTCATTTATTTGGGCCTTATATTAACCTTAAGTATGCTATACAGAAAACAACAAGTATGGAAAAAAATGAGGAAGAGCTAAAAGATTTAAGGGTTAAGGATGGGTGATAATGGGGTTGAGGGTTTTATATATAGAAATTAAGTGAAGATATGCTGTGAAAATTCTTGTTGGACCCAACCATGGTTTAAATTTTCCATGGTATGAAACTTAATCCATGGTTTTAAATTTCCATGTTGTGACAATTCGATGTTATGAAAACAAAAATACATAGTACTTTTGAAATTATCTAGTTTTCTTCAAAATAATTTATTTTTCTTAATTTTCCTTAAACTTTGAATTTCCTAAGAAACCTATTATTTTTCCTAATTTTTAAATGAAATATTTATTTCATACTTTTAGCTACAAAATATAAATTCTTGTGTTATGCATGAGTATTTTATTTAATGATAACATATTTAATATTAAGCTAAATTAGTAATGTTATATGTATAAATATCAATGTAATATAGATATTTTATAACACATGGTTTAAAAATAAATATTATATTATTATTTAGTTTCAGTAGCAACTACATCAAATAATAACTTCAAATATTTAATATACTACATAAAAATAATTTTAATTGGCTAAATGATAAAAAATTAAATATATATTTTCTTAAAAGGAGAAAGGTAATATTTTTAATTTCTTTTATGACTTTTATGTATGTTTCTTTGATTTCACGATTTTTTTGTAGCGTTTTCGAAAAGATCTAATATTTATTAACTAGAAACATGTATTCGAAATGAAACTATAATCCATGGACCCAAACATGGAATCAGCTTTAGATTTTCTTGAGAAATAATACATTTTTAATTTTTATATTTCTTAATTATTAAAGATACCTATTCAATTAAATCTATGATTAATTGTACATAATATAAGCTTAATATATTATTAAGATAAAATTTGTATGTAAATTATCACTACTGAAGTCGTTGAAAATGGTGTTTATGTTATTTTAATTTTTGTGAATTTATTGTGAGAATTAGTAGTAAAACTAATAAGTTCTAAATTACTATTTTTATAGTTGAACAAATAATTTCTCCATCTATCCTCAAATAATGAGTATAATTTAGTGCTGGTAAAAAAAATATACGTCCTTCAATACTTGGAACACCTATCTATAATTTGCCTCCTTCTTTTTTTTTTAATTTTTAAAGGATGGAAATTTAAATTGGTGGGCAATTTTAATATGTTGGTGGATGTGATTTGCTTTTCCTGAATACAGAGTTCTTTCTTTATGATCACAGAATTGATTTATTGTGTTGTTAAATTTTCTTTGTTTCTCTTCCAAAATTGTCCCATTACCATATATATGGATGGTAGTTCACTTTATTATTAGGCTTAATTGCATAACCCCCCCTCCCCGTGTTTTAAAAGCTCAGCTAAAAATCCCTCTATGTTTTAAAAATAGGCTAAAAACCCCCTTCTGTTTTATTAAATGTAGCTCAATCGCCCCACTCCGTTAAATTGACTTAACGGCGTTAACTTTTTAGTTATATGACCATTATGCCATTTTTGTTATATATTATTCCTTATTTTATTAACCATTGAATCTTCTTTGTTTATATAATAGCCGTTGATCTGATCCAATAATCTCAACCGTGAGATCTTAGAAAAATGAAGGGTATGGATTCAACAAATTATTTAATTTATATTATATACAAAAAAATTAGAATTGTAAAAAATATATTGTTATTTTATATATATAAAGCTTTAAAAAAGACCCTACCCCCAACCTCCTTCCCCCCCCCCCCTCTCCCCACCCCCGTAGACAAATCTGGCAACGTCGTCGGCACCCAGATTAGATCTAAGTGACGACGACGTCGCCCAGGTAAAAGAAAGGAGGTTGACAACGTCAGACAAATCTGGCAACGTCGCCGGCACCCAAATTAGATCTAGGCGACGGCGACGTCACCCAGGTAAAACAAAGGAAGACGACGGTGATGCCGTCGCCCTCCTGTGCATAGGTGTGCAATGGAAAAGAAAGAGGGCGATGGTGACGACGAACGGCGTCGTCCTTGCCCTCCTATGCACGAAAGAAAGACGCCCTCCTGTGTGGGGGCGACGTCGCCCCAGTTAAAAAGAAAATAAAAGTTTCTTTTTAATTAACTTTAATTAAGAGTAATTTTAAATAATTATAATAATTATAAAATATTTACTTAAATGTGGTCTACAATATATGTTTGGTATAATTAATAATAATATTTAAATTAAATAATAATTTAAATTCATTTATAAATTGAATTATTATAATTGTTTAATATGTGTATTCATGTAGATATTTAAAATTTGAAAATTAAATTTAGTATATTAATCTTGCTAATGTATATTTTCTATTTTTTCGTATTTTAATATTTAATATAATATATTAAAAACAAAATTATTTAAATTTTTAGGATATACGAAAATGCAAAAAAAAATCCTTCAAAAACAGTCTATTTGGACCATGGTAATTTTATATACAATACAGGGGTATTCTAGTCAATTACAAACAAAAAAAAAAAAGAAAGTTAAAACATGCAAAAAATTATGCTCAAACGCACTTCAGGCGTGTGCACCCTACCTTCCGTTAGTTTCTAACAGAAGGGGGGGGGGGGGGTTTTGTGCTAAATTTACTAAAATAGAGGGGGTGTTTAGCCTATTTTCAAAATATAGGGGTTTTTAAGCTTTTTAGCGAAAAACAGGGGGGTAAATTGAAGTTTAGCATTATTATTACTAGTCGTCGTGGTACACCGTTCTTGTGTGCATATAATAAATAATTTTCACGTTTTGAAATATATTATAAATAAGAGTAAAATATATAAACTAACACATCTATACTAATATGAAAAGAAAACCCTTCCACATTCACAATCAACGGTTAATGATACTGCTACACCATTTTTTTGTGAAGTAAAAAATGTCCTTCAACCGATAGTAGACCTAACTTATTTAACTTCTAAATTTTACATTAATTGACAAATTAGTTCATTTTCTTTCTTTCATTTTTTTAATGTGATGTGTTGGTTTATATTTTGCTCTTATTTAATCTATACTAATATAAAAAGAAAACCCCTTCCACACTCACAAACAAAAGTTAATGACACCACTGCACCATTTTTTTGTGAAGTCAAAAATGTCCTTCAACTGATAATAGAACTAACTTATTTAACTTCTAAATTTTACATTAATTGACAAATTAGTTCATTTTCTTTCTTTCTTTTATTTTTTTAATGTGATGTGTTGGTTTATATTTTGCTCTTATTTAATCTATACTAATATATAAAGGAAACCCCTTCCACACTCACAAATAGCAGTTAATGACATCGTTGCACCATTTTTTTGTGAAGTCAAAAATGCCCTTCAACCGATACTAAAACTAACTTATTTAACTTCTAAATTTTACATTAATTGACAAATTAGTTCATTTTCTTTCTTTCTTTTATTTTTTTAATGTGATGTGTTGGTTTATATTTTGCTCTTATTTAATACATTTTAAAGCGTGAAAAAATATTTATTATATACACGCAGGGATGGCGTGCCACAACGGCTAGTCACATAAAAAAAAGAAGGAAAGAAAGAAAAAACTAATTTATCAATTAATATAAAATATGAAAAATTGAATAAAGTAGTTATCATATCAATTGAGGGTTAGTTTTGGCATTACAAAAAAATGGTATGGCGATGTCATTAACCGTAATTTGTGAGTAGAAAATGAGTTTTTTTATATAATAGTATAGAAGTATAGATTATCATTAACTCTATAATTCCTTTCTGGTATTATTTTTGCCTATTGCGTTGCGCGACCATGTTCATGAGAGAATTATACTATATAATTGATTAGGAGAGAATTAATTTTAAAAATAATTATTATGAGACATGGATTCTTAATTTCATAAATAATTATACAATTTTCATATGGTAGTTAAATTACAAAATTAATCTCATTTATAAAGTTAATGAAGGAATTAAAAGAAATTACTTAGTGCGCATAATGAGAAATTAGATGAAAAATAATTGGAGTGGTATTAAAAGCTAAAAAATATAACTTTTATCAAAGTGTAGTTTTGATATAATTCAATCTCAAAAGCAATTATTGAAAAATGAGCAAACGGCAAAAGGAGTGGCGTTTGGATTAGAAACAAGATTTGGTCTATTAAATCACAGGGCTAAACGGACACTTAAAGCATAAGTTTTCAATTAATTGATAATCAAAATTGCAATGTTTCTCAACACCTAGATGATAATAAACTTAAATTTAGGAGCAGAAAAAAAGCAACAAAAGAAAATATAAATAAAATACTCATCCCGTATCCCTCCCATCTTTACTAAAAAAATAATAATCAAAGTTTATTTTCTTTTTTTTCTTTTTTTAAAGAGAAACACATTTTGGTATTTAGATTTATATTTATATACTATTTAAAAAAAGCAATTGATTCCACATATGTATATTCAAGAACAAAAGCCCACAGGGAGAAATTTCTTTTTGAGAAAGAAACATACGTTTTTCTACTATTTGACAGAAACACGTTTCTCTTTTTACTCTATTTTCTTTTTCCTAGTCATCAATTGATACACAGCCACAAATCAAGCATCATTTTACCATCAATTTGTAAAAACCCTCAAATCACCGTCTTCTTCCCCTTCATTTCCCCCCCTCCTTCTGTTCGCTTCTCTCCTGTGTTTGTGACTTGTATCACCGATTCAGCCACTCTGATTCTGCTCTTGAACTGAACTGAAAAACAGAGGCAAAAAAATCAAGAACAGATCTCACGAATCAGCGGTAGAATTTGAAGGGTTTGTGAAGGAGAGACGGTGGAGTTCGTGGTTGGAGTGCGCCGAGGATGGCCGACTCAAGGCGGCGAACGTGACGGGGCCTGAGGGTGCTCCTGTGCAAGGCGGCACCCGCGAGAGAAGAACGGCGGAGAACGAGAAACCCCGCCGGTAAAAACCCTCAAAACCATCTTTTTCTTCCCACCATTTTTTACCCGAGGTCACCATCAAAACTCCACTGACATGTTTTCACCCTCTAACCTTCATTTCTCCTTTCCTCTGTCCACTTCTTTTCTTTTTGTATGTTTTCATAAGTGCAAACACCATAGTGATTAAAACCCTATAATTATGCCTTACTCCATTGCTTAGTAGTATTGTGGAGAAATTGGTCCATCATTCATAGCTTTTCACATAGTTTGGTAGGTCGACTTTCACCAACAAATTGGTGATTAAGTGCCTGAATTATATGTTGGCATAGCCCGTTTTCTGATATAGAAGAAGTTTAACTTAACTTTTTGTTTCTAAGACCTTTTTGCTAGAGCAATTGTGAAGCTCTTACTTTACAAGCTTGTTATATTCTATTTAGTTTTATTATATGTGAAAATAAAACAAGATGCCTTCGGTGAACAATTACTGCTCTATGTGGGCGTAGTCATAATTACCCTCTTGTGAAGGCAGGATCAGGAAAGATTATTCATGGTATGCTTTTTAATAATATATAATGCCATTTCATCTATCCATCTTTTGCATTTTACCAAATCTAACAGTTTTTACATTACAATTACTTGTCGATTTTGCCGCAACTTTTGGTGTCATCAGCATAGACCATGGCAGGTAGCTGAAATGTTTCTTTATGACTTTTTTAGTCTTTAATAGTAGTATCTACTTCTGTCATGATGCCTTGAATTCCTCTTTTCTTCATATCATTGGATTCAGCACTGAGTGTATTTATCTTCACCTTGTTAGTATTGACAATTGGACATTGGTATGTGCTCTGAGTTTTTACTTTTAACCTGCTTAATGCTTTGTTCGCATGCAGGCACAAGATCTTGGCAGAACTCTTCTGGGGTCTCATGGATATGCCTATTGAGGAGCAAAGAAGATTTGATCATGTCACTTGCTTAATCACTTCGATTGCCGATGAAGTTTCAAGTCCTGGATCTCTATTTATTGATGCCATCAAGCAGGTCAATCATCTTACTAGTTTTGTAGATGATCGTGAACTTATGTTGTAAATACCATCTTACAATTTCTTACTGTTGCAATTCTGAACATTGTAGGCTGAAATTGAAGTTAAATACCATCATTTGAACATTGTTTTCTCCTCCTGTGAATCTCTTATTGTTTCACTCGGAAAAATGGTCTCTTGAAAATTTATTATTTTACAAGCATTCCATTCTTGTAACTTATTTTCTACTTTTCCTAAACTAATTCAAATTTCATTTTTCATCGGAACTTTGTTAGAGAAAATGCAATAATCCTGAATCAATAATGTGTAGGAATCAGATTTATCTCATGTGACTAGCATTAGCTACTCTTCTACTTATAAACATATATACTTGTGTAGTCTTTTCACCTATATAATTTGGTTAAAATTGATGTAGCCATGATATACTTGAACCCCTTTCTATGATTATTCTAGGTTTTGTTGTCAGTGATTCATATTCCATGGCCACAATGGATGATCTTGTATGCATTTTAGGAGTTAAGTAACATGGGAAGAGTGCGTTGTAACTTCTATAGATAGAATGTGGTTCTATCTTTAATGTGGATAACCGAGCATATATTAGGAAATGGATCTCTTCTTAATGGTATTCTTAAACCTTGCTGAATTCCATAATGGTAGGGCCACCACCCTCATATTTAGAATCTTTATGTTTTTGTTTATCTTCCAAGATTGTCCAACTACTGTATATATGGATAGTAGTCCACTTTATTATTATTAACTATATCATTCTATTTTGGTATTATTTTTTGCATGCTGCATTATACGGGCGGGTTCATGGGGAGAATTATAATATAATTAATTAAGAGAGAATTGATTTTAAAAAGAATTATTATGGCTTTGGATTCATAATTAGTTATACAAATGCAGATGGTAGATCAATTCCAAAACTAATCTCATTTGTAAGGTTAATGACTAATTAAAAGAAATTACTAAATGGGCGTAATGAGTAATTATATGAAAAATAATTGGAGTTAAAAGCTAAAAAAAATGTAGTTTTAATGGAATTCAATCTCAAAAGTGATTATTGAAAAATGACCAAACGCCAAAAAAATGTGGCATTTGCACTAGAAATGGTATTTTGGTCTATAATTGCAGGGCGTAACAGACACTTAAATATTTTTTTTATAATTAATTCAGAAATAAAGTAGTAACATTTTTCTACAAATGATCATAAACCCAAACTTGAGGGCAAAAAAAATAATAAACGAAAATACAAAAGCACTTTTACAAAATATTAAAGATACTCATCCAATCTTTTACCAGAAAAGGAAAAATAATAAGAAGTATTTTTTTTTTTTTTTGGGGATATGGAGTACAAAATTCTATAGCAATACATTTCAAAAAAGCAATTGAAAGAAAGAATCCATAGAAAGCATTGAAGCTAAAGCCTATGGGGAGAAAAACACGTTTTTTGTTTTTAAACTCCATCTTCTTTTTCAGAGAAACACGTTTGTTTACTTGTTGTTGATGGTTATAGTTGGGAGTCTAGGACACTTCCACCGTTGATTGAGTGCAGGGTTAGAGTAAACTTGGAAATGCATTTCTAGTTAGATCATTTTATTTCATGTGATGAAGTTTTGAAAAGGCATTTTTCATGTCTATTTATGCAATTTGACATAATCCATTGCTAACAATCACATTGGATTATGCAATATGTTTGCCCAAAAAGAGGAAAAAAACTAGGGGTAAAATCATTCCCTGTAAATTATGTCCTTCTTCTGATTGTAACACAGTAAACATGTGTCAGCTGTGAGTTTCCTAGCACACAAGTTGTGCCCCTCTAATTAATGGTTTATTTAATAAATTAATATAGAATTAAATAAAATTAATAAACTTAATATTAAATTAAATAGGATAATAATTTTAGTTCCAGTCGAACTCCTTAAGTTCGACTTCAGCTTTTTAAGGGGTGGGGGGAGTGAAAGGAGGGGGGGGGGGAGATGTTAGCTTAGGACCTACCTGTTGGAGAGAGTGGGAGGGGAGGGAGGGAGGAATATCAGCTTTTTATGGGGTGGGTGTGGGGGCAAGGGTGGGTGGAGGAAAGGGGGGGGGGGGGGGGCGTGAACTATATTTTAAAAATTGTGGTGGGTAATATTTATTAAAAAAAAACTTTTAATATATGGAAGTTAGAATATATATTTATTCATTATTTATCAAATCTATTTTTTTTATTATAAATTGATACTGTATTTATATTTATATATATTATTAATTCTAATCGTCGCGACACGTTGTTTCTGCGTACATATAATTAATAATTTTTTATGTTTTAAAATATATTATAAATAAGATTAAAATATATAAACTAATATATCATATTAAAAAAAAGGAAGACAAGAAAGAAAAAACTAATTTATCAATTAATATAAAATTTGGAAAGTTGAATAAAGTAGTTATCATATCAGTTGAGGGTTATTTTTGACATTACAAAAAAGTGGTGCGGCGGTATCATTAACCGCTATTTGTGAGTAAAAAATGAGTTTCTTTTATATAATAATATAAATTTTTTTAATATAAAAATTAAATAGATTTTATGTATATTTATATGTATAAAATGTAATACGTGATGTAACACCAATTTGTGATTGAAAATCTGCACCTAAGATGAATGGACAAGGACACAATATGACATAAAATATTTTTAAAAATTAGGGTACAACATGGCACTGACATTACTATATATAATATATTTTACTCAAAGATTACATGTAATTTACTCCTATTTTATTTAAACTTATTGTTAATTAAAATAAAAATAACATATTAGTATTTGTGATGCATGAATATATAATCGTCCTTATCAATATAACAAATATTCTACAAAATTATAATTTTTAATTAATTTGAGTAAAAAACTATATTGATAATTATAATTAATCCATTGTGATTTATTATTTTTTTATTTATTGCTAACATTAAGTTTTTATTTTTTTACTATAGAATTATTTGGTATATCAAACATTTGATTTTGATTTTAAAGTGACAATTTGAAAAATTATTTTATAAAACCGCTAATAACAATTCGATTTGAAAATAACTTTAAAAAGATCGAAACCGCACCGTGATCACCCCTAATATTAATTGCATTTTTAATATATTTTTATTTTTATTTTATACATCACAAACCGCACCGCACTGAAAAATTATTCATGCATCACAAATATTTTTATTTTACTTTTATTTATAATACATTTTAAAACGTAAAAAATTATTTCTTATATACACGCAGGAACAACGTGCCACGACGATTAGTATTAATAATATATATAAATATAAAATATTATATCAATTTAAAATTAAAAAATAGAATTGATAAATAATAAATACATATATATTCTAACTTCCATATATCCTCCCTCCCTCCCCTCCCCCCTCTCTCTCTCTCCAACAGGTAGGTACTAGGCTAACATCTCCCTCCCCCCCCCCCCCCCCAACTCCCCCCACCCCCACCCCTTGAAAAGCTGAAGTCGAACTCCTTAAGTTCGACTTCAGAATATTTTATTCTGAAGTCGAACTTAAGGAGTTCGACTGGAACTAAAATTATTATTCTATTTAATTTAATGTTAATTTTATTAATTTTATTTAATTTTATATTAATTTATTAAATAAGCCTCTAATTAATGTCATGCTAATTAAGGATCAATTCTCCTCCATTCATCTTTATTCTCATTTCTATGCAGGTATATGTCTTTTCTTGCCAGGTATCCTGTGACGACAAAAGCTATTACGTCGGCGTTTTTACTTTGGTTGGTGATTTTATTTGTCAGGTAAACTACCTTCTTATTTTCTTCTTTGTATCTTGCTTGGTTAACTCGAAGAATTCCGTTATTATGACTTACTTAATATTTTCTGTGATTTACCTCAGCTCTTGGTCGATCAAGTACCATCTCGAAACATGAAGAGGACATTTATTTTCACTCTGTTGGGGCTGGTTTTGGTCGGTCCAACATTGCATTTCTGGTGATGGCCTGAATTATTTCAGTCTATCATGCCCAAGCAAATGTCCAATGTACAGTATTGCTTATGCATGAATCATCCATTCATTTTATTTTCTGATGTCAATGCATCTGCTTAACTTTTGAGGTTAAATACTAATCTCATGCTTCTTACTTAGAGTCATATACAATTCGGAGTGATATTTATGATGTGTTCTATACACTTATTGACAATTGTACAGCATTTATAGCTACTCAGCTGCAACTGTTTTGAATTATGGCCTTAAGTGGAGCAACAATTATAATAGGTCTATATGAAACACCTTTTCAAGTTTTCATTTATCTTTTGTTTTACTATCCGACTATTCTCATTTTGTTTTCTTTTACCAGATATTATCAAACTACTTCCGTTTTATTTTATTTTTTCATTTTCTTTTCCGAGTTTACCAAGATTGAGTGTTGGTAATTTGACTAATAAATGTGATTTATGAAGCCATAAGATTGAGACGTGAATGTGCCCAAGCGTTATGTGATGTTGCTTTGATTAAATATGGAGTAGTTGAGGCCTAATTTCATGCATTTTGAATTGCTTTGAAGGAGGGTTAGAATGTCTTTGCTTCAACTAAATCTTGGGAATTCTTGTGAAATCATATTTGTTTGCTAAAACCCTGCTTGATTGATCCTTATACGCCTAACATGGGACATGTACCTTTTGAAAAATTCAAAGGCCCTTCCCCTTAAAAAAGAAAGAAACTTAAATCTACTCCGCTGGTTTGGGTCACTTAGTAACTGGGTACCTTCATCAGAAATGGTGTTATTCAAGTAAAACGGTGACCGGAGCTATGAGTATGCAAAGCACTTTGGATGAAACGTGTTTTGGTTGGGTAACCGGGTGCCTTCACCACAAGTGTTGTCATTCGCGTCAAAAGGCCAAAATACGACGTTTTTTGGTTGAGTAACCGGGTGCCTTCACCACAAGTGTTGTCATTCGCGTCAAAAGACCGAAATACGGCCTAAAGAATGCAAGTCACGGGCAAAAACAGAGAAAAAAAAGGAAAATAAAAGCCGTGACAGAACAAAAGGGGAAGCAAAAAGAAAAAATCATCAGTGGCCAAAGAAAAGAAAGGAAAGCAAAAGCGTCCCACCTTAGGTAATAAGGAGATAAAGGGTATCGTGTTAGCAACGAGAATGATAACATTTAGATGCCTATAGATTTTGTGGAAGCTTGATGGTTCTACTCTCTATTTGGCAAAACAAAGTGTTGTGATGTGATTGGCCTCTTACTCTCGTTATGATAAGTTAGCATTTGCATAACGTAGTGCAGCATTTGTGTTTTGTGATTATGTGCGCATAGATTACTTTTGTTATTACGAATTACTGGCACAATGTGATTTTTGCATTGCCTAAGTCGTTGGACATTCCTAAGTCTGAGACTTTTGCTTGAGGACAAGCAAAGGTGTATGTTTGGGGGAGTCTGATAAGCTTTGTTTTTACGTATTTATAATAGGGAAATATTTGTATATCGTTTTGTCGGGGAGGAAATACCAACAGTTCGTTCTTTCTTGTTTTATTAAAAATTGTCACATTTCTTGGTGGCTATCTGAAAATTTATCTGTGTAAAAACCTGTATGTTTGCCCCAGTAATGCACTCATATTCTTGTCATTCATTGATTTTCTGTTGTGGGTGGTATTTTCTTGTTCATTTTGAAGTTTTCATATAATTATATATATGACGTTTTTGACATTCGGGAATTAATATTCTTCGTTGACCACATGAGTTAGATTTGTAAGAGCAAGCATCTATCCATGGTCATCGAGCTCCCTTGGAGAATCAGCAGTATGGAAATGCATCAGAGGAAACTAAAAAGTATAGTTCTTCCCACCATTTTACCCGAGGTCACCATCAAAACTCCACTGACATGTTTTCACCCTCTAACCTTCATTTCTCCTTTCCTCTTCGACTTATAAACATATATACTTGTGTAGTCTTTTCACCTATATAATTTGGTTAAAATTGAAGTAGCCATGATATACTTGAACCCCTTTCTATGATTATTCTAGTTTTTGTTGTCAGTGATTCATATTCCATGGCCAAAATGGATGATCTTGTATGCATTTTACGAGTTAAGTAACATGGGAAGAGTGCGTTGTAACTTCTATAACGTATCATGCATGCTAGCAAACATTTCTCTCAAGTTAAGACTTTGTGCTATAGATAGAATGTGGTTCTATCTTTAATGTGGATAACCGAGCATATATTAGGAAATGGATCTCTTCTTAATGGTATTCTTAAACCTTGCTGAATTCCATAATGGTAGGACCACCCTCATATTTAGAATCTTTATGATTTGAAACTTCAAATTGGCATTCAAAATTCACGCTTCCCTTTTAAACATCATAAGCAGTTTTTGAATTTTTAGTAATTTTCTTTAAATTTATTGTTTTGAAAGATATTCTTGGATGGTTTCAATGACTTCCAATTAATTTTACTACTATGGGTGTTTTTCATCTTGTTTATTTGGTTGTACTTTTATGTTATCTCATTCAAGTAAATAATGGGTATTGTTCTTTCTGGTATATCAAGTTGTATGAGACATTTTTTATTGTCGAAATGTGAATGATTGTTTAGCATTTTAGGGTTAGACTCTTGGTTCAATTGAAATTACATGAAACTTCTCATATTCCAAGTTTGATGTGAAGGAAGCAATTCCTTTCGAATGAGATAAACAATTTCAAAGTAAAGAATTCCATGAGATGTTTATTGTTAATTAAGACATGCGAACGAGAGGGCAACCCTTTTTCAAGTTTCATTTATCTTTTGTCATACTATCAGACGACTTTCTTTTTGTTTTTCTTTTGCCAGTTATTATCAAAACTACTTTTGTTTTATTTTATTTTTTTTCAGTTTACCGGCCGTTGGTAATTTGATGAATAAATATGATTTAGGAAGTCATAAGATTGAGACATGAATGTGCACATGCATTACGTGATTGTTGCTTTGATTAAATGTGGAGTAGTTGAGGCCTAATTTCATGCATTTTGATTTGCTTTGAAAAAGAGTAACCGGGTGCCTTCACCACACGTATTGTCATTAGCGTCAAAAGACCGAAATACGGCGTAAAGAATGCAAGTCACGGGCAAAAACAAAGAAAAAAAGAAATAAATGCCGTGACAAAACAAAAGGGGCAGAAAAAAAAATCGTTGGTGGCCAAAGAAAAGAAAAAAAAGCAAAGTGTGTCCCTACTTAGGTAGAAATAAGGAGATGATAAAGGGTATTGTGTTAGCAACGAGAATGATAACATTTAGAAACCTGTAGATTTCGTGGAAGCTTGATTGCTCTACTTCTTTACTTGGCGAAACAGAGTGTTGTGATGTGATTGGCCTTTTACCCTCATTATGATAAGCTAGCATTTGCATAATGTATTGTGGCATTTGTGTTTTGAGATTATGTTTGCCTAGGTTACGTTTGTTATTAAAAATTATAGGCAGAATGTGATTTTGCATTGTCTAAATCATCGGACATTTCTAAGTTTGAGACTTTTGCTTGAGGACAAGCAAAGATTTAAGTTTGGGGGAGTTTGATAAGCTTAGTTCTTATATATTTATAATAGGAAATATTGTATTTCATTTTGTTTGGGAGGCAGTAACTTTAAAGAATTTGTAACTTTCCTAATTTTCTATTTGTGGTTTATTAAAAATTTGTCACATTTCTTGGTGGCTATTTGAAAATTTTTCTGTGTAAAAGCATTTACTTAGACATGCATTGACTTATTTGACTACTATATTTTTTGGGGAGGTGATAGATTCTGGTCTTGATTTTAATTTATCAATGTAACTGACAAAATAATTATTCTAACAATGTTTAAATGCTATATTATTATAGTTCTCTTTGATTTATGAATTTTTCCTTTTAGATTGCCTTCTCAACAGGATGCGAGTTAAGTATATAATAATAGAGGTCTTTCATGACAATTATTATAATTTTTCATCACTAATCTTTCTTGGCCCATGAAGCAGTTTATCCAGGTTTGTGAGGTTGGGAATCATGCTTAACTAACAACTTGAAATAAAATTAGATTTTTTTATTTTTTTTTTGTGTGTGTGTTCCATCTCTCTTTCAAACTCTTCTAATGAACTTCACCAGTTAATTTTCTTTCAGTTACATATGCTACACTTGGTGAGAAGACCACTGTGATGTCCCCAGAAGTGCTTCTCTGCTGGTGTTCCATGCTGCAGGTGACTATGATATGCTATCATATCATGTTTATCATTTGTCCCCCACAGTAGTGCTAGCTATTCTTTCAAGGCGATAGGTGATTTGGTCTATGGTGAACCAGATGTCGTAGATTTTTGTTAGCCTGCATAAGTTCTTGTAAGTTATTGCATCTGATTAAGTTGGTTGTGCTAGTTGTGGGCTACTACTTTTTCTCTTGTGGGTGGAAAGTTTCACTTGGGTTTTGTTGTGGGTGGGAAGCTTCACTTGAGTTTTCTTTCCTCTATTATCATTCTTGTTCTCAGACCGATGCTCAGCGCCCTAGTATTGCCTTGATTCTACTACCTTTTCTGTTATGGGTGGGAACCCTCAGTACACAGAGTTTCGGGTGAGTTTCTTTCCTCAGTTACTGTTCCTGTTGTCGGACTGATGCTCAGTTCCCGTGTATTTTTTGGATTTTATGTAATCTTGATTGGTTACTCATATTAACATTTAGAGATAAAATGTGGTGAGATATAATAAATGGACACTGCAACAAATTTGAAACTTTTATGTATTAATTTTAAACTTATTATGATTAATCAGGCACTGCACCCATATTATTGTCATTAACTATGCTTGCCGGATATTTCTTGTAATTTTTGTAGATTTTCATGATCAAATTGACTATATGATTAATATTGTGCATAATATTTGTGGTGAAGTGTGAAAACAACTCTGTTATCTCCTTTTTTGCAGTAGGAAAATAGCATTAATTTTTTCTGCAGAAAACAGTTGTTTTGGTGCTGAAAATGGCTTCTGTTTTTTTGCGTTAAATGCAGAAAAATAGCGTCATTTTTTTCTGCAGAATGCATGAAATGATGTTCTTCAAATTGGCATTATAATCATGGCTTAATAAGTTATTATCTTTTTTCCTGAAACTTTATTATTTCACCAATTTGTTCGTATAATCATGTCCTTTTCGAAGTTTTTGTTCAATTCAATTTATGATGTTTTTAACGTTCGAAAATTAATATTCTTCAATGACCACATGAGTTATAACTTATATTGTAAGGGTAAACATCTTAGCTTTGGCCCCACAGTTTGGACTAATTTAAAGCATCCTAGGGTTGTCATTCATTTTTTTTATCAACTATATAGTTTTTAATGATACTTTTTATGAATTTATTGAAATAATAGTGTATTACAATCTATACTGATATGAAAAAAAAAGCTGTCTATAGCCATTAAACAAAGGTTAGCGGTCAAAAATTAAATCAAAAAAATAAATCTTATGTCCATGTTTCATATTTGCTTCAACTTAACTTATTTCTTATTTCTAGATACACTAATGTTTATTTATGTGCATACATCCGTTAATTTACACTAACACTGTTAACTTTTGAGTATTGACTACGCCCTTATTTCTTACAATTATATTTCTTACGACTATTTTTAAAAATTTAAATATTATATTTAAATAATATAAAATAAATAAATTCTGTTTAAATAATATAAAATAAATAAGCATCGAATCATAAATTTTTCAAGATCAAAGGTCTATATTAAAAAAAAATGAATTTATATTCTTATACTATATAAAATAGTAAATCGCATATGCAAACCCTTTCTCCTCGTTGCCCATATCGCCCCTCCTCTTAGCGACGGCAAAAAACTAATAAAATCTTATTTAAAATTCAAGTATTTATAATTTAACAATTAATATTTTGTACAAATATTTATTTTTTTATGATTTTTATTTATAAAATCATTAAAGTGAAATGCCATTTGTGTTGCTTAAACGAAGTTTAGCAGTTATAAATTAAATCAAAAAGTTCTAAAATAAATATTATGTAACTTGTTTCTTTAAAATTAATTTTTATTATGTATAACATCATACTTTTTTATAGGTAAAATGCAAAAATTAGTTTTCTTACCCTTGTCGGTTAAATTACACTAGCACCATTAACCTTTGAGTATTGATTGAATTCTTATGCCCTTACTTTCTATGTTAGATAAATTTCAACTATTGGATGCGATCAACTATTTATAGCCAAATTCTAAATTTTAAGAATTAATTGTCCATATTTTAAGCTTTTAAAATTCAAATATTATATTTAAATAATATAAAATAAATAAATTATAATAATTATAAGCATTGGATCATAAATTTTTTAAGATCAAAAGTCCATATTAAAAACATAATGAATTTATTTATAGATATTTTTTTCTAATTTACTAAAGTAATAGTGTATTACAACATTTGTGAAAATAAATAATAAGATTGATTAATAATATATAATATTATAAATAAATAACAATAAAACTTATTTTATTCTTAAGTAATTATTAAATATTGTTATTATTATTATTATTTTTTTAAAGTCTTGCAATTTTTAAAGTTAAATGCTAGTTCGCCTACATCACCCCTTGTCCTTCTCTGAGTGACTGCGAAAAACTAATAAATTTTATTTAAAAGTTTTATTTAAAAGTTAAGTATTTATAATTTAACAATTAATATTTTATATACATAAATATATATTTTTTATGATTTTTTATGTATAAATACTTTTGACTAATATACTAAAGTAATAGTGTATTACAACATTTGTGAAACTAAATAATAAGATTAATTAATAATATATAATATTATAAATAAATAACAATAAAACTTATTTTATTTTAAGTAATTATAATAAAAGTTTAAATATTGTTATTATTGTTGTTATTATTTATTTAAAGTCTTGCAATTGTTAAAGTTAAATGCCATTTTGCCCATATCGCCCCTTCTCATTTTCTGAGCGATTGCGAAAAACTAATAAATTTTATTTAAAATTCAACTATTTATACTTTAACAATTAATATTTATATATATAAATATATTTTTTTATGATATTTTATTTATAAAATACTTTTTGCTAATTTACTAAAGTAATAATGTATTACAACATTTCTGAAACTAAATAATAAGATTAATTAATAATGTATAATATTATAAATAATAACAATAAAACTTATTATTATTATTATTATAATTCTAATTATTATTTATTTAAAGTCTTGTAATGTTAAAGTTAAATGCCATTTGTTTTACTTATCTATACTAATATGAAAAAAAAAAACTCACTCCACTCATAAACAACGGTTAACGATAAAGTATGCATTATATTTTATATTTTGAACGTTTTTAAAATAACTTATTTCATTCTTTAAAAAATTTAGAACTTTAAATTATTTGTTATTTTTGTAAAAAGCCCGCTTGATTACTATTCCTATTATTACATCAATTTATATTATTTTTAATATATATACCATCATAGCGAATATTAAAAACATTATAAATCTACATAAAAAGTCCATACATGATATACAAACTAATGAATAAAGATAACAACTTATGAGTAATAATTATAATGGCAATCTGAAGAACATAATTTTATTCATTATTTAAAGCAGAAAAACAGTCAATTTCAGCAGAAAAATAACTGTTGTCTGCAGTAAATGCAGAAAATTAGAGAATTACTAGAAATAGCAGTTAATGCAATTTTTTTTTTTTTTGTGTTGTTTTTACACTTCACAAATATTAATGCACAATACAAAAATATGATTATTTTCCCTTTGATCATGAAAATCTAGAGAATTACTAGAAATATCAAGTGATCTGTAAGTATAGCTAATGCATAGAGGTATAAGAATATGCAGAGTGAATCAGGTGCAACGCCTGATGTCGCATAATAAGATTAAAATTACTACAAACTGAGGAGCTGGGCTAATGCATATTTATCTTTATAAAATTTGTAATAGAATATTGCACAGTGAATTAGTGGATGACAAGAATATAGGTGCAATGCCTAACGTCACATAATTAGATTAAAAATAGCTACATAAACTGAAAAACCGAGCTAATTCATATTTTTCTTTGTGAAATTTGTGTACAGTGCTCGATGTCACATAATTAAGATCAAAATAGTTACATAAACAGGGGAACTGAGCATCAATCCGACAACAACAACAACAAATGATTAACTTGAGAAAAGAAAACTTACCAAAATCTGTTATATTGAGGTTTTCCACAATCAAGACTTACATCATTTTATGCATTTTTCTACAGGAAAAAAAAAAAAAAAAAAAAAACTATTTTTCTGCAGTGAATGCAGAAACACAGTTGTTTTCTGCCGAAAAAATTTATGCTATTTTCCTGTTGAAAACGGGAGATAAAAGAGTTGTTCACACTTCACCACAAATATCAATGCACAATATTTATCATGTGGTCACTTTGATCATGAAAATCTACCAAAAAAAAAAAAGTACTATTGAATGTTTGTAATACAATATTGCACAATGAATTCATGAATGACAATGGGTGCAGGGCCTGATGTCACATAATAAGATTAAAATAACTAGATAAATATTTCAAATTTGGCGGCATTATCTATTCATTATATCTCACATCATTTTATCTCTAAATGTTAATGAGCGGGCCAATCAAGATCACATAAATCCAAACAAAACAGTAATTTGAAACATATTATATTAGTGAGATCGTAAATTGTATAAATAAATAAACGTTATCTAAATACACATTCATAAATATCTATATACAAATTTAATATACAAAAATCAACAAAAAAAAAAATTAAATTCGTTGTGATGATATCTTTTATTGTCTCTAAATTGCATTTTTTTTGTTGTAGCATTTTATAGATGGTACTTTTAGTGTGTAGAAAAAGAATAACAATATATATTGTAACTTTCTAAATAAGATCAACATATAATTTATAGATAGGTCTCACATTGGAAGAAAACTCAAGACCACGTGCAGTTTAATATACTTTTTAGTAATTTGATCCTTAATTTTTAAATTCATATAATTTAATGCTAAAAATTTTATTTGCATATTTCATTACTTATTTAAAATGCTACAAGTTGTAAAATATTTATTATTTTTATTTCCTATAGTTACTTTAGTTTAACCCTTAAAGTTTTATAAATTCTAGTCCTCGTAAAATTTTAATATATTCAAATTCTAATTATGATTTATTTATAATTAAATTATTATTTTTTAATTATTGTCAATTAGTTACTCAATTCTATATAAAAACTATGGATACATATTTTACTATACATTGGAAGAAAACCCAAGGCCACGTGCAAGTTTCATATAATTTTTAGTAATTTGATCCTTAATTTTTAAATTCATATTATTTAACACTAAAAACATACGTATATCATATTTGGATATTGCATACATCATCACATTTGCATACGGTAAATGTACATGATTTATAAAAAAAATGCAAGAATTATTAAAACATATATTGAAAATATTTAAAATAGAGTCTGCATATTTTATACTTTAAAATGCTACAACTTGGAAAATAGTTATTAATTTTATTTTCTATAGTTACTTTAATTTAACCCTTAAAATTTTATAAAGCTCTAATCCTTGTAAAATTATAATATATTCAAATTCTAAATTATGATTTATATATGGTTAATTAGATTTTCTAAATTATTATTTTCTTAATTATGATTTATGGATACATATATTACTATAAAAATATAATATAAAAATAATACTCTTATAAATTACTTTAATATTACATTAATTTTATAATATCTATACGATATATACAAAAAAATGCAAATAATACTTTTTTGCAGTTTCATACTTAAAAAATACTATTTTAAATGTTATTTATACATACTAAAAGTATTTTTTTAAATATTATATATTTGCATATGTGTAGATCATCACATTTGCATACGTAAATATTATATATTTGCATATGTGTAGATCATCACATGATATAACTTCTAATATCTTTTTATATATCATGTACAAATTTATATAACGTAAATAAATATGATTAGTATATATGCATGCATTTTATCTATAGACAAATGTAATATATAAAGACTTCACTTTTATAAATTAAAGTAACAAATCGCGCTTTTGGTAAATAACAAATAAAAGGATAAGTATTTTTTTAGACAAAAGTTTATTTTAGAAGTGTTTTTTCCTCCTCCAAACACTACCCAGTTTAACTTTTATCAATTTTTTTTTTTTTTTTTAAGAAATCCAAGTTAGTAACTTGTAAATTCATATGTTTAGATGAAAACATGTTATATACACGTGATATAAATATGCAACAACTATATTTTTATATTATATTTGTATAGTTATACGTATATTTTGCAAAATTAAAATAGTAAATTGCCACAAAAAATTATTTAGATGGTAAAATGTAAATACAAACATTATTCGAATGGACAAAATGTAGTTTACCCAACCATTATTAATATTGCTTTATTATCATGTACATCAGAAAAATATGCATACATATCTATTTATAAATATAATATATCAAAATAATACATAGTATATATAAATAATAATTTAAACGATCTGAAACATGAACCTACAGTAATATTTCTTGTATTTTACATATTCATATGACATAAATAACTATATATATGTATACATATCTATTTATATTATATTTATATTTAATAATTATACAAAATAATGCTTTAAAATATAAAGCATCAAGCATCACCCAAGCGTGACTACTCTTTTGCAATATTTATAAAGTATTAATTTTATAATATCTATACGTCATACACAAAAAATGCAAATAATACTCTTAAAATAAATACATAAATATTTCAGATTTTGTTGCAGTATCCATCGATTATATCTCACCTCATTTTCTCTCTAAATGTTTATATGAGTGGACCACAAATATTAAAGCACAATACTATAAATACTACAAACTTTATAATATTATAATGCAGTGTCTTTGCAGTAGTTAGCAGTTATGCATGCTTTTCTAGTATGAAGATAAATTAGCTTTCACTTATATTTCTTCAAAAAATTATTTCCTCCAAGAAGAAAATGGAAACACAATAATAATAGTGAAAGCAGAGAAATTGTGTCTTATTTTCTTGTATTTAGTCGATGCCATGTGCTGCAGGTACCTCAATAGCCTACTGATATGCATGAGGCATCAAGGCAAAGTCCGATTATGGTCTTTGGTGCAGTTGCTGCTATAAATCATATTATATTGTATCATCAAACTTATCTCATTTATCACTCTGAATATACTCATGAACTACCATTGCTTCTTCTGTTTCCTATGTGTTTCATTGTTTGTTCTATTTCGATGTTTGGTGCAACCCGTGTTCATTTTCTCTAATTTCAATGGAATTTGGATAATTTCTTTCGACATGTACAGAAGACGTGTGCTTTGAAAAATATGCGATTCGTGTCGTTGCGTGGTCAAGATGCAATTTCAAAGTTAAAGTTCAAATTGGAGGGGTCAAAGCAGATCGCGTCTATTTATGAATCTGCAATTCTTTTATGATTTAAATCCAAGAAGTGTAATTTTTGAATAAATTACATTGACACTCTTGCAGTAGCGACCAAGAAGTGAAGTACAATAGTACTATAATACAAGCAAGTCATGATCCAAATTTAAAATATGATTAAGAATCCAAATTTAAAATATGATTAAGAATCTTGAACTTTGTCGACATTTTTCTAATTATATGATTAATTATAACTCATTGAATTCAAAATTTTAAAAAAAGAATTAAGGAACTTATATCTTATATAATTTTTATCAGAACTGCTATATATAAGTTGTTAAAATTTTATAATAATATATATTTTTTTCAATCATATAAGTGTGTGTTCTTAAATATTTATTATTAGAGTCTCAATTTAAATTGAAAATAATCCTCTGTCCTTGGCACAATTCTCTACTAGTAATGAGTATAATTTAATTTAAATTGGGAATTCCCGGTGCTTGGCACCATTCTCTACTTAAAAAGAGTATAATTTAGTATAGTAAAAAAGGAATATATGTTCTACAATACTTCAAAACGTTGTCTTGGATTTACATTTTTCTTCTTTTTCATTTTTATTTTTGAAGGGTGGCAAGCGAAATCGGTGGGGTGTTTTAATATTTTAATGAGAGATGTGATTTGCTTTCCCTGTATATAGAGTTCTTTCTTTTGATTGCACAGTTGATTGGTTGTGTTATTAAGTTGTTTTTGTTTATCTTCCAAGATTGTCCAACTACTGTATATATGGATAGTAGTCCATTTTATTATTATTAACTATATAATTCTATTTTGGTATTATTTTTTGCATGTTGCATTATACGGGCGTGTTCATGGGGAGATTATAATATAATTGATTAAAAGAGAATTGATTTTAAAAAGAATTATTATGGCTTTGGATTCATAATTAATTATACAAATGCAGATGGTAGTTAAATTCCAAAACTAATCTCATTTGTAAGGTTAATGACTAATTAAAAGAAATTACTTAATGGGCGTAATGAGTAATTATATGAAAAATAATTGGAGTTAAAAGCTAAAAAAATATAGTTTTAATGGAATTCAATTTCAAAAGTGATTATTGAAAAATGACCAAACGCCAAAAAATGTGGCGTTTGCACTAGAAATGATATTTTGGTCTATAATTGCAGGGCGTAACAGATACTTAAATAATTTTTTTTAATTAATTCAAAAATAAAGTAGTAACATTTCTCTATAAATGATCATAAACCCAAACTTGAGGGCAAAAAAAATAATAAAAAAAAAATACAAAAGCACTTTTACAAAATACTAAAGATACTCATCCAATCTTTTATCAGAAACGAAAAAATAATAAAAAGTATTTTTTTGTTTTTTTGGTGAATATGGAGTACAAAATTCTATAGCAATACATTTCAAAAAAAAAATTGAAAGAAAGAATCCACAGAAAGCATTGAAGCTAAAACACGTTTTTTGTTTTTAAATTCCATCTTCTTTTTTAGAGAACCACGTTTGTTTACTTCTTGTCGAGAGAAATATCTGTCTTCTGTTCCTTTTCCTGGTCATCAATTGATACAAAACCCACTTTGTTAAAAATCATCGTCTTCTTCCCCAACACCCACACCCACACCCACACCCACCATCTCCCCTTCGATTCTCCTTTCCTCTCTTCACTTCTCACCCAAGAAAACAATCTTCACTTCTCTCCCAAGAAAACAAAGGAAAGAAAATCAATACAAGTGTAAATTTTGAAGGGTTTCCACAGCCTCGGTGAAGGAGAGACGGTGGAGTTCGTGGTTGGAGCGCGCCGAGGATGGCCGACGAACGTTACAGGGCCTGATAAGCAGCGGCGGCGGCGGCGGCGGCAAGTACAACACATAAAAACCCGAGAAGCGAGAAACCCCCGTTGGTAAAAACCCTCAAAACCCCCCTCTGTTCATTTAGATAGTTGGAGCTTCCTTTAATTTAATTGAGCACTCTAGGCCAAGCATTATGGCACAAGCTTCTGTAACATCCAACTGACACTCATCTACGCCATGCTGCAAAAGCAAAAACCATAACGTGAACTTGTTAAGAAGGAGATGGACTTTTTATCTGTGAAAGTTATTGCAGTAATAGGAGATGGATTTGTATCTGTTTCATTCACATGTATTACAACATATCACATCTTTGGTAATGAAAGAGGTAGAGTGAAGGTACCTGGCAAATCCAGGAATCATTTGAACGAATTTGAGTGTTGCCCCAAGGGACAAGCCTGAGATTGACAATGTTGAGGAGATCTGTCTGGAAAATCTTCACCAGATGATTCACAATGAAGTTTGCACAGTAGGGGCATAGGGATTCATAGTACACAGGACAGATTAACCCTGTTTTGGGAATCATCTTCAGATGAAATCTTGGAGAAATGAACAGATTTCGACGATGCAAGATCAGCTTGAGAGATTAACCAAACTATTGCTAGAGAAGATGTTAGAATGAAGCGAAAAACTTGTCTGTGAGAAGCCATTTCCTATGGGAATGAAGACTCAAGAGAGGGTGTGCGTTAGAGTTAAGACTGCTAGCTACTGCTCATGGTCATGGTCATGGGTATATTATATATTTAACATTTAATATATGTCGTGGCCGGGGGGGGGGGGGGGAGGAGGGGGGTATGAGTCGTATGACAATGGCATCAAGCAATGGCCGCTTTACTGTTTCTCTTGTTGATCCATATCTTGTTTCTATTAACTCAACTTTTATGGCTTTTTCTTTTCAGATGGCCTATGATCATTTTCTATGAATAAATCAGTATTTTCTAAACGTATATACAATCATATTTTACTAGCTAGTTGGACTATCACTTTCTATTGAGTTCTTGGTTTTGTTAAGAGAAGACAAACCTGTCTTGCTTCTTATATCTTAGAAAGTACTATTCGAGAACTACGTATCCTGCGTTGATTTGACACGGTGTTGTTGACTGCATTTTTCCTTGGTTTACTGTTGTTTGCCAAATAACACATGTCTTTCCCACCTCCCATCTTTGACAGGTCATTGTCCTTTAACATACTTTTCTTCTCTACTTCTGTAAGATGGTTAATAGTTGGGAGTCTAGGACACTTCCACTGTTGATTGAGTGCATGGTTAGAGTAAACTTGGAAATGCATTTCTAGTTAGATCATTTTATTTCACATGATGAAGTTTTGAAAAGGCATTTTTCATGTCTATCTATGCAATTTGACATAGTCCATTATAACAATCACATTGGATTATGCAATATGTTTGCCCAAAAAGAGGAAAAAAACTACGGGTAAAATCATTCCCTGTAAATTATGTCCTTCTTCTGATTGTAACACAGTAAACATGTGTCAGCTGTGAGTTTCTTGGCACATAAGTTGTGCCCCTCTAATTAATGTCATGCTAATTAAGGATCAATTCTCCTCCATTCATCCTTATTCTCATTTCTATGCAGGTATATGTCTCTTCTTGCCAGGTATCCTGTGAGGACAAAAGCTATTACATCGGCGTTTTTTACTTTGGTTGGTGATTTTATTTGTCAGGTAAACTACCTTCTTATTTTCTTCTTTGTATCTTGCTTGGTTAACTCGAAGAATTCCGTTATTATGACTTATTTAATATTTCCAGTGATTTACCTCAGCTCTTGGTCGATCAAGTACCATCTCTGAACATGAAGAGGACATTTATTTTCACTCTGTTGGGGCTGATTTTGGTCGGTCCAACATTACATTTCTGGTGATGGCCTGAAATATTTCAGTCTATCATGCCCAAGCAAATGTCCAATGTACAGTATTGCTTATGCATGAATCATCCATTCATTTTATTTTCTGATGTCAATGCATCTGCTTAACTTTTGACATGAAATACTAATCTCATGCTTCTTACTTAGAGTCATATACAATTCGGAGTGATATTTATGATGTGTTCTATACACTTATTGACAATTGTACAGCATTTATAGCTACTCAGCTGCAACTGTTTTGAATTATGGCCTTAAGTGGAGCAACAATTATAATAGGTCTATATGAAACACCTTTTCAAGTTTTCATTTATCTTTTGTTTTACTATCAGACTATTCTCATTTTGTTTTCTTTTACCAGATACTATCAAACTACTTCCGTTTTATTTTATTTTTTCATTTTCTTTTCCGAGTTTACCAAGATTGAGTGTTGGTAATTTGACTAATAAATGTGATTTATGAAGCCATAAGATTGAGACGTGAATGTGCTCTAGCGTTATGTGATGTTGCTTTGATTAAATGTGGAGTAGTTGAGGCCTAATTTCATGCATTTTGAATTGCTTTGAAGGAGGGTTAGAATGTCTTTGCTTCAACTAAATCTTGGGAATTCTTGTGAAATCATATTTGTTTGCTAAAACCCTGCCCGATTGATCCTTATACGCCTAACATGGGACATGTACTTATTGAAAAATTCAAAGGCCCTTCCCCTTAAAAAAGAAGGAAACTTAAATCTACTCCGCTGGTTTGGGTCACTTAGTAACTGGGTACCTTCATCACAAATGTTGTTATTCACGTAAAACGGTGACCCGAGCTATGAGTATGCAAAGCACTTTGGATGAAACGTGTTTTGGTTGAGTAACCGGGTGCCTTCACCACAAGTGTTGTCATTCGCGTCAAAAGGCCAAAATACGACGTTTTTTGGTTGAGTAACCGGGTGCCTTCACCACAAGTGTTGTCATTCGCGTCAAAAGACCGAAATACGGCCTAAAGAATGCAAGTCACGGGCAAAATCAGAGAAAAAAAAAAGGAAAATAAAAGCCGTGACAGAACAAAAGGGGAAGCAAAAAGAAAAAATCATCAGTGGCCAAAGAAAAGAAAGGAAAGCAAAAGCGTCCCACCTTAGGTAATAAGGAGATAAAGGGTATCGTGTTAGCAATGAGAATGATAACATTTAGAAGCCTATAGATTTTGTGGAAGCTTGATGGTTCTACTCTCTACTTGGCAAAACAAAGTGTTGTGATGTGATTGGCCTCTTACCCTCGTTATGATTAGTTAGCATTTGCATAACGCAGTGCAGCATTTGTATTTTGTGATTATGTGCGCATAGATTACTTTTGTTATTACGAATTACTAGCACAATGAGATTTTTGCATTGCCTAAGTCGTCGGACATTCCTAAGTCTGAGACTTTTGCTTGGGGGAGTCTGATAAGCTTTGTTTTTACGTATTTATAATAGGGAAATATTTGTATATCGTTTTGTCGGGGAGGAAATACCAACAGTTCGTTCTTTCTTGTTTTATTAAAAATTGTCACATTTCTTGGTGGCTATCTGAAAATTTATGTGTAAAAACCTGTACTTTGGACATGCATTGCCTTATCTGACTACTATTTTTGGTTGGGAGGTGATGGATTCGGGCCTTGATATTATTTTACAAATATAACTGACAAAATAATTATTCCGACAATGTTTAAATGCTATATTATTATAGTTCCCTATGATTTATGAATTGTTCCTTTTAGATTGCCTTCTCAGTAGGGTGCAAGTTCAGTATATAGCAGTGATGCTTCTTACATGTATCGTTCTCCCTGCCCCAGTAATGCACTCATATTCTTGTCATTCGTTGATTTTCTGTTGTGGGTGGTATTTTCTTGTTCATTTTGAAGTTTTCATATAGTTATATATATGACGTTTTTGACATTCGGGAATTAATATTCTTCGTTGACCACATGAGTTAGATTTGTAAGAGCAAGCATCTTAGCTTTGGTCATGCAATCTAATCTCTATCATGTGTTTCTTTCAGCAGGAAAATTGTAGTAATTTTATTCGAAAACTGCTCCGGTTTCTGCATTAATTGCAGAAAAACGGTAGCTAATTTTTTTTTTGCTGAAAATGGCTGTTGTTTTTCTGCTTTTAATGCAGCAAAATAGTGATATTTTGATGCAGAAAAATGCATGTAATTATTTTCTTGAAATTGGTATTATAAATATGGCCTGATCAGTTAGTATCTTTGTTCTTGAAACTCAATTGCTTCAGCACTTTGTATAATTTTGTTCCCTTTGTAGTTTTTGTCAAATTCTATTTACGATTGAAAATTTTTAAGGACAAGCATCTTTGCTTTGAAAATTTTTAAGGACAAGCATTTTTGCTTTTTAAAATAATTGCATTTCGTTGTCCTTTTTGAGTTGATCTACTCAGTAAGGTTCTGGATGTAGTAAATTGTGGATCAAACGCACCAGCTACTGGTCAAATATCTTCAAAGCTGCACGAAGCCACTTATATTTTTCCGATCATTTCAGTAACAAGTCTTATGTCACTATTCTCTCCCACATTATTTGTTTGTTGTATGTGCTTCTGAGGTACACATCATATTTATATATTTAAAGACTAGTTGAGTTTATCTTATTTTACTGCAGTCAGCTTTTCTATCCATGGTCATCGAGCTCCCTTGGAGAATCAGCAGTATGGAAATGCATCAGAGGAAACTAAAAAGTATGGTTCGTAAGTGGGTGCCGTTAATGGAGGTGTATTATGTAATAAATGTCTTTAAACATCCTAAACAGTTATTTGGTAGCCTTGTTCTGATTCTATTTGGAAATGAAGGTTGCATATGAGAATCTTATCTGTGATAGCTGTAATCCACCCGCTGGTCCACGCCATGGTAGATCTGTACTCAAGCATAATGGTAACTAACATTCAAGATTTTTTTTGGAGATGTCCAAACCCTACTCCATCTGCATTTCTAAAACAATTTGATTAGATATGATCAGATTATTATTTGTCCCGTTGACGACAGACTTACAATTGTAAATATTCTAAGGAACAAGAAGACTGTGAGGCTTTTAAGGTAGCGGAAATTTTCTGCACGGAGGTTCTGTTAATTATTTTGAAGGCCTCATGGTATGTTCTCTTGTTTTCATCTTCCTATGAATTTTAATGATAAAAGTATAATGTTATTTTGTGTGACTTAAGTGTTTAAACTTGGCCCTGTCTAATAGTTACTCATTTAGTGTACATGTTTTGTATTAATGGGGAACATCAATTTTGGAGACAATTAGTTGAATACAGAAGCTGTGAGTTCCTTGGACTATTTATCCGGTCTAATAGTTACTCTCACTAAATTCTTGACAGGGTTCACTACAATATAATCTTTCAAAGATAGGCCTTTCGCACTTTGTTGAGTTTGTACCATTATTATTTAATAAATTGAAGTTGCATTGCACGCGGATGTTATAGTGTTACATGCAATCTTTCCTTGCAGCAAGAGCGGTAAAAAGGTTCACTAGACGGTGTAGCCCCTCAGTGCCCTTATCATGCCTGGGCCCTGGACTGGAGTTGCAGTTGAAAGCTACATTTTTGTGCTGCCTATAAAAAGTTCTCCGAATACATTTTTAACAGTTGGTTTCTTTTTTATTATCTAAGTATAACAAACCAAGAAAAGTATGCTCCATGACGTCCGGCTTCTTTTGTTATATGTAACATGTAATTCTATTTTTGTGTGACTCAAGTGTTTAAAGTTGGCCCTAGAATATCAGAATCACTAGTTGCTTGAATTTAACAAGCAGTTTACTATCACAACAAATAAAAGGATCGTTCTCATGCAATATAATGTTTGCTCCTTGAGCTCTTTTCAACAAGGCAATGATTTTGGATAAACTAAGCTAATATTATCGATGATCGTCGATTTTCCTGTTTCTGTTTCAATCCTACATGACAATTTCTTTTGTTGTAGGCTGTTAAAGTCCCAGATATGCGTTGTCGAGGGTTTTACTGGCTCCTTGGGAAGAATATGCCAAGGAACTGCTGCTGCTGTACTGGCCCCTTAGGAAGAATATGCCAAGGAACTGCTGCTGCTGCTGGGGAAAAAGAGCTGTAGTGTAGAAGCTGTTGTAGTGCAAACGGTGCCAGGTTTGCGTGTGCAGATGTGGTAGCTGTTTGGTGATCTCTGTAACTTCAAAGGTTGTAGGTGCAGGCCAAGCCAAGCCCACTCTCCCAGCTGAACTGACCTTGTAAAGTGGTCTGTTAATGAAGTCCCATAGCAAGAGGACCTCTTGAATACCAAATCTTATATCCCGCATGTGCATTCACAGTCCACACTGATTTTCCCCTTAGTCTGGAATTTATTTAGCCCACAGAGACGTAGAATGCATGTCAATTATACCCTACATATGTCTATATGAGGGCTTCTTGTCTGTAGGTGTGCATGCTGGGTCCCATGATACTTTAACTGTGGATGTCACCTGCCAAAGAAACCTCCTTAGGTGTTGTTCAATTCCATATCACTCCCAATAAAAGTTCATGGCTGAGAGTACGACCCGTCCCACAGAGCTAGAGCTCCATGACTGCATCCAATTTATCGCAGCTGTGGCTGGCAATTTCCCTTGGTAAGTTTAGATTTTGCCACATTTTAAATATTTAATGATTAAATTTAATTGTTACTTGGCTACTCCATTTAGATCTCAGATGAATGTGTCCTAATTATTCTTAGTTTAAGCTGTTTACTATTATGAAAATATTTCCCCATTTCATGTCCGGTCCTATTTTTGGCGTATCATACTTGAGCCGATGGGCTTACAGTCTGATGCCAAAATCACAGACAGAAATTGTGAGATCATTTCACTTGGAATATTTACATGGGTAATTTACATTTCCTTGCATCTTTCTTTGATAGATGAGTAAGTGATTTAGGTCATTATGTTGTTTTCTACTGATGTGTTGAGGAGGGAACTTATGTCATTTGGTGATATGGTTCTCAGTGATTCTCTTACTTTATTTGCTCTTATGTATATATAATAGTTTCCATTAGTTATTCTTGTATTACATAATTATAAATTTTATTATATCTATTATTTAACAAGTATTTATAATTAAAAATATTATTTGTGTATAAACAAGTATACTGAGTTTTCTTTCCTCATTTATCATTCTTGTTGTCGGATTGATGCTCAGCTCCCTGGTTTTTTTGGATTATGTGTAATCTTGATTGGTCCACCCATATTAACATTTAGAGAGGCGAGATATAATCAATAGAAACTGCAACAAAATCTGAAACATTTTTGTAGTAATTTTAAATCATGTGAAATTAAGCACTGCACCGATATTCTTGTCATTCATTTCTTCATTGTGCCATATTGTACTAAAAACAAATTACTGAATATTTCTAGTAATTTATTTTTGTAGATTTTCATGATCAAAGTGACAAATAGCAGTAATTTTTTCTGCAGAAAACAACTCTGTTTTTTTGCATTTATTACAGAAAAACAACAGCTATTTTTCTGCTACAAATGGCTGCTGTTTTTCTGCATTCAATGCAAAAAAATAGCGTTGTTTTTCCAGCAGAAAAATGCATAAAATGATGCTCTTCAAGTTGGCACTATAATCATGGCCTGATAAGTTATTATCTTTATTCTTGAAACTCTCTTACTTCACCTCTTATAAAAATTCTATTTAAGATGTTTTGTAAGGAGAAGCGTCTTATCTTATGTCAAAGTTGTATGTAAGCCTGCGTTAGTTTGTGTTGTGCTAGTTGTGTTCTACTTTTTCTGTTGCAGGTGTGAACCCTCAGTGCACCAAGTTTTGGGTAACTTTTCTTTTCTTAGTTATCATTCTTGTTGTGGGACTGATGCTCAGCTCCCCAGTTTTCTTTGGATTCTATGTAATCTTGATTATGGGAACCCTCCCCAGTTTTCCTTGGATACTATGTAATCTTGATAATGGGAACCCTTTCCTTGGATTCTATGTAATCTTGATTATGGGAACCCTACACCAAGATTTGCGTAAATTTTCTTTCCTCGGTTATCGTTTTTGTCGGATTGATGCTTAGCTCCCCTGTTTATATATTTATTTTGATTTTAATTATGTGACATCAAGCACTGCACCATATTCTTATATTCATTGATTCACTCTGCAATATTCTATTACAAATTTCATAAAGAAAAATACGAATTACCTCAGCTCCCATGTTTTTGTAGTTATTGTGCACGATAAGCTTATTAGCTTTCGACCCATGGTTTTCCTGTATGTTGTTATAGTGTTATTGCAGATGATAAAGTTGGTTTGTGCTAGTTGTATGCTTCTACTTTTTATGGGTGCGAATCCTGCTCAGTTATTATTCTTGTTGTCACACGGATTTTCTTGGATTCTATGTAATCTTTGATTGGTCCACTCATATTAACATTTGTGGGTAAGTGTAAAAAAACTCTGTTATTTGTTGCTTTCAGCAGAAAAATTGCAGCTATTTTTCTGCATCTAAAGCAGAAAAACAGCAGCCAGCAGCTATTTGTCTGCTGAACATGGCTGCTGTTTTTCTGCTCTATGTGCAGAAAAATGCATAAAATTGGCATTATAATTATGGTTTTGATATCTTGAATTTATGTTGCTTCACCACTTAGATTGTATAATTATGTTTGTTTTGTTGTTTTATGTAAATCTATTTATGATGTTAACATTCAGGAATTAGATTTGTAAGGGCATGCATCTTAGTTTCGGACCCTTGGTTTTGACTAATTTAAGTAATCTTGGTTGTGGGAACCCGGAACCCTCATTACACCAAGGTTTGGTTAAGTTTTCTTTCCTTTTTTATCATTCTTGTTGTCATATTGATTTGCAATCTTTGATTGGCCCACTCATTAATATTTAGAGATAGAATGATGTGAGAAATAATTAGTAGATACTGCCGAAAAATTTGAAACATTTATCTAGTAATTTTAATCTTATTATGTGACATCAGACACTGCACTCGTTGTCATTCACGAATTCAGTATTACAAAACATTCACTAGTACTTTTTGTTGATTTTCATGATCAAAGTGCATTGATATTTGGGGTGAAGTGTGAAAACAACTTTGTTATCTCCCGTTATCAGCAGGAACATAGCAGTAAAATTTTCTGCTATTTGCTGCTTCTCTGCAGAAAAATGCATAAAATGATGTAATCTTGATTGCGGGAAGCCTCAATATACCAATATACCAAGTTTTGGTAAGTTTTCATTCCTCAGTTATTATTTGTTGTTGGATTCATGTTCAGTTCCCTTGTTTATGTAATTATTTTACTCTTAAAATTATGACTTTGTTTACGATCTTTTATGTGACATCAGACAATCTATATTCTTGTCATTCATTGTGCAATATTCTTTTACAAATTTCATAAAGGGAAGATGAATTAGCTCAGGTCCCTAGTCTATGTTTTAATGTAACACCTCCCCAGTTTGTAGTTAGTATGTATAAAATAAAAAGTTATTTTTTAAAGATGCAGATAAGTTTATTTTAAAAAATAGATATTATTTAAAAGATAATGTTTTTTTATCTATATAAAATATATAATAATAATTTTATAAATTTCATATTTATAGCAAATATAACTGAAAAGTTCTAGCATTTTTAATTATGAAAGTTTATTTTTTTTTGTCTTTATTGTTTGCATTTTTTATATGTCATGTATACAAATAGAGATATATGAATACATATCTCGTTTTTTAATATATAAAAATAATAGTTTATTGCATTTTGTATTCTTAAAAATTATAATTTATTTATCTTTAATATTTGTTATTTACTATATATCATGCTTACTTTATTAATATATAGCAAAAAACAATAGTCTAAAAAATGTCATGTATACAAATAGAGATATATGAATACATATCTATATATCATTTTTTAATATATAAAAGTAATAGTTTGATATTTATTGCATTTTGTATTCTTAAAAATTATAATTTATTATCTTTAATATTTGTTATTTACTATATATTATTTTTAATATTAAAAGCAGATGTACCAAACGATTATTTGTGAATAAAAAGTATGATAGATGCCTACAATTATGTAAATTATATAGTTACTTTATTAATATATAGCAAAAAACATAGTGATATAAATAAATATTTTTTTATAAATAGATCATGCTTTTAGTTTTATTAAAAATATTATATAGTTAACTTGTTATGAATCATGTAAATATTATTTATTTTTAATAAGTATATATAAATGATTTATTGTTACAAATGATCTTTCGCATTTCTATTTATTTCATATATAATGTAAATGGACTAATTTTCTGCATTTTTATAAATTATTTGTATAAATTATTCATTTTCCAATAAATTATGATGATATATTCTTACATATTTATATTCTCTTTATGTCAAATAATTTTATGCATTTTCTTTACATTTCAAATACAATTTAAATAAATATAATATATAAAATTAGTATAATTCAAGTAATTATACAAAGATCATGCTTTATATGTCCATAATCTTTATTTTATTTATGAATAATCGTTTGGTTTGTTATGAACCATGCAAATATTTATTTGTTTTAATAAGTTATGATTTATAGTAAGGTTAAGTTATGCCCATAATGTATATTTTATGTGCTTGTTCTTAATAAACGTGCTTGTGCTTAATATTGTTTATTGTTAATACTTTATATGAGGTAAATAAATATAATTTTACATGAATACATATTTACATACAATTATAATATATAATATTTTAAAACTTTGAAATATTATTTATATTGTCTCTAACTAATGGTACGATATAAATAAATATTTTTTTTTATAAATTAAAGTAACTATATAAATAGACATGCTTTTAGTTTAAAGAATATTAAAAATGATATATAGTTAACTTGTTATGAATCATGCAAATACTAAAATTATATAAATGATTTATTGTTACAAATGATTTTTTTGCATTTCTATTTATTTCATATATAATGTAAATGGATATAATTTTATATGAATATACAAATATAATATGTAAAATTAATACTTCTATAAATTAAAGCAACTATACTTGTTTCCAATTGACATTATATAAATAATTGCTTGAATCTTTTTTGCCTACATATATCATTTGGTATCATTTTGCTTGTTTCTAATTATATAAATATTTATAAATAATTTATTGTTACAAATGATCTTTTTGAATTTTTTTTCCAATATATTTATATTCAATTATATATATATATCATCATATTTAAATAATGTTTATTTTCAAAAATTCTCTTAATTTAGTATCGACCACTCTAGGCCGCCAAGGTTAAACTATGCCCATAATGTATATATACATATTTACATACAAATATAATATATAATATTTTAAAACTTTGAAATTTTATTTATATTGTCTCAATTAATTTTCTGCATTTTTATAAATTACTTGTATAATTTATTCATTATGATGATATATTCTTACATATTTATATTCTCTTTGTCAAATAAATTTCTGCATTTTCTTATATTTAAAATACAATTTAAATAAATAAAATGTTATTTTATTTACAGATCATGCTTTTAGTTTAAAGAATATTATAAATAATATATAATTAACTTGTTATGAATCATGCAAATATTATTTATGATTTATTGTTACAAATGATCTTTTGAATTTTTATTTATTTCATATATAAATGTAAATGGATATAATTTTATATGAATATGCAAATATAATATGTAAAATTAATATTTGTATAAATTAAAGTAACTATACTTGTTTCCAATTGGCATATTATATAAATAATTAATTGAATTTCTTTTGCCTACATATATCGTTTGGTATAATTTTCCTTTTTTCTAATTGACATATTATATAAATATGTGTAAATAATTTATTGTTATAAATGATCTTTTTGGATTTTTTTTGCCAACATATTTATATTCAATTATATATATATATATATATATATATATCTCATTTACATAATGTTTATTTTCAAAAATTCTCTTAATTTAGTATCGACCACTCTAGGTCGCAAAAGTTAAACTACGCCCATAATATTTGAGGTAAATAAATATACATATTTACATACCAATAAAAATATATAATATTTTAAAACTTTGAAATTTTATTTATATTTTCTCAACTAATTTTGTGCATTTTTATAAATTACTTGTATAAATTATTCATTCTCCAATAAATTATGATGATATATTCTTACATATTTATATTCTCTTTATATCAAATAATTTTCTGCATTTTTTTACATTTAAAACACAATTTATAATGTTATTTTATTTACAAATATAATATATAAAATTAGTACATGAATAAAAATAAAGTAAGTCTCTGATTGATATTTCGTAATATTTATTATAAATATATTAATAAAGTAACTACATAATTTATGTATAGATAACGTGATATAAATAAATATTTTTTAATTATGTAACTATATAAATAGATCATGCTTTATATGTCCATAATTTTTATTTTATTTATGAATAATCGTTTGGTTTGTTATGAACCATCCAAACATTTATTTGTTTTAATACAAATTCTCTTAATTTGGTCATATTGACTGCCGTTAAGGTTAAACTATGCCGATAATTTTATGTGCTTGTGTTTAATATTGTTTATTGTTAATACTTTATATGAGCTAAATAAATATAATTTTACATGAAGACATATTTACATACCATTATAATATATAATATCTTAAAATATTGAAATATTATTTATATTGTCTCAACTAAGGTCAGCAGAAAACATAGTGATATAAATAAATATTTTTTTATAAATTAAAGTAACTATATAAATAGATCATGCTTTTAATTTAAAGAATATTTAAAATAATATATAGTTAACTTGTTATGAATCATGTAAATATTATTTATTTTAATAAGTATATATAAATAATTTATTGTTACAAATCATCTTTTGTATTTTTATTTATTTCATATATAATGTAAATGGATATCAATTTTATATGAATATACAAATATAATATATAAAATTAATACTTCTATAAATTAAAGTAACTATACTTGTTTTCAATTGACATGTTATATAAATAATTAATTGAATTTTTTTTTGCCTACATATATCGTTTGGTATAATTTTGCTTGTTTCTAATTGACATATTATATAAATATTTATAAATAATTTATTGTTACAAATTATCTTTTTGAATTTTTTTTTGCCAACATATGTTTATTTTAAAAAATCGACCACTTTAGGCCGCAAAGGTTAAACTATGCCCATAATGTATATGAGGTAAATAAATATAATTTTACATGAATACATATTTACATACAAATATAATATATAATATTTTAAAACTTTAATTATTTATATTGTCTCAACTAATTTTCTGAATTTTAATAAATTACTTGTATAAATTATTCATTCTCCAATAATTGTGATGATATATTCTTAGATATTTATATTCACTTTATGTCAAATAATTTTCTGCATTTTTTTACATTTCAAATATAATTTAAATAAATATAAATATTATATTTTTTCCAAATATAATATATAAAATTAGTAGATGAATAAAACTAAAGTAAGTCTCTAACTGACATTTCGTAATATTTCTCATAAATATATTAATAAAATAACTATATAATTTATGTATACATAACGTGATAAATACTTTTTAATTAAAGTAACTATGCTTTATATGTCCATAATCTTTATTTTATTTAATATATAAAATTATTAGATGAATAAAACTAAAGTAAGTCTCTAATTGATATTTCATAATATTTCTCATAAATATATTAATAAAATAACTACATAATTTATGTATACATAACGTGATCTAAATAAATACTTTTTTAATTAACTATATAAATAGATCATGCTTTATATGTCCATAATCTTTATTTTATTTACAAAAAATCGTTTGGTTTGTTATGAACCATGCAAATATTTATTCGTTTTAATATGTTATGGTTTATAATTACAAATTCTCTTAATTTGGTTATATCGACCACTCTAGGCCGTTAAGGTTAAATTATGTCCATAATGTATATTTTATGTGCTTGTGCTTAATAAACTTATGTGCTTGTGTTTAATATTGTTTATTGTTAATACTTTATATGAGCTAAATAAATATAATTTTATACATACAATTATAATATATAATATTTTAAAACTTTGAAATATTATTTATATTGTCTCAACTAAGGTCAGCAGAAAACATAGTGATATAAATAAATATTTTTTTATAAATTAAAGTAACTATATAAATAGATCATGCTTTCAGTTTAAAGAATATTTAAAATAATATATAGTTAACTTGTTATGAATCATGCAAATATTATTTATTTTAATAAGTTTATATAAATGATTTATTGTTACAAATGATCTTTTGCATTTTTATTTATTTCATATATAATGTAAATGGATATAATTTTATATGAATATACAACTAGAATAATATAAAATTAATACTTCTATAAATTAAAGTAACTATACTTGTTTCCAATTGACATATTATATAAATAATTAATTGAATTTTTTTTGCTTACATATATCGTTTGGTATAATTTTGCTTGTTTTTACATATTTATTATATCATATGTACATAATGTTTATTTTTAAAATTTCTCTTAATTTGGTTATACAATATCGACAACTCTGGGCTGCTAAAGTTAAACTATGCCGATAATATATATTTTATTTATAAATAAACTTGTGTTCTTTTGCTTAATATTGTTTATTGTCTTTAATACTTCATATATTACTTGTACAAATGATTGATTCTCCAAATACATCAGCAAAAAACATTTATGTATAAATAATTGTAATAGGCATCTAAATACATACATGATAATAAGTATATGTTTTTTATAAATTAAAGTAACTATATAAATAGATCATGCTTTTAGTTGTTACAAATGATCTCTTCAATTTTTTTGCTTACATATTTATATTAATTATATATATATATATATCATATTTTATAAAATTCTCTTAATTTGGTTATACAGAGGTTAAACTATGCCCGTAATAAATAAACTTATGTGCACAATATAATTTTACAAGAATACATATTTACATACAAATATAATATATAATATTTTAAGACTTATATTTTAAAACTTTGAAATATTATTTATATTATCTCAACCAATTTTCTGCATTTTTATAAATTACTTGTATAAATTATTCATTCTCCAAACACATCAATAGAAAATAAAAAATTGACCTATAAATCTACACAATTGCTTGAAATATCATAGCTAATTTTTAGAGTAGTAATAGAATATGTTTGTCTTTATGCATGAGTTATAAATTATGATGATATATTCATACATATTTATAAAATAATCGTTTGGTTTGTATAAGGCTAAGGCTAACTATGCCCATAATGTATATTTTATTTAATGAATACATATTTACATACAAATATAATATATAATATTTTAAAACTTTGAAATATTATTTATACTTGTAAATAAATGTTTTTTTATAAATTAAAGTAACCATATAAATAGATCTTTTAGTTTATAGAATTTTTAATAAGTTTATAAATAATTTATTGTTACAAATGATCTTTTGCATTTCTTTTTATTTCATATATAATGTAAATGGATTATATAGATAATTAATTGAATTTTTTTTGCCTACATATTTATATTCCATTATATATGCTAAGATTAAATTATGCCCATAATGTATATTTTATTTATAAAATATTACTTGAACAAATTATTGATTCTCCAAACACATCAACAGAAAACAAAAAGTTGACCTATAAATTACTTACCCAGTGACTCAAATCAAATATAATAAGTTAGTAATTGTCTTCATCACTCTACTAACCATGAAAAAATCAATTAAAAACTAACAGGGATATTTATATTAATACATATAATAGTATGTCCATGTTGCATATTTGCTCTAACTTTTAAATCATTTCTTATTTTTACACAATAAAATTAATGTTTATATAAATAAGTACATGACACGAAATGCAAAAATATATAATGAATTGCAACAAATATTAAAGATAACAAATTATAGTTTTTAAGCATACAAAATGCAATAAATATCAAACTATTATTTTTATATATTAAAAAATGACATATAGATATGTATTCGTATATCTCTGTTTGTATACATGACATATAAAAAATGCACAAAATAAAGACAAATTTTTAGAATAAACTTTCATAATTAAAAATGTTAGAACTTTTCAGTTATATTTGCTATAAATATGAAATTTATATTATGTGCATCTTTAAAAAATAACTTTTTATTTTTAATACTCATAAACAAATACAATAGAATATGCAATAAATCAGTGGACGACAAAAATATAAATGCAAGGCCTATCGTCGCATAATAAGATTAAAATAAGTTTGAAATAATCTATTGATTATTTCTCACATCATTTTATCTCTAAATATTAATGAGTGAGCCAATCAAAGATTACGCCGAATCCAAGTAGATCAATATGAAAATAAGAATAATAACAAAGGAAAGAAAACTTACCCAAAACTCGGTGTAATGAGGGTTCTCGGTTCCCACAATCAAGACTACTTAAATTAGTCAAAACCAAGGGTCAGAAACTAAGATGCTTGCCCTTACAAATCTAATTCCTGAATGTTAACATCATAAATAGATTTACATAAAACAACAAAACAAACATAATTATACAAAGTAAGTGGTGAAACAACATGAATTCAAGATATCAAACCATAATTATAATGCCAATTTTATGCATTTTTCTGCATATAGAGCAGAAAAACAGCAGCCATATTCAGCAGACAAATAGCTGCTGCTTTTCTGCTTTAAATGCAGAAAAATAGCTGCAATTTTTCTGCTGAAAGCAACAAATAACATAGATTTTTACACTTACCCACAAATGTTAATATGAGTGGACCAATCAAAGATTACATAGAATCCAAGACAATCTGTGTGACACAAGAATAATAACTGAGCAGGGTTCTCACCCATAAAAAGTAGAAGCATACAACTAGCACAAATCAACTTTATCATCTGCAATAACACTACAACAACATACAGGAAAACCATGGGTCGGAAGCTGATAAGCTTATCGTGCACAATAACTACAAAAACATGGGAACTGAGGTAATTCATATTTTTCTTTATGACATTTGTAATAGAATCTTGCAGAGTGAATCAATGAATATAGGAATATAGGTGCAGTGCCTGATGTCACATAATTAAAATCAAAATAAATATATAAACAAGGGAGCTAAGCATCAATCCGACAAAAATGATAACTGAGAAAAGAAAACTTACGCAATGCTTGGTGTAGGGTTCCCACAAGCAAGATTACATAGAATCCAAAGAAAACTGGGGAGCTGAGCATCAGTCCCACAACAAGAATGATAACTGAATCAAGATTACATAGAAAATCCAAGGAAAACTGGGGAGCTGAGCATCAGTCCCACAACAAGAATGATAACTAAGAAAAGAAAAGTTACCCAAAAATTGGTGCACTGAGGGTTCACACCTGCAACAGAAAAAGTAGAACACAACTAGCACAACACAAACTAACGCAGGCTTACATACAACTTTGACATAAGATAAGATGCTTCTCCTTACAAAACATCTTAAATAGAATTTTTATAAGAGGTGAAGTAAGAGAGTTTCAAGAATAAAGATAATAAGTATCAGGCCATGATTATAGTGCCAACTTGAAGAGCATCATTTTATGCATTTTTCTGCTGGAAAAACAAGGCTATTTTTTTGCATTGAATGCAGAAAAACAGCAGCCATTTGTAGCAGAAAAATAGCTATTGTTTTTCTGTAATAAATGCAAAAAAACAAAGTTGTTTTCTGCAGAAAAAATTACTGCTATTTTGTCACTTTGATCATGAAAATCTACAAAAAAAAAAAAAAAAAAATTATTAGAAATATTCAGTAATCTGTTTGTAGTACAATATGGCACAATGAAGCAATGAATGGCAAGAATATCGGTGCAGTGCCTAATTTCACATAATAAGATTTAAAATTACTATATAAATGTTTCAGATTTTGTTGCAGTATCTATTGATTATATCTAGCCTCATTTTATCTCTAAATGTTAATATGGGTGGACCAATCAAGATTATATAGAATACAAGAAAACCAGGGAGCTGGACATCAATCCAACAACAAAAATAACAACAACAAGGATGATAACTGAGGAAAGAATACTCAGTGTTCTGAGGGTTCCCACCCACAATAGAAAAGTAGTAAAAAAACTAGCACAAACTAACTTAATCAGCCGTAATAACTTACACGAACTAACACATGCTTACCAACAACTTCAACATCTAGTTCACCAGATAGATCAAAATACTATGTCTAGGATGCTTTAAATTAGTCAAAACCACAGGTCCAAAGCTAAGATGCTGGCCCTTACAAATCTAATTCATGTCGTCACTAAAGTATTTTGATTCCCGGATGTTAAAAACATCATAAATAGAATTAAATAAAAACTGCAAAACAAACATAATCAAACAATCTAAGTGGTGAAACAATAGAATTTCAAAAATAAAGATAATAACTTATCAGGCCATAATTATAATGCCAATTTCAAGAACAACATAATTTTATGCATTTTTTTTTGCATAACACTACTATTTTTCTGCATTTAAAGCAAAAATATTACTGAAATTTTCCTGCAACAACAGATAGATAACAAAAATAAGACTGCGTGGCCAAAGCTAAGATGCTTACTCTTATAAATCTAACTCATGTGGTCACTGAAGAATGTTAATTTCCGAATGTTAAAAACATCATATATAGAATTAACTAAAAAACTTTAAATGAACATAATTATACAAACTAAGTGGTGAAGCAATAGAGTTTCACGAACAAAGACAATAATTATCAGACCATGATTATAATGTCGAGTTCAAGAACGACATTAAATTATTGTTTATGATATTTGTGATAGAATATTGTGCAGTGAATCAGCGAATGACAAGAATATGGGTGTAGTGTGTCACATAATAAGATTAGAATAACTACATAAATGTTTTAGATTTTGTTACAGTATCCATTGATTATATCTCACCTCATTTTATCTCTAAATGTTAATATGAATCGATCAATCAAGATCACATATAATCCAAGAAAGACTGGGGAGCTAAGCATCATTCTACAACAAGAATGATAACTGACCAAAGAAAAGTCGCCTAAAACTGTTTGTATTGAGGGGTCCCACCCACCCTCACCCACAACAGAAAAAGCAGTAGAGCACAACTAGCTGCAATAACTTACGAAAATTAACGCAGACTTACAAACAACTACGACATCCGGTTCACCAGAGAGAATAAATTCCTATGTCATGCATTCAATATTGATATTAATAGTTGATAACAAAATAAATGGCAACCCTAGGATGCTTTAAATTAGTCGAAACTGTGGGGCCAAAGCTAAGATGCTTACCCTTACAATATAAGTTATAACTCATGTGGTCACTAAAGAATATTAATTTTCGAACGTTAAAAACATCACAAATTTAATTAAACAAAAACTTCGAAAAGGACATGATTATACAAACAAATTGGTGAAGCAATAGTGTTTCAGGATAATAACTTATTAGGCCATGATTATAATGCCAATTTGAAGAACATCATTCATGCATTAATGCAGAAAAACAGAAGCCATTTTCAGCACAAAACAACTGTTTTCTGCAGAAAAAAATAATGCTATTTTCCTGCTGCAACAAAGGAGATAACAGAGTTATTTTCACACTTACCACAATATTATGCACAATCTTAATCATATGGTCAATTTGATCATGAAAATCTACAACAATTACAAGAAATATCCGACAAGCATAGTTAATGACAATAATATGGGTGCAATGCCTGATTAATCATAATACTTAAAATTAATACATAAAAGTTTCAAATTTGTTGCAGTATCCATTTATTATATCTCACCACATTTTATCTCTAAATGTTAATATGAGTGACCAATCAAGATTACATAGAATCCAAGAAATACATGGGAATTGAGCATCAGTCCGACAACAGGAACAGTAACTGAGGAAAGAAACTCACCCGAAACTCTATGTACTGAGGGTTCACACCCACAACAGAAAAGGTAGTAGAATCAAGGAAATACTAGGGCGCCGAGCATCAGTCTGAGAACAAGAATGATAACAGAGGAAAGAAAACTCAAGTGAAACTTCCCACCTACAACAGAAAAAGTAGTAGCGCACAACTAGCACAAAACAAACTTAATCAGATCCAATAACTTACAAGAACTTATGCAGGCTAACAAACAGCTACGACATCTGGTTCACCATAGACCAAAACACCTATCGCCTCAAAAGAACAGCTAGCACTACCATGGGGGACAGACGATAAACATGTTATGATAACATATCATAGTCACCTGCAACATGGAACACCAGCAGAGAAGCACTTCTGGGGACATCACAGTGGTCTTCTCACCAAGTGTAGCATATGTAACTGAAAGAAAATTAACTGACGAAGTTCATTAGAAGAGTTTAAAAGAGAGATGGAACACAAAAAAATAAATCTAATTTTATTTCAAGTTGTTAGTTAACCATGATTCCCAACCTCACATACCTGGATAAACCGCATATTCATGGGCCAGGAAAGATTAGTGGTGCAAAATTATAATAATTGTCAATATGCAGCATGAAAGACCTCTATTGTTATATACCTAACTCGCACCCTGTTGAGAAGGCAATATAAGAGGAAAATTCATAAATCAAAGAGAGAACTATAATAATATAGCATTTAAAACATTGTTTAGAATAATTATTTTGTCAGTTATATCGGTAAATTAAAAATCAAGATCAGAATCTATCACCTCCCCAAAAAAAATAGTAGTCAGATAAGTCAATGCATGTCTAAAGTAAATGCTTTTACACAGAAAAAATTTCAAATTGCCAACCAAGAAATGTGACAAATTTTTTAATAAACCACAAATAGAAAATTAGGAAAGTTACAAATTCTTTAAAGTTACTGCCTCCCAAACAAAACGAAATACAACATTTCCTATTATAAATACATAACAACTAAGCTTATCAAACTTCCCCAAACTTAAATCTTTGCTTGTCCTCAAGCAAAAGTCTCAAACATAGAAACGTCCGATGATTTAGACATTGCAAAATCACATTCTGCCTATAATTTTTAATAACAAACGTAACCTAGGCAAACATAATCTCAAAACACAAATGCCACAATACATTATGCAAATGCTAACTTATCATAATGAGGGTAAAAAGGCCAATCACATCACAACACTTTGTTTTGCCAAGTAAAGACGTAGAATAATCAAGCTTCCACAAAATCTACAGGTTTCTAAATGTTATCATTCTCGTTGCTAACACAATACCCTTTATCATCTCCTTATTCTACCTAAGTAGGGACACACTTTTGCTTTTCTTTCTTTTCTTTGGCCACCCACGATTTTTTTTTCTTCCCCTTCTGTTTTGTCATGGCATTTATTTCTTTTTTCTTTGTTTTTGCCCGTGACTTGCATTCTTTAGGTCGTATTTCGGTCTTTTGACGCGAATGACAACACTTGTGGTGAAGGCACCCGGTTACTCAACCAAAAACGTTTCACCTAAAGTGTTTTGCATACTCATAGCTCCGGTCACCGTTTTACGTGAATAACAACATTTGTGATGAAGTTACCCAGTTACTAAGTGACCTAAACCAGCGAAGTAGATTTAATTTTTCTTTTTCTTGCTATTCTTTCTTTCTTCCTTTTTCTTTTTTTTTTTTCCGTTCCATTCCTTTGAGTTTTGCAAACAAATGCATGTCCGATGTTAGGCATATAAGGATCAATCAGGCAGGGTTTTAGCGAACAAATATGATTTCACAAGAACTCCTAAGATTTAGTAGAAGCAAAGACATTCTAACTCTTTTTCAAAGCAATTCAAAATGCATGAAATTAGGCCTCAACTACTCCACATTTAATCAAAGCAAACAATCACGTAATGCTAGTGCACATTCATGTCTCAATCTTATGACTTCCTAAATCACATTTATTCATCAAATTACCAACGGTCAATAAACTGAAAAAAGAAAATAAAACAAAAGTAGTTTGATAGTAACTAGAAAAAGAAAACAAAAAGAAAGTAGTTTGATAGTATGACAAAAGATAAATGAAACTTGAAAAGGGGTTGCCCTCTCGTTTGCATGTGTTAATTAACAATACACATCTCTTGGAATTCTTTACTTTGAAATGGTTTATCTCATTCGAAAGGAATTGGTTCCTTCACATCAAACTTGGAATATGAGAAGTTTCATGTAATTTCAATTGAACCAAGAGTCTAACCCTAGAATGCTAAACAATCATTCACATTTCGACAATAAAAAATGTCTCATACAACTTGATATACCAGAAAGAACAATACACATTGTTTACTTGAATGAGATAACATAAAAGTATAGCCAAATAAAACATGATGAGAAACACCCAAAGTAGTAAATTAATTGGAAGTCATTGAAAAACCATCCAAGAATATTTTTCAAAACAATAAGAGAAAATTGCATTTCTGGTACCACACTATAGGGGCTCTTGTAAGTTTGGTACCATACTTTCTAAAATAGCCAATTTTGATACCATAGTTTACAGAGACTTGCAAATAAGGTACTTTCCTTTCATTTTAGCCCCTCAACTTTTAGAAGGTATCAGATTTGGTCCCAAAACTTTTTTTTTTTTTTTTTTTTTTCAGAAATAGCACCCATGCAATTCAATTCTGATCAGGCCTAACATGCTTCCGAAAATAAAGTTAAGCCTCCATAAATTCATACCTTGATTTGACCGCTTTGCCACCGTGTATTCCAAGTCCTCGTTTTTACGGCACTTCCTCCAACCACACTACCGCAGCAGATGGTTCGCAGGTACTTGGCTCCTTCAGCAACAAACAGCACAGCCCTACTTCGTTTCCTACCTTAGGGCGTAAAAGTACTCAAAATAGAGACTTAATAAAATTTTGGACAACAATTTGGGCAGACGCCTTCACTTTATTGAAGAAATACTTGATATATTACATAGATATTGTATTCCTCTATCGGAGGAGGAAACTATTTAGCCTCTCATGGATAAGAGGACTTGACTTGTTGGGGATAACCCCATACACTGGATATTCTAATACTTAGAGAATCTAAAGACACAATTTATTTTTCTAAAGAGTTGGAGAAGTTTTTTCAATGATTTCCATCTGCTTCCTAGCTCTCTATTTATAATAGTCCGCGGACTTCAAACCCGGACTTCAATCTTGTTTTTGGGTGACGTCACTGCGTTCGTCACCAACCTTGTCTTTCATCTTTCCAGCTGTGGTCATTATGCCTTGTCGGCCATGTGCTTGCCAGCTGGTGTCATTTGTCTTTCTGACTGTTGGCCCTTTTGTCTTCTTCTGCCGACAGTCTCCTTTTTGATTTTTTACATCCTGAGGGTTTTACCTCCCTTTGTAAAAATCCTTTCTTTTGCCCTTCTCTGGTCTTGGTTCGGGTTTATTTTGAGTTACCCGAATCTTTGTTCCGAACAAGGGCTTTTCCTGTTTTTCACAACAAGGGCATAAGTGGTTATGTCATTGTCCTACATGCATCATGTTGCATGCCTTCTTCCTCGTGTTCTCTGTTGCAGGCAGCTTATTTTCCCATATAGGCATTCTTTTCTTTTCAAACAAGCTTTCTGCAAACTCAGTGCTTTTTCCTGTCATGGAGTTTAACAGGAATGATCCATTTAATTTATTGGAAAATATTTTAAATGGATACTTGACTTTATCCATCTCTGTGAGACAGACCCAGTAACCCATGCTCTTCTGGTGGATATGTCATCTTCACTAAGGGAAAGACACCAGAGGAGCCTCTCCTGTGGCAGCCTTGACTCGGTTGAATGCTACCATGTCTGGTCTCTGCAATTTGATGAAATGGAATGCTGGGTGAGACCCTTTTCCTGCGATTTCTAGAGCTATGGAAATGAACTTGAGCTCCAAAATATCTCCTCGTTTAAGGTGGGGATTGTTTTGCCATGCGTCATATACCGCCCCACTAATCCATTCCGGAAGCTTTGAGATTTCCGGAAAGCTTGGTGACGTAGTATGAACTGAAGTAAGGGCTCCAAAATCATACCTCTCGTACCTCTTACGGTTTAGACCTTTCGATCATCCAGATTCTGTTATATTTTCCGGATGTGTCTACGATTATCTTGCCTGGGCTTATACCTTTACGGGAAATAAGTTTTTCCCATGATCTCTGATAATCCTGCCAAGCGGAAATAGAAGATAAAGTTTCGTTAGTATTAACCTTAGAGGTGCCCGTCATTAGCCTAAGGTTAATCTCTTCCTCTTTTACCCCAGAGGTGTTGGGTTGACTTGAATTATCAGGAGTTTGCACTTCCTATAACTCAACTTTTGCCTGTTCACCAGAGTCTGGCGATGGCCTTGTGCAAGCAGTACTTGAATCTACCGCTACAGGTTTAGAGCCCTGTTCTCTAATTGCAGGTTTAGAGCCCTGCTCTCTTAATTCTCGTGCTATCACCGAAGATGACGCCTTTCGAATTGGTTCCAGTAGGTCGTCCCATAACGTGCTTGCAGCAAGTTTGGTACTCCTGATGGCGCTCTGGACGGTGTCCAGATCAGCTCGTTGGACTTGGCCAGCTATTTGGGCTTTAATTGTTAGCTGTCCAAATCTTTTATCAATCTCCTCAAGGTTCTCCCTGAGGTGTCTGAGCCTGATGATAACGGAGTCTGCTTCAGCTGCCTCCATCTCTTGTTAAGAAATCTGCAAGAACATTTTCATGAGATTTGATAATGACAATATCATAACAATAATATTGGCATTCTGCCTGCCACCTAATAATACGAGCTTTCTCAATCTTTGATTCAAGTTTATTTTTTAAGAAAGCCTTAACATTCGTATTATCAACTTTTAATGTAAATTCTTTGGCTAGTAAGAACAAAGGCCATTTTTTGAAAGCCTTCCAAACTGCAAAGAATTCCTTCTCGTTAATATGCCATAATTTGGCTTGTTGTTTGGTGAACAACCCTCCTGAGTATCTACATGGCTCTTCGCCAGTAGCCGTTTTTCTCATGACACTGCTGCCCATCTGTAATCGTTGGCGTCCGTGTAAACTACCAACTCATCTTCGTCTTGCGGAATTGCAAGCTTTGGCAGGCTATTGCAAATCTGTTTTAACTCCCGGACCCTTTGCGTATGAATTTCCTCCCATTTCCACTTTGAACTTTCTGTTTCTTTCAGGAGTGGACGGAAATCCTTTCTGTATTTTGCAAGGTCCTTGATAAAGATTCCTGCAAAATTGACAACTCCTAAGAAGCGTTGCTTCTTATCTTTAAGAGTGTCAGGAAAATTGCGAATCTTCTCTACAATGTGTTCCTGCAACTCAATACTTGTCTCGTCAATAAGAATTCCTAAAAATTTCAATTTTATTGACAGCTATAATGGCTTTCTTTTCGGAGAGCACTAGTCCCTCCTTATGGCATGCATCGGAAAAATATTTCAAGATGTCTAATATGATCCTGTATATTTTTAGATGTAATCAAGATATCGTCTATGTAAACAAACATAAACTCTAGATAGTCTTTTGGAAAGATTATCCATCTTTCTTTGAAATATCTGGGGTGCATTGGCAAGTCCCATTGGAAGTACATTCCAGATATATTGTCCATGAGGTGTGGAAAATGCAGTATATTTCTTTGAGTCATTTTCCATCTTAATCTGATAGAATCCAGATTTGCAATCAAACTTAGAAAACACTTTAGCACCTTTAATGCAATCAATTAAGTGTTCTCTACTTGGGATGTAATAACCATCAAATTGTAATATTCTATTGATGCCTTGATAGTTAATAACTAACCTGGGTTTACCTCTTTTTATCTCACCATGATTTCTTACCAGAAAACCAGGGCTACTATAGGCAGAGACTCCAGGCTCAATGAGTCTAAGATTGATATGCTCTTTGATGATCTCCTGCATATCTTTCTTATCCTCCATGGTCATTTGGATGGGCTTGTATCGGACATACTCGTACTTGCATTCCTCTTTGACCTTTAGAGTAGCCTCGATCTTGTTTTTATCCCACCATGCCAAAGGATTCTCACTGAAATTCCTTTGAATAAGTCTCTTCACATTCTCGAGAGAAAGTTTACTTTCTTCGTCCATGTCCATCGACCTGCATTCTTGTATAGCTTCCTTTAAGATCCTAAGATCTTCTTCCGAAGCATCATCAAAGCCCTGTTGCCTGAAAGACAAAAGAGCCTTACCGAATTTTCTTTTATCCTGCATTTTTGGATGGGTTAATTTGGCATCATCACCACGTTTGCTGCGAAAATTTATGGGCATTATCCTGTTAAATGTCTTTTCTCTTTGCAAAACCTGTATCTCGCTACCACAGTTAGTAGTAAAGATCAACAGATTTTTTTGGTTATCCTGGACATATTTTGCAAAGGTTTGGATGAAATTATTACCTAACAAAATATCTGCTCCTGTATCATGAAAGTAAATAGGAGGTGTCTTTACCTTGAACCAAGGTGTTCCAAATGCTCCTCCAATCATGATTTTTGCTTCTCGTATACCCTTATTGAGTACAAGAATTTTTTGTGAAAAATCCCTTCCTGCAATAATGGGTAAGGATTCCATAGCTTCGCTAGGGAATACACCAGGTTTTGCCGTGCAAATCCCTGATCCTGAGTCAATATAAGCTGCAAAATATTCTGACTTATATTGTTCATACAACATACCAACAGATATGTATATAGAAAAGGGGCTCGTCATTCAATTCTAATGGTATAATTATCCAAACTGAATTCCATACCATTACCTTTCCTTCCTCATGGTTTATGATCTTCAAGGAAATTTATTCCTAGAGTCATTATCCCATTTTCTCGTCCTGCAACACCTGTAACAATAATCTCATGGCCTGCTATTTCTAGCATACCTTCATATTTTCCCACAATAGGTTGTTGTAGATGGTATAAGTCATCACAAGGAAAATAATTTTCTGTTCTAGTGATGTCAAATATAACTTGGATTTGTTTCCAGCCTTCAGGGCACCTAAGTTTTACGTTATCCACCCTAATAGCTCGAGGCTTTAACAACTCGGGTTCGATCTAAAACCGGGTGATCTTTTATCAAGATATCAACACCACCTATTCTAGGTATTCTAATAGGATCTGGTGTCATTACCTTAGCGAATTCCTAGAAAATTCTAGGAATTTCAATATACTCTTTCCTAAGAAATAAATCAGAATGATGTGTGTTGGAAAGGGCGTAAGCTATTCTATATGTTATAGAATATGGTCTATTCCCATCTTTCATAAGATCCTTTCTTTTAAAATCCTGATGAAGGGTTAAGACTCTACTGAAATCTTGGTCTGCTAGGTTGTATGCTATCCTAGGATGAATATCAAACATCAATTTTCTTGCATACAAATTTCCTATCATTGTCCCAAGACAACCATCTCTTAAGTTATTGATTCTTCTATCCATTATTGACAGATGTATTTCTGAATCAATTCCTTCCTTAAAAGTTGCTTTTATTACTACTTCAATAGCTCCTATATGGATCCATTTCATAGTAACCGCTACTTCCTCTCTAAGTTTACTTAATTCTTCAAGAATTTCTTCTTTAGGAATAAGCTGCATTTCCATAACATTACCAGTAAGTTCCATAGGAATTGCAAACTCACCTGAACTTACCTTGTAGATGATATGATGTTTCCTCTGGTTTAGTCCTATCTGGTTAAGGACTCTTCCGATTCCTCCAATCCTAAATTCGTCATATGGGTTGAGATTAGAGTCTTGTCTCATGATTCTTTCCATGGTTTTGTTTGATATTGTCAACTTTGAAAAGAATCCTGATAGGCTATCTGAGGTTTGGAGCCTATCTCCTTCGTTGTAATTACTCTGATTCGGTTGAAGATCCATCCGAATCACTTTCTATTTCTTCCTCGTAGATGCTTTCATCTGAGGGAAGATCTTCGAATTGGTAGATTGGTACCAAATCACCATAGTAGACTGCATCTAGGATGTCGTTTGTGGCTTCAAACTGGCGTAATTCACCACGTTTCTGTGGGCAATCTGGGGAGATATGTCCCTTTGCTCCGCACGTCCAGCAGTTGCAATCCTTAAAACTTTCATTAGCTCGGGTATGGGCTCTTCTGAAAGTTCTTCGTGTAGGGGTTCGTCCTGTAGATTTCGCCTCTGATCGTCTAGATCCTTGGGATGAAACCCTTGTTGGTCCTGTTCTCTGTCCAGATTTGTATGATCTGGCTTTTGATTTAGACCACCATGATCTTTTTCCAAAAGAGGATTTTCTGGAACTCCTGGAATAAGAGTCACCACCTTGCTTTCTCCTCTTCTTTTACTCGCTTGATTCCCCTATAATAGTTGGAAAATCGTTATTATCACAACAAAGAGGGGTTCTTTTGATTTTACCTCTCAGTCTCTTCATGTTCTTTTGGACGGATGCTTGGTAACACCAATCCTTCAGTTTGTCTTTAAGAAAAGACATCCTCCTTGCAACTGAATCCAGCTACCCTGCAGGTACTTTGTAAGATTGTATCAACATTTCCCTCCACGGGCTGCAGATCTTTGCAAAGAACATTGGGGTGGCTACTTCGGTTGTTACCCCACTCTGGAAGAAGTATTTGCGGAACCAATAGATATATTCGTCTACAGCATAGATACTTCTTAACTCGAGACCAAAGAGAGCTTGTGCATACTCCCTAGCCTTTTCCGTTCTGCTTCCTTCGAAGTATCCATCTCCGATGAAATGGATCTTGATTAGCCTTCCAGCCTATCCGCGATTGCACTTTTAGACTCTCCTTCAAGGATGCTTGCTTTGGTCTCTTCTGGGGTATTATCCCATCCGATCTTTACCGACCCTTCTAAGCTTAATTCCAAAAGTTTTATGAAGTTATCCTTGTCTAGTTCCAACGTAGTCGCTGCAATTTTCATGGCTGCAACCCATTCATCTATCAGCTTCTCGATGTTTCGGAAGTCGATAACATCCAGGTTGAGTACCGTGCCATATGGGTGTAAGGGCTGGAGCATGGCCCTTGCCCATGATGTGTTTTCAGGCACTCGTCTTGGATTTCTTCCTGGATTTTCTCACAATCTTGTCCCCACGAAGGTAGGGGTAGCATTGGTGTGAAAATCTGTACCTTCTCTCATTGGCTGATCCTGTGGTGGATCATTTGAGCCTGTGCTTCCCTCCGGCGGTGGTAAAGCTGGAGCGACCTCATTGGTTTGGATATTAACTAAATCCACAATCCCTAGTTGGGAAAAGGATTCAGCTAACTCTTGTAGATCCGATAGATCTACTCTAGATATCTCCATTATTTTATGGATTTGATGATCTCGATGATTTGTTCCTCTTGTGTTTTTGGCTTCGAGATCTCCTTCGCCTTTCCTTTCTGATGTAGGAAAGATACTGGTCCAAGGGCGTCCCTGATGCGTTCCTGATGGGATCTGGATGTCTCAGGGGTATTCCTTTGATTTCTTCTTAGATCTGTAACTTCAATCTTCAGATATGTGAGATCCTTTTGTAGATCTGGTAGGATTTTTAAGATCTCATCCATCTTTTGGTTCAAGAGGTCTATTTTCATAGGTATATGGATTAGCCTATGTCCATAGTCTTGAACTGTCTTTTGTACCTCTTTAAGGTCCTGAGAGTACTTCGAGGTATCCGGTTCGAGTTCCTTCCAATCAGTTCCTTTAATCATTATTTTTAGAACTGTATTTTTTCAGGAATCTACCTGTTCCGGATCTCCTGGCTGGGATTCTTCCATGGATCTCTGCTCCCTGTAGACGTCTCACTGCATTCCCTGGTAACGTCTCTCGAACATGGCGATTTCGGTGCCATTCCTTACTTTCTTCCTTTGGAAGAAATGACGCATCGACCAACCCCGGACTGTTGGCGATTTTTCTAAGAATTTCCATAAGAAATTCTGTTCTCTGTATTGTCAGAATCTGAAAATACTCCCTGTTTTCAATGTAACTCGAACTTTCGTTCGGTTCCATGATTTTAAAGTCTCCTCCGTTAGGGATAAAATATCAATATGTAATATAAACAAATATTTCTTCAATAAACCTTGGCTCTGATTACCATTTTCACGCATAGGATACTAAATCTGAAAATCTGGGCAAAAATGGACAATCTCCGCGCAAAAATTAAATTTCGGGGACTAGAAATGATATTATCAAAAGATGAGGGTTGGTACTAAACTGTCAGTTTCAAAACAAAGGTACTATATTTGCAACTTTCATAAACTTCGGTATCAAACTTGTCTGACTTTCATAAAATGCGGTATCAAACTTGCCAGACCCCTCATTGTGTGGTACTGAAATTGGCTTTTTTGAAAAGTTCGGTATTAAAATTGCAAAGGGGCCTATAGTATGGTACCTTCTTTGCATTTATCCCAAACAATAAATTTAAAGATAATTACTACACCATAGTGCGGATGATAAATATCAAGAACTCAAGATAACAATACAAACACATAAAAGAAAACATGCCTTATGAATGCAATGAAGAGTGTGTGCCAAGAAAACGATCAATTTTTTACCACCATTATCACTTTGCATTTTCTAATTTCTTTAATCATCATCTGTCTTGTTGTTTTCAAAGCCCAAACCTCCAACAAAGCTATAGCATTGCTCCTCTTTGCCACCTTATACTCCTTCATTGATAACTACGATGCATGAAGACAAACAGATCAGTTTGAAGTTCCTCAACCAAACTACTGCATGTTCATAAGAAGAATTAGCGTATTGTACGTCATTTATTCGGCAGTTTCGAATAAAATAAATGATAAACAGGGCTTACTTCAAAATCCTTGATGACTCCCTCAAGCTCAACCGCCTTCTTGGACCATTCCTCCATACTTTCCTTATACAAGTCTACAAGCTTGCTTACCTATGTGGTCGAAAAATATCAAACACATACCTGCTGTCAAATGCATAGATATGTGAAAATGTTTGCACATAAACTACCAAGGCATTGCTTAAAAAGATAAGTAACTAATAACATGAAGCCTTAACCAAATCCTTCAATAACTTAGAAGGCCATCATATAACTAAGAAGAGCATGAATTGTTACAAACGCACAACTGATAGCCAAAAGTGACAGTTTCTTAAACAAGACCATCATACTTTGTTATGTTGATTGCCATACTTTAGAATAAATTGCACAATAGGTCAGCTGAAACCTTACTCAAGCAATTATATCATGAAGTAACAGTTACAAGTATACCTACGCAGAAAGTATGATTCACAAAGAAAATGGAGACGCAGTTACTTTCTAAAAGCACATAAGCTACTTCTGATTACATTTACAATAAAAAATTTTAGTAGAGAATGGTGCCAAGCACCGGGAATTCCCAATTTAAATTAAATTATACTCATTACTAGTAGAGAATTGTGCCAAGGACAGAGGATTATTTTCAATTTAAATTGAGACTCTAATAATAAATATTTAAGAACACACACTTATATGATTGAAAAAATATATATTATTATAAAATTTTAACAACTTATATATAGCAGTTCTGATAAAAAATTATATAAGATATAAGTTCCTTAATTCTTTTTTTAAAAATTTTGAATTCAATGAGTTATAATTAATCATATAATTAGAAAAATGTCGACAAAGTTCAAGATTCTTAATCATATTTTAAATTTGGATTCTTAATCATATTTTAAATTTGGATCATGACTTGCTTGTATTATAGTACTATTGTACTTCACTTCTTGGTCGCTACTGCAAGAGTGTCAATGTAATTTATTCAAAAATTACACTTCTTGGATTTAAATCATAAAAGAATTGCAGATTCATAAATAGACGCGATCTGCTTTGACCCCTCCAATTTGAACTTTAACTTTGAAATTGCATCTTGACCACGCAACGACACGAATCGCATATTTTTCAAAGCACACGTCTTCTGTACATGTCGAAAGAAATTATCCAAATTCCATTGAAATTAGAGAAAATGAACACGGGTTGCACCAAACATCGAAATAGAACAAACAATGAAACACATAGGAAACAGAAGAAGCAATGGTAGTTCATGAGTATATTCAGAGTGATAAATGAGATAAGTTTGATGATACAATATAATATGATTTATAGCAGCAACTGCACCAAAGACCATAATCGGACTTTGCCTTGATGCCTCATGCATATCAGTAGGCTATTGAGGTACCTGCAGCACATGGCATCGACTAAATACAAGAAAATAAGACACAATTTCTCTGCTTTCACTATTATTATTGTGTTTCCATTTTCTTCTTGGAGGAAATAATTTTTTGAAGAAATATAAGTGAAAGCTAATTTATCTTCATACTAGAAAAGCATGCATAACTGCTAACTACTGCAAAGACACTGCATTATAATATTATAAAGTTTGTAGTATTTATAGTATTGTGCTTTAATATTTGTGGTCCACTCATATAAACATTTAGAGAGAAAATGAGGTGAGATATAATCGATGGATACTGCAACAAAATCTGAAATATTTATGTATTTATTTTAAGAGTATTATTTGCATTTTTTGTGTATGACGTATAGATATTATAAAATTAATACTTTATAAATATTGCAAAAGAGTAGTCACGCTTGGGTGATGCTTGATGCTTTATATTTTAAAGCATTATTTTGTATAATTATTAAATATAAATATAATATAAATAGATATGTATACATATATATAGTTATTTATGTCATATGAATATGTAAAATACAAGAAATATTACTGTAGGTTCATGTTTCAGATCGTTTTAAATTATTATTATATATACTATGTATTATTTTGATATATTATATTTATAAATAGATATGTATGCATATTTTTCTGATGTACATGATAATAAAGCAATATTAATAATGGTTGGGTAAACTACATTTTGTCCATTCGAATAAATGTTTGTATTTACATTTTACCATCTAAATAATTTTTTGTGGCAATTTACTATTTTAATTTTGCAAAATATACGTATAACTATACAAATATAATATAAAAATATAGTTGTTGCATATTTATATCACGTGTATATAACATGTTTTCATCTAAACATATGAATTTACAAGTTACTAACTTGGATTTCTTAAAAAAAAAAAAAAAATTGATAAAAGTTAAACTGGGTAGTGTTTGGAGGAGGAAAAAACACTTCTAAAATAAACTTTTGTCTAAAAAAATACTTATCCTTTTATTTGTTATTTACCAAAAGCGCGATTTGTTACTTTAATTTATAAAAGTGAAGTCTTTATATATTACATTTGTCTATAGATAAAATGCATGCATATATACTAATCATATTTATTTACGTTATATAAATTTGTACATGATATATAAAAAGATATTAGAAGTTATATCATGTGATGATCTACACATATGCAAATATATAATATTTACGTATGCAAATGTGATGATCTACACATATGCAAATATATAATATTTAAAAAAAATACTTTTAGTATGTATAAATAACATTTAAAATAGTATTTTTTAAGTATGAAACTGCAAAAAAGTATTATTTGCATTTTTTTGTATATATCGTATAGATATTATAAAATTAATGTAATATTAAAGTAATTTATAAGAGTATTATTTTTATATTATATTTTTATAGTAATATATGTATCCATAAATCATAATTAAGAAAAATAATAATTTAGAAAATCTAATTAACCATATATAAATCATAATTTAGAATTTGAATATATTATAATTTTACAAGGATTAGAGCTTTATAAAATTTTAAGGGTTAAATTAAAGTAACTATAGAAAATAAAATTAATAACTATTTTCCAAGTTGTAGCATTTTAAAGTATAAAATATGCAGACTCTATTTTAAATATTTTCAATATATGTTTTAATAATTCTTGCATTTTTTTTTATAAATCATGTACATTTACCGTATGCAAATGTGATGATGTATGCAATATCCAAATATGATATACGTATGTTTTTAGTGTTAAATAATATGAATTTAAAAATTAAGGATCAAATTACTAAAAATTATATGAAACTTGCACGTGGCCTTGGGTTTTCTTCCAATGTTATAGTAAAATATGTATCCATAGTTTTTATATAGAATTGAGTAACTAATTGACAATAATTAAAAAATAATAATTTAATTATAAATAAATCATAATTAGAATTTGAATATATTAAAATTTTACGAGGACTAGAATTTATAAAACTTTAAGGGTTAAACTAAAGTAACTATAGGAAATAAAAAATAATAAATATTTTACAACTTGTAGCATTTTAAATAAGTAATGAAATATGCAAATAAAATTTTTAGCATTAAATTATATGAATTTAAAAATTAAGGATCAAATTACTAAAAAGTATATTAAACTGCACGTGGTCTTGAGTTTTCTTCCAATGTGAGACCTATCTATAAATTATATGTTGATCTTATTTAGAAAGTTACAATATATATTGTTATTCTTTTTCTACACACTAAAAGTACCATCTATAAAATGCTACAACAAAAAAAATGCAATTTAGAGACAATAAAAGATATCATCACAACGAATTTAATTTTTTTTTTTTGTTGATTTTTGTATATTAAATTTGTATATAGATATTTATGAATGTGTATTTAGATAACGTTTATTTATTTATACAATTTACGATCTCACTAATATAATATGTTTCAAATTACTGTTTTGTTTGGATTTATGTGATCTTGATTGGCCCGCTCATTAACATTTAGAGATAAAATGATGTGAGATATAATGAATAGATAATGCCGCCAAATTTGAAATATTTATCTAGTTATTTTAATCTTATTATGTGACATCAGGCCCTGCACCCATTGTCATTCATGAATTCATTGTGCAATATTGTATTACAAACATTCAATAGTACTTTTTTTTTTTTGGTAGATTTTCATGATCAAAGTGACCACATGATAAATATTGTGCATTGATATTTGTGGTGAAGTGTGAACAACTCTTTTATCTCCCGTTTTCAACAGGAAAATAGCATAAATTTTTTCGGCAGAAAACAACTGTGTTTCTGCATTCACTGCAGAAAAATAGTTTTTTTTTTTTTTTTTCCTGTAGAAAAATGCATAAAATGATGTAAGTCTTGATTGTGGAAAACCTCAATATAACAGATTTTGGTAAGTTTTCTTTTCTCAAGTTAATCATTTGTTGTTGTTGTTGTCGGATTGATGCTCAGTTCCCCTGTTTATGTAACTATTTTGATCTTAATTATGTGACATCGAGCACTGTACACAAATTTCACAAAGAAAAAAATATGAATTAGCTCGGTTTTTCAGTTTATGTAGCTATTTTTAATCTAATTATGTGACGTTAGGCATTGCACCTATATTCTTGTCATCCACTAATTCACTGTGCAATATTCTATTACAAATTTTATAAAGATAAATATGCATTAGCCCAGCTCCTCAGTTTGTAGTAATTTTAATCTTATTATGCGACATCAGGCGTTGCACCTGATTCACTCTGCATATTCTTATACCTCTATGCATTAGCTATACTTACAGATCACTTGATATTTCTAGTAATTCTCTAGATTTTCATGATCAAAGGGAAAATAATCATATTTTTGTATTGTGCATTAATATTTGTGAAGTGTAAAAAACAACACAAAAAAAAAAAATTGCATTAACTGCTATTTCTAGTAATTCTCTAATTTTCTGCATTTACTGCAGACAACAGTTATTTTTCTGCTGAAATTGACTGTTTTTCTGCTTTAAATAATGAATAAAATTATGTTCTTCAGATTGCCATTATAATTATTACTCATAAGTTGTTATCTTTATTCATTAGTTTGTATATCATGTATGGACTTTTTATGTAGATTTATAATGTTTTTAATATTCGCTATGATGGTATATATATTAAAAATAATATAAATTGATGTAATAATAGGAATAGTAATCAAGCGGGCTTTTTACAAAAATAACAAATAATTTAAAGTTCTAAATTTTTTAAAGAATGAAATAAGTTATTTTTAAAAACGTTCAAAATATAAAATATAATGCATACTTTATCGTTAACCGTTGTTTATGAGTGGAGTGAGTTTTTTTTTTCATATTAGTATAGATAAGTAAAACAAATGGCATTTAACTTTAACATTACAAGACTTTAAATAAATAATAATTAGAATTATAATAATAATAATAATAAGTTTTATTGTTATTATTTATAATATTATACATTATTAATTAATCTTATTATTTAGTTTCAGAAATGTTGTAATACATTATTACTTTAGTAAATTAGCAAAAAGTATTTTATAAATAAAATATCATAAAAAAATATATTTATATATATAAAATATTAATTGTTAAAGTATAAATAGTTGAATTTTAAATAAAATTTATTAGTTTTTCGCAATCGCTCAGAAAATGAGAAGGGGCGATATGGGCGAAATGGCATTTAACTTTAACAATTGCAAGACTTTAAATAAATAATAACAACAATAATAACAATATTTAAACTTTTATTATAATTACTTAAAATGAAATAAGTTTTATTGTTATTTATTTATAATATTATATATTATTAATTAATCTTATTATTTAGTTTCACAAATGTTGTAATACACTATTACTTTAGTATATTAGTCAAAAGTATTTATACATAAAAAATCATAAAAAATATATATTTATGTATATAAAATATTAATTGTTAAATTATAAATACTTAACTTTTAAATAAAACTTTTAAATAAAATTTATTAGTTTTTCGCAGTCACTCAGAGAAGGACAAGGGGTGATGTAGGCGAACTAGCATTTAACTTTAAAAATTGCAAGACTTTTAAAAAAATAATAATAATAATAACAATATTTAATAATTACTTAAGAATAAAATAAGTTTTATTGTTATTTATTTATAATATTATATATTATTAATTAATCTTATTATTTATTTTCACAAATGTTGTAATACACTATTACTTTAGTAAATTAGAAAAAAGTATCTATAAATAAATTCATTATGTTTTTAATATGGACTTTTGATCTTAAAAAATTTATGATCCAATGCTTATAATTATTATAATTTATTTATTTTTATATTATTTAAATATAATATTTTGAATTTTAAAAGCTTAAAATATGGACAATTAATTCTTAAAATTTTAGAATTTGGCTATAAATAGTTGATCGCATCCAATAGTTGAAATTTATCTAACATAGAAAGTAAGGGCATAAGAATTCAATCAATACTCAAAGGTTAATGGTGCTAGTGTAATTTAACCGACAAGGGTAAGAAAACTAATTTTTGCATTTTACCTATAAAAAAGTATGATGTTATACATAATAAAAATTAATTTTAAAGAAACAAGTTACATAATATTTATTTTAGAACTTTTTGATTTAATTTATAACTGCTAAACTTCGTTTAAGCAACACAAATGGCATTTCACTTTAATGATTTATAAATAAAAATCATAAAAAAATAAATATTTGTACAAAATATTAATTGTTAAATTATAAATACTTGAATTTTAAATAAGATTTTATTAGTTTTTTGCCGTCGCTAAGAGGAGGGGCGATATGGGCAACGAGGAGAAAGGGTTTGCATATGCGATTTACTATTTTATATAGTATAAGAATATAAATTCATTTTTTTTAATATAGACCTTTGATCTTGAAAAATTTATGATTCGATGCTTATTTATTTTATATTATTTAAACAGAATTTATTTATTTTATATTATTTAAATATAATATTTAAATTTTTAAAATAGTCGCAAAAAATATAATTGTAAGAAATAAGGGCGTAGTCAATACTCAAAAGTTAACAGTGTTAGTGTAAATTAACGGATGTATGCACATAAATAAAACATTAGTGTATCTAGAAATAAGAAATAAGTTAAGTTGAAGCAAATATGAAACATGGACATAAGATTTATTTTTTTGATTTAATTTTTGACCGCTAACCTTTGTTTAATGGCTATAGACAGCTTTTTTTTTCATATCAGTATAGATTGTAATACACTATTATTTCAATAAATTCATAAAAAGTATCATTAAAAACTATATAGTTGATAAAAAAAATGAATGACAACCCTAGGATGCTTTAAATTAGTCCAAACTGTGGGGCCAAAGCTAAGATGTTTACCCTTACAATATAAGTTATAACTCATGTGGTCATTGAAGAATATTAATTTTCGAACGTTAAAAACATCATAAATTGAATTGAACAAAAACTTCGAAAAGGACATGATTATACGAACAAATTGGTGAAATAATAAAGTTTCAGGAAAGATAATAACTTATTAAGCCATGATTATAATGCCAATTTGAAGAACATCATTTCATGCATTCTGCAGAAAAAAATGACGCTATTTTTCTGCATTTAACGCAAAAAAACAGAAGCCATTTTCAGCACCAAAACAACTGTTTTCTGCAGAAAAAATTAATGCTATTTTCCTACTGCAAAAAGGAGATAACAGAGTTGTTTTCACACTTCACCACAAATATTATGCACAATATTAATCATATAGTCAATTTTGATCATGAAAATCTACAAAAATTACAAGAAATATCCGGCAAGCATAGTTAATGACAATAATATGGGTGCAGTGCCTGATTAATCATAATAAGTTTAAAATTAATACATAAAAGTTTCAAATTTGTTGCAGTGTCCATTTATTATATCTCACCACATTTTATCTCTAAATGTTAATATGAGTAACCAATCAAGATTACATAAAATCCAAAAAATACACGGGAACTGAGCATCAGTCCGACAACAGGAACAGTAACTGAGGAAAGAAACTCACCCGAAACTCTGTGTACTGAGGGTTCCCACCCATAACAGAAAAGGTAGTAGAATCAAGGCAATACTAGGGCGCTGAGCATCGGTCTGAGAACAAGAATGATAATAGAGGAAAGAAAACTCAAGTGAAGCTTCCCACCCACAACAAAACCCAAGTGAAACTTTCCACCCACAAGAGAAAAAGTAGTAGCCCACAACTAGCACAACCAACTTAATCAGATGCAATAACTTACAAGAACTTATGCAGGCTAACAAAAATCTACGACATCTGGTTCACCATAGACCAAATCACCTATCGCCTTGAAAGAATAGCTAGCACTACTGTGGGGGACAAATGATAAACATGATATGATAGCATATCATAGTCACCTGCAGCATGGAACACCAGCAGAGAAGCACTTCTAGGGACATCACAGTGGTCTTCTCACCAAGTGTAGCATATGTAACTGAAAGAAAATTAACTGGTGAAGTTCATTAGAAGAGTTTGAAAGAGAGATGGAACACACACAAAAAAAAAAAATAAAAAAATCTAATTTTATTTCAAGTTGTTAGTTAAGCATGATTCCCAACCTCACAAACCTGGATAAACCGCTTCATGGGCCAAGAAAGATTAGTGATGAAAAATTATAATAATTGTCATGAAAGACCTCTATTATTATATACTTAACTCGCATCCTGTTGAGAAGGCAATCTTAAAGGAAAAATTCATAAATCAAAGAGAACTATAATAATATAGCATTTAAACATTGTTAGAATAATTATTTTGTCAGTTACATTGATAAATTAAAATCAAGACCAGAATCTATCACCTCCCCAAAAAATATAGTAGTCAAATAAGTCAATGCATGTCTAAGTAAATGCTTTTACACAGAAAAATTTTCAAATAGCCACCAAGAAATGTGACAAATTTTTAATAAACCACAAATAGAAAATTAGGAAAGTTACAAATTCTTTAAAGTTACTGCCTCCCAAACAAAATGAAATACAATATTTCCTATTATAAATATATAAGAACTAAGCTTATCAAACTCCCCAAACTTAAATCTTTGCTTGTCCTCAAGCAAAAGTCTCAAAACTTAGAAATGTCCGATGATTTAGACAATGCAAAATCACATTCTGCCTATAATTTTTAATAACAAACGTAACCTAGGCAAACATAATCTCAAAACACAAATGCCACAATACATTATGCAAATGCTAGCTTATCATAATGAGGGTAAAAGGCCAATCACATCACAACACTCTGTTTCGCCAAGTAAAGAAGTAGAGCAATCAAGCTTCCACGAAATCTACAGGTTTCTAAATGTTATCATTCTCGTTGCTAACACACAATACCCTTTATCATCTCCTTATTTCTACCTAAGTAGGGACACACTTTGCTTTTTTTTCTTTTCTTTGGCCACAAACGATTTTTTTTTTTCTGCCCCTTTTGTTTTGTCACGGCATTTATTTCTTTTTTTTCTTTGTTTTTGCCCGTGACTTGCATTCTTTACGCCGTATTTCGGTCTTTTGACGCTAATGACAATACGTGTGGTGAAGGCACCCGGTTACTCTTTTTCAAAGCAAATCAAAATGCATGAAATTAGGCCTCAACTACTCCACATTTAATCAAAGCAACAATCACGTAATGCATGTGCACATTCATGTCTCAATCTTATGACTTCCTAAATCATATTTATTCATCAAATTACCAACGGCCGGTAAACTGAAAAAAAATAAAATAAAACAAAAGTAGTTTTGATAATAACTGGCAAAAGAAAACAAAAAGAAAGTCGTCTGATAGTATGACAAAAGATAAATGAAACTTGAAAAAGGGTTGCCCTCTCGTTCGCATGTCTTAATTAACAATAAACATCTCATGGAATTCTTTACTTTGAAATTGTTTATCTCATTCGAAAGGAATTGCTTCCTTCACATCAAACTTGGAATATGAGAAGTTTCATGTAATTTCAATTGAACCAAGAGTCTAACCCTAAAATGCTAAACAATCATTCACATTTCGACAATAAAAAATGTCTCATACAACTTGATATACCAGAAAGAACAATACCCATTATTTACTTGAATGAGATAACATAAAAGTACAACCAAATAAACAAGATGAAAAACACCCATAGTAGTAAATTAATTGGAAGTCATTGAAACCATCCAAGAATATCTTTCAAAACAATAAATTTAAAGAAAATTACTAAAAATTCAAAAACTGCTTATGATGTTAAAAGGGAAGCGTGAATTTTGAATGCCAATTTGAAGTTTCAAATCATAAAGATTCTAAATATGAGGGTGGCCCTACCATTATGGAATTCAGCAAGGTTGAAGAATACAATTACGAAGAGATCCATTTCATAATATAGGCTCGGTTATCTACATAAAGATAGAACCACATTCTGTCTATAGCACAAAGTCTTAACTTGAGAGAAATGTTTGCTAGCATGCATGATACACTGTAGAAGTTACAACGCACTCTTCCCATGTTACTGAACTCCTAAAATGCATACAAGATCATCCATTTTGGACATGGAAACTTAGACATCTTCAAAATGAATAAAGCACTATCTTAAAATATGAGGGAGACACTAAGGGAACTGATTTAACTTGGAGTAAGGGATATGAATGAAATGTGACTATGCATTGACTCTCCACTTAATGGACCTGGATATGAATCACCGACAACAAAACCTAGAATATCATAGAAAGGGGTTCAAGTATATCATGGCTTCTTCAATTTCAACCAAATTATATAGGTGAAAAGACTGCACAAGTATATATGTTTATAAGTAGAAGAGTAGTTAATGCTAGTCACATGAGATAAATCTGATTCCTACAAATTATTGATTCAGGATTATTGCATTTTCTCTAACAAAGTTCCGCTGAAAATGAACTTTCAATTAGTTAATGAAAAGTCAGGAATGCTTGTAAAATAATAAATTTTCAAGAGACCATTTTCGAGTGAAACAATAAGAGATTCACAGGAGGAGAAAACAAACCTAGAGCATAACAAAAGTGCAAGATCATATATAACCGGAAGTGAGACACAACCATGTAGATATTCTCTCCTAAATATCCTTGTCGACAAAAGTATGAAAAAAATTTCATTCAGTCCATTCTCTAAAGAAGATATTCAAATATTTATAAAATTAACCAACCATACAAGTAGAGAATGTAACCATTATTGTTCGAATTATATTCTGATTCAAGCGTAATGAGTTTATTCAGGTGATAAAGGACTTCCAACAAGAAGTTGTATCCAATGACCACTTTCAAGATGATTAACTGAAACTATTTGGTATAAGCAAAACAAATGAACATACAAACAAAAGAGCTATAGCCATCTCGCTTAAACTGCACACAAATAACTACATGGCATTCACACACTATTCCTCTAAATGTGTCTTCAATGTGCACAACACATATGATAGAAATTCTATGTAGCACAGAATTAGCAAGCAACACCAATTAGAATTATGCAATTCTGCTAATTCTGCTTTAGAATTCATTTCACATCACACAGAAAGAGAAACATAAGATTTGCAAGGATCATACCTGAATAATGTGTTTCCACGGGTTCCTCTTCCCAAGGATTCCCAATGCATTTGCCGCAGCAATAATTGGAAATTCGGTCTCCCATGCAATCCATTTATCTGGGCACCATAAACAACATCTTCCTCATTTGGAGACTAGCAACCTGCAACATTAGTCAATTTTATTTCAATGGATGGTGGCATGTTATGTATAGCGTAATGAGTTTAACAGAGAACCCCTAACAAGTAATAGAAAACTAAACATACAGTTTCGCACCAGATTCAATACCTTTTGTCCTGAACTAACTCAATCTCTCTTACACCACAAATTTTTTTTTTACACCATAAGTTGAGTTCTTTATTTCCTGAATTCTGAATGAGTTTCCTGCATCCACTTGAAGAGAAGGTTCATGAGTTTCTACATAGAAGAGAAACAATAGCAATTCCACATAAATAAAATGAACTGAATTCAAGCTTTCTGATAATCAAATAATCCTTTAAGCTACATATGCAAAAAGCAATCCATATACATCGAGAAAATTGATTCAATCAGTCAGCTTCAATTTGCAACTAGATCAACTTCATTCATTTCTGCCGCAGAATCAGCGAATTTCTGCAGCAGAATCAGCAAATTTCTGCTGCAGAATACAACTTATTCTTCCAGAAAATTCTGCAGAAGTTTGGAATAGAATCAACTGCACCTGTCTCTTGCTAAGTAAAGCTCTATCTAGCTCTTATAATAACAACATAATGTGCTTATTCGTCAATCTTGTTCAGCAATATCAGTACTGCAAAATGATGTAGGTTAGAAACTGCTTTTGTGTAGAAGCAGTTGAACTTTTTTTTATTCTAAAGGAAGACTTTACTTATCATCAGAAAAGGAAAATGGAGAGAGAAAATTACGAATTACAAAAATGCAAAATATATTCAAAATTTTTCATATGTAAGAGAAAACACATGACAGATGATGTAAGATAGTACTAATGATAGATGCATTACGATTATCAAAAACATATACAAAAGATCAAACAACATTAAGTTTTAATTATGTAGATCAAATAACGGCGATTTTCGTTACATGAAAAAAAAGTTACAATGAAGAACTTAAATATGAATTTGGTGACAAACCAATATACTTTTCGAAATTGATACACTAAATGGAATAGGTATATTATCCATCTAAAATGCATATCATCCTTCTATGAGTGTAAGATGTAAGAGTGGGATACATCAAATGAAGAGCTTTTACCTTCACAACTTTTGACACCATCACCTTGAAATCCTGGAAGCCATGTACGTTTTCTCTCTTCATTATCCCTGATGACAAAAATTTTGAAAAATTGTCACTAAGTCCATTTACTACAGAAGATATTCAGATATTATAAAATTAACCAACCATACAAGCAGAGAATGTGACTGCATTATTGTTTGAGATTATATTCTAATTCAAGTGTAAATAAGTTTATTTGAGGTGATAAAGGATTTCCAAAAAGTAGTTTCTTCCAATGATTCCTTTGGAGATGATAGGTGGCAGCATATCATAGTGACTGAATAGTTGGAGAAATTGCTCTCATTGTAAGCAACTGTTACATGATAAAAATTTTGAAGGCACAAAAATTGGGATTTCACAAAATAATTTATGCTTCTCGCAAGGGATACAAGAATAGAAGAAGTTTCAGATACTTGTAGGTTTTGTTACAACTCGTATTGCTTTTTCCCTTCTCTATCCTAAAATTTTACTTATAATGCCAATATCTTTCCTAAATTATTTTACTGCAGGTTTTATTATTTAATTGTTTCAAAGCTGTTATTTCAGATCCTTTAGCATGTTTAGAAAATATAAATGCGAGTTGCAACGAGTACATGAATCATAAATGATTATGGTACTCGATATTGGTTTATGATAAGCTACACCAAATGAAACAATACTTGAGGAAAAGCTTAGCACTTCCAATCTTACCCAAACTGACAAAGCTTCATACAGGAATATCACAAGTAGCGTCTACATACGACCAAACTACAGATTATCCTGAAAGTAGCATCTAACATCCCATACCACGACGATTGACTAGAAAAACTTACTCATTTGTCCTAATAGTTAGATTCCAATATCCCAAAGACTACAATTGGAATTGCCTACTCGTGTACATATTTTCAATATTTCACATATCAACTAAAACATCATATATCACATAAATGAAGCTATTATTTGCATATATATCAAATTTAATGTGGTAATTGTTATCTTACCCAAAGGGATTTACCTCCCCACCATATCCATGCACCCTGATCACTTCTTCAAATGCATACGTTCCAGCCATGGAGAAACCTCAATATTCCCACCATCACTAACCTCTGCAACCATTAACAAACCAAATAAGAAACCTCATAAACCAAACAAACTCATACATATACATACACAAGCCAAGTACCTAGTAAACGTTTGTCCATGAATGTACCCACATGTGGATCTGATGGGTTCATTAGGGAAGCATCAAACAACAGAGAGGACCAGAGGAGGTAAAGAATACTCTACGGAGAATCTACCTGTGCTCTATTCTCTCATTATCTGAGGTGGGTTCGTGGGTCTCTCTCATTTCCCCCCGGCTTTTCATGATTTTCCTTCCTTAGTTTTTTGGGTGAGAAATGAACAGAAGAGGAAAGGAGAAATGAAGGTGAAAACATGCGAATGTGGGAAGAGAATGGTGGTTTTCAGGGTTTTCACCAGCGGGGTTTTTCTTTAATTTCTTGGAATTTTTTGTGTTGTACCCACCTCCACCGCTGCTTCTCCCTGGGTTGCTGCCTTGCACAGGGGCACCATCAGGCTCCGTCACCACCAGTCTCTCCTTCACGAGGCTGTGGAAACCCTTCCGTTGATTGGGCGTTAAAAACCCAAACTCTATCTGATCATGAAACTCCATCAAAACCCTCAAATTTAGCAGCTCAATTCTCTCATAATCAATTATGTAAATTATGTAACCTACAGGTCAAACTGGGTCCAACTTTTGTATGTATAAGCAATTATAAACAAATAATCTTGTATAGCATTCCATGTTTAGAGTTAGAACTAATTGGAGTAAAATTTTGTTGGAAAATAATTCAGTAAGACTCAATATTTTTAATAGTTTCTGATGACTATTTACCATTTTTCTTGAATTATTTTGGAGAAATTTCTAAGCAATAAATCAAAGAAAACTATTAAAAAACAAAACAAAAACAAAACCCATAAGGTGATGACTGATGAGTTAAGACTATTGAGAATCAGAATAGCACAAGATATTAAACACATTTATATATATTATTAACAAAATTGTAACAACAACATTATTTACAAATAATATCTTTTTTCTATATATATCTTCTCAACTAAAAGTTATAAAAGCGTAAAACGTCTTGAAATCAAATAAAAGAATAAGCGATATCAGTCAACACAAATGTAGACCATTGTCGCCCAAACGAGATGATGTAGAACAAGAGCAGGATGCATTCTATGAGCATTTGAATGTGGTGATGCAATATATAGCACAACAAACCAACAATACAAATTTTAGACCATTCAAACCAAACAGGCACATCAACATTTCTAATGCACAACACAGAGAAATCAACAAGCATACACATATGAACTTATATGTATGCATATAAAGGAGAGAGATAGACAAAATCAAACATATATAACAACCACATTAAGACAAAATCAGCACATTAACCAGGGATTCATTACAGGTTGCACTCTTGTCAAGGATCCATCACAAAACAGGTACCTCTAATTGGATACTGTGAGGAAGAGCACTAGCGGATGCTTGCCTACAAATACATGTACCGGACCGCATACATGGTCTGCACCAGTGCATTAAAATACAAAGTTTAGATATTTTAAAAATGATAAGAAACTAATACAAACTTGGCTCACAGATCCTGACAACCAAAACACTTAGACTGGCTAGCTCATCTACGGATTGCTAAAGATGCAGCTAAAGATGAGCACTATGATTTTCTCTTTTGCCCTGAATAAAGTGATTCTAAACATAATAATCTCATCAGTGTGGGCATAAACATGAGAGCAAAAGTATCAAAATTTGGACTATCAAGGCAAGCGAAGAAGACCTGACACACATATCAAGTGTGCTCAAGGAACAGTGCGCTACCTTGACAAAGAGTAAGCAAAAAAGATTTTTTGCATGCATATTTGATGCCTTACCTATAGAAACTGATTACTAGTTTGTCAATCAGGTGTTACCCAAATCAACAAGTAACTAAAAAAAGAGATGTGTATAGTTCTGGAGTTGTTCACCTGGAACTTATCTCTGAGAGAAAGCCCGTCCCTACAGAAGAATATGGTCCTGACTGGAGCATTGTTCGCTGGGTAAGCTCTCTAAATTCTTTTGGTAGCATGATTGAGTTCTGTTGAAATTCAACTATGAAGCTTGGCAAAGCAAATACTAGAATAGAAACTTTGATACGCATATCATGGACAACGAGTAAAAAATGGTAGATTCCAGGATAAAAGAAAGAACTGTATGAATATCCCTCAGATCATTAAGAAATTGCCAAAAAGAAAATGAAAATATTATTCTGGCCCCAGAGGAAAAAAGTTTTGCTATGTGTAGGCTTCTCTAGTTAATTCCATTATTCTTATTTGCACTTTCATATAACTAATGCAATAGGGGTCCGTGTTTTGGATAGAATTGAAACCAAAAGTTCTTGTGAGTGTTATATAATTTCAGGCATATGTTGTTTCTTCATCTTGAATATATCAGGATTCTCCTATAGAAATATGCACATTTTATGAAAAATATAATACTTATGAGAAATTTCCAATTTTTGTACAATAAAATGCTTGGTTCATTGTTAGTCAACCAGAGAACATTTATAAAACTAATAAAAGCTATCATCACCACTTTGCTCCACCCTAAATAGCCAAGCAAGGAAGATATGATAGGAATAGATATGAAGTATAAGATACTCCTAGTAGTTTGAACCTTGGCCACCCATTTACACTACAGGAGAAAAATACATTTTATATCTAGATGCAGCTTTCATAACATGTTTAGAAAAAAATAAACTAACAAAATCAAGAAATTGAAGAGAAGGTTGAAAAGTAAACGTCATTTTCAAAACCAGTCTATAGAAGGAATCAGTTGAAGTTCTTAAAAGGCAAAAATAGCAAACACCGTAGTCAGATTTATACCTTGCATTGTCAGATACCCTTAAATAAATCATCACCTTTTACCCGGGGGGGGGGGGGGGGGGGGGGGGGGGGGGCAAGTGCAAATGACCCATAAGTCACTTTTTCATACAAAAAAATTTTAGAGAGAAGCTTTAAAGATGAAAAGAAATAATTTTTTTCAAAGTTTCTACTTAACTAAAACTACTATTATAAATAAGAAAATGTAAAAGTCTTGAATTACTAAATAATTTAAATTGGATTTTCAAATTCACAAAAGTACCACATTTAGACCCCCTGGGTTGTATAGAACAAAATTGTCAAATTGTTCACCAAAACATTAAAAGCCAAAATTGGATTTTCATAGTGTTTTTTGTGATGATATCGACATTTTCTAGATCAATAAATGTTGGAAGGGGTCTCAGTGTTAGACAAACTATAACTGTAGAGGTGACACTATTGTCATTCAGAAAATGGGGACCATTTTCATGATTTGACTATCTTTCAGGTGGTCCGAACATAAGTATCCCTAACGGTTAAATGGTTTTGAATGGCCTACAGTATGTGGAACCTTTGTGATCATCCAATTCCTGACATGCACTTGTGTGCACAACAGAATCCATAAGACAGTGGCAATACGCAATCACCTTATTTTTTTAGAAATGACACTTTACCGATCATAAATGCAATATTGAGATCATTGATCCATGCATAGGTAAGTGACTGCACAATCACTTCATCCGACTCTGTGATCATTCGTCGGTGCTAGACGAATTTTGAGCAGCAAAAGTTAGTTCATGGGAATGCAAGGCATGCAGAGAACCCATCAAAAGACAGGCTATTTGATATACACATTAGGGTTCAGAAAATTAGAATAGAGACTCAAGTTAAGAGTCCTTGAGCCCAATTCATCACAATCTTATCTCTCCCCAAACCATTGGAGCACTCTGTCACCTCCGATATCTACTTCTATCATTCTTTCACCATAAAAATGTTGAACAGTCCTTCAAAACCATAATATTTCATACATTTTTGTAAACCAGAACTTACACAAATTGGGGAACTAAAGATTTTATTCCAAGCCCCCCCCCCCCCCCCCAAAAAAAAAAAAAAGAAAAAGGCTAGTGAATACCATACAAAACTATTAGTTCACTTGTTTTATTTAATTCAATACACATATTCCAATTCCTTTTCATGTTCCTGAAGAATGGAGAAAGTGAACGGAATATAGGGAAATAGCTAACCTCTGGCAGTATTCCATTTGAATATAAAAGTATGTTGACTCAAGCTTATATTCATTTCCAAACTGGTCCGAAGGACCTGTGTCCTTGTAGCTGAAATTGGAGCTCATGCTAGTTTTGGAACCCGATACAGTATTGACATCCCTTCCTACAGCTCCAGTTTCATACCAAGACTGACATTTAAGAAACAAGTAAAAATAAGCATGAGAGACAAAAATCAAAGCAAAATGTTAATCAGTAAAGCATGTGAGGTCTTTTAAGTCCATTATAATGAATTAATAAGCATTCTATCCAGTACATCCTACAATTGGGCAAAAAACCCTTAAGGTTTTGAAATTCATGTCAACAGGTAATTCTCAGAAGATACCTTGGTAGTACCGAACAACATGCTGATGCTGCAACCGAGAAAGAGTGACAACTTCTCTAATATCATAGTGGACGTGCAAAAGCATTAACAGAGGAAATTGGGCATAATAGTACTACGGAAACCCTTCCGTTGATTGGGCGTTAAAAACCCAAACCCTATCTGATCATGAAACTCCATCAAAACCCTCAAAACTCCCCTATGGCCTTTTCAGAATTTTCCCGTTTCCGTCAAAACTCCATCAAAAACCCTTTCAGATTTTTTCCGTTTTCGTCGAAACCCTTTCAGATTTTGTGCGAGAGATGAGAAAAGAGTGAAATACTGAGAAAAGAGTATGGGAGAGACCGAATGTTTAAAGGAAAATCCATCGGAATGCATCAGAAATGAAGCACAAAATTAGCAGCTCAATAATCTTCAAAAAGCAAAGAGGATCTGGGATTAACAAGGGTAGAGGAAGAAAGAGAAAGTGGTGTGGATGTGGGAGTTGTTGATGCTAAACTTTTTGGGCTCAAAATCTTTATATATAAATATTTTTTATTTTAATCCCAACTATTTCTCATCTAATTAATTATTCCTTATTCCCAAATAATTTCTTTTAATTCCTTCACTAACCCTATAAATGAGGATATTTTTAGAACTTAACTACAATACGCATTGTATAATTAATTATGAATCCGGGCGTTATAATTAAAAAAATTAAAAATAATTATTGTAAAATGAATTCTCTCATAATCAATTATGTAACCCACGGGTCAAACTGAGTCCAAGTTTTGTATGTATAAACAATTATAAACAAATAATCTTGTATAGCATTCCATGTTTAGAGTTAGAATTAATTGGAGTACAATTTTTTTGGAAAATAACTCAGTAAGACTCAATATTTTTAATAGTTTTCGATGACTATTTACCATTTTTCTTGAATTATTTCGGAGAAGTTTCTAAGAAATAAATCAAAGAAAACTATAAAAAAAAAAAAAAAAAAAAAAAAAAAAAACTCATAAGGTGATGACTGATGAGTTAAGACTATCGAGAATCAGAAATAGCACAAGATATTAAACACATTTATATATGGGTTAAATACAGTTACCATCCCTAAAGTATCCACTCTACATCAATTACCCCCTTAAAGTATTAAAACCTTCAAAAACCCCCTTGACCTTGTAACACCTTTAATTTTGAAGTTCAAAAAGTCCATTTTATCTTTACTAAAAATTGATTTATGAAAAAGAAATTAAAAGAATTTTTAAAAACACCAAAATCATTTTTTTTAAGTTTTATCTAATTTTATTTTCACTTGTTCATCGAGCTCTTTTTATTTTATAATTATAAAGTATTTGGAGCTCATTTTATTTTAGTTTCACTTATTTGTCAAACCAAGTTAAAAATAAATTTATACATTCATATAATTCCACGTTTATATAATTACCATATATATATAAATATATATTAATTATATATTTTCTTATTAGCTCATGATCAGCTCTTTCGATTTTATTAATTATATATTTGTTTAAGTAAATATATATATACATATATAAATTTATTTTTAATTTAGTTTGACAAACAAGGTAAACTAAAATAAAATGAGCTCAAAGCACTTCAGGATTACGGAAATTAAAAGAGTTCAATGAACAAGTGAAACTAGAATTAGGCAAAGTTTCAGAAAAGAGTGGTTTTGGTATTTTAAAATTTTCATTAATTTTTTTTTTCAAAAAGCAATTTTTAGTAAGGGTAAAATGGACTTTTTGAAGTTAAAAATGAACAGAGGTAGAAGGTCAGGGGGCTTTTTGAAGGTTTTAATACTTTAGGGGGATAATTGATGTGGGATGAATATTTCAGGGGTGGTAATTGTATTTAACCCTTTATATATACTAGTAATGAATACGTGCGTTGCACGTGGTTCATATGATTTTATTAAAATAATATTATAATTTTGAAAATTAATAATTACATATAAATTATTTTTAGTTCAAAATGAAAAGAGATGAATTCCCAAGTTGTTGGCCATCTTGAACAATTGGTGTAAAATATAGGAATACTTAAACAAATTGATCATACTAAATTTAAATAACAATATAACATAAATAAATTGTAATCTTCATTAGTCTTTTTCTTCTTTGATCTTGGTCCCTGGGACTGTCTTTTTCTTGCTTCCCTTTGTGAATTTTGTCCCATACTTTCTTTTCAAATTGTTAGGAGTTTCTTCATCATCACTCGATATTTGTCTTCTTTTCTCTCTTGCTTTTCTTCAGTCAAGGTTTGTCCATCTTTGTCATGAATTTCATTGATGTCTTGCCTTTCTTACTAATATGTTTTGTTTTTGGTCTATCATCAAGTATTGCTTTAGTTGACGTCTTTCTTTTTTTCTTTTTTTTTTTTCCTGATTTTGTGGTAGATGTTGTTTCTCTTCCATTGCCTCTTCTATGACGTGCAACTACCATTTATCACTTCTATTTTTATTTTTTTGTTGGTTGATTTCAATGAGAAATCAAAACTCTATAGAACTTTGCAGGCCTAGTCCTCGGTAATATTTTGTTGATGTTCTCTCTGGAATATTTAATCTGTTACATTAGATTATTCTTATTTTTTTCATAAAATAATTCATTTAAAATAGTTCCTCCAAGATTGCCACATTTATAATAATGATATTAGTAACCGAAAGTCGTATAGTGAAAATTTACTTGTTCAATTGATGTCAGATGTTCGTCTACAGGGCATCCAACATATATAGTTGTTGCTTCCTCAAACATTATAATCAGTGCACAACTCCTTGGATGATATTTAACAATTAATATTTTGTATCTACAAACAATTGAATATTGTTTAATGTTTAGATATATGAATATACAGTATATTTTCATATTTGTTGAAAATTATATTTTGTACTTCTATATTGGTGTTGTCTGTATGTCATCTTCATTGAATTTTTTATAGCTTACTCCCTCTCTAATTTTGACAATTGATGCAACGCATTTTGGCACGAATCATACATGATTTATTTTTCATCTTTTCAACAATTTCATTGACACAATAATATGCATCCTGCCAATAAGATGTCATTAATCTATTTGGTTTTGTAAAAAAGGACAATCTAAATTCATAATATTTAAGTAATTTATATATGAAAATTTCCGCCTTAGAGAATTTCTGATGTATATAGTTTCTTTAAGTATCAATTCCTTTTCTGAAAATAATTTAGAGATTCTTTAGAGATCGTATTAGTACCCTTGTCGTATGGGTTGAATTTCTTCGCAAATAGGATCTATTTGTAGAATTGATGGACGTGTGATTTGCTATTGCACTTAACCCAAACAGAGGAGAAGAAATAATAGTATCATAAATTAATTATCTGTTTTTGTATGTGTCTTCTATATTTAATTTAGCTTTCAATAATTCTTACCTAAGTACTCTTTTTGGCTGTGACGTTGGACATGGCAATAATCGGATTTTGATTGGTAACATGTTGCAATTGAAGGCCTTCATGACATACCTCATAATACCATTGGTTGATATCTGTATAAATTTAAAACAAATAGAATTAATATTTACAAATAGATGAATGCAGAAAAGTTTATAACCAAATGAAATTCTTACTGTTTATTTATGATTGTTATTTCTGTGACATGTTTTATTCCCCCTTTGAACTGGTTGTTGTTCTAGTTTCTTTTACTTTCAACACGATTTCATAAATATCTGTATAATGCAATTTAAAATTTTTCATTTATATAATTCAAAATTTATCTTACTATTGAATAAAATGTGTACAAACTTACCAAATCCTTCAATAGAATGAAGTGCAAAATTGATTTCTTCAAACTCGATAAAATTGAACTTTATATTATCCCTAATTGTTGCTGTAACGCAAGTTTCGTGTTTCTGAATTTATTGAAACAAGAAAAATATTACAAATGATTCTGAATTTAATCAAATGTCTTGTGGGTGCGAAATCTCTAGTTGAAGCCTCTGATTCTTCGCGATCTTCAATTTCGGTAACTTCGAAGGAGGAACTTGACGTTTTGATCTTCTTCGACGTTGACTTGGATCTTCAATAACGTTAATTGGGGGATCTTTTGACTTATTCCCAAATTAAACACTATAATTTTGGAAGACTTGACTTGAATTCTTTGTGTTTCTTGGTGGAATTGAAGTTTTGATCTTCCGCCAAGGTGGATTTGTGCTTTGATAACGTTAATCCGCGGGTCCTTTGACTTGCTCTCGAATTAAACGTCGGATTTGGATGATTTCCGCGACAAACGCCTTGAATTTTGCTTGAACGCCGTAGATTCTCCTTGATTGTGCTTGAGAGGATTTTAAAGCTTCTTGAATGCTCTCTTGCTTGTGCTTTCAAATTGTTGTTATGTTTTCAATTGTGTAGAGAACCCCTATTTATAGTTGTAGGGTATAAGACTTTTCCATATTTACTTGATGAAGTGGCGCGATTTGATTGGCCCTTCGTCATTTGCTTCCATATTTGCAAGATGCGATTTTATTTCCATATTGACTTGCACTTGCTTGATTTGGAATATTTGATCCTCTTGCCAAGAATATGAGATTTGACACTTGGCGTCTTTGATTGGCCGAAAAATAAATAATAATATCAATTAATTAACTATTTACTTTGGAAATTAAATTTAACTAAAATTCCCAAAATATAATAGAAATTGATATTTAATATATTATTTTCCACGTGGCACAATTTTATTGGGCACAAGTTTAATTTGTCTACAAATGTCCCCTCGAGACTTGTTCACGGACAATACTTCGAAGCGCGTCTTGGAGTGAATAAGTCATGAATTTTGTTGTAAACTAAAGGCCCAAATTTTCGTGTGGGCTTATTATTTTTTACAGTCCAAAGCCTTTTCTCCATCCTTTATTTTATTTTATTTATTTATTTTTTTTTGTTGCAAGTTAGTTGATCCATTTGAGGAGAGCCCAACAATTAATGACTAAATTGGTATTGGGCCATTTTTTTGCTGCAGCCCATTTGTCTTGAGCCCATAGTGCAGTGCACCTGCCACACTTGATTGGAGCCACCACCACCACTTGCCTGATGAAGCCCACTTCTCTTTCCTTTTTTCTTCACCTCCACTTTCTCTTTCCTTTTTCTCCTTATCGTTTTTTTCCTTTCCTCTTTCCATTTTCTTTCTTTGTTCTTTGTTTATTCTTGTTTCCTTCCCCAATTTTCCTTTTGGCCGTGAGTTCTCAGCAAAGTGAAGAATGAAATTTCCTTCATTAACTTTCCACGTCACCTTCACCAGATTTCCCCCTCTCTTTTCTTCTATTGCCATTTCCGATTTCTCTATTTCTTTCCTTCATTTTCTTCTTTCCCATTTTCTTCTCTTTTTCTTCCCTTTTTTTTATTCTTCTTCTTTTTTTTTTTTTTTTTGCTTTAGCCTGTTTTCTTTTTTCTTTCTTGTTTCCTTTCAACACCACAATCCGGGTTTAGGCGATTTCTTGCCATCTTGAGTTGACTCAATTTTGCTATGGAAGATATGCCATTTCCATTAGTAGCACAAAGAAGAGACATGCATTATTTCCCTCCAAAGTTCAAGTCAGAAGCTCTTTGTTTACTAGAGATTTTTCAGATGCTCTTGCTGCAAATTACACTCTCTTCAAACTCAAAAATGAAGGCCTCCGTTTAGAAGGAAAGTTTCGTTTTTTTTTTTTTTCAAATCACCTCGCGGTGGGAAGAATAGAAGGAAAGTTCCTCTTTCGGAATCACCCTGCGGCGGCAAATTGTGGTGATCTTTTAAGGAGGAGAATGTAATTGAAAGTGGGCAATTTTCTTTCCTCCGATTGAGTTTCCTTTTTGTTTTTTCGGCAACAGATTATTTCCATAGTTCTTTTTGGAATTTTAGGTGCTGAACTGCAAGTGTCGGCGGACGGAAATTGCGACAACAACCAAAAAGAATTTTGATTCTATGGATTATTGTCAAAACTTTCCAAACAATATTTTGGAGAATTACCTTAGACAATTTATTTTACGGCTATAAAGAAGTGCCCCATTCACAGCGATGATTTGAGGAATTTCCAATCTTTTCTACCTCTGTTTTCTTCATCTTTACTTGGTGAATAGAAAAATCATTAGTTCTTTCTGCTTTGCATCCATGGTGGGAGAAAATTCTCCGTGATTCACTCGTCTAACGGTGGAGTTTGTGAATTTGATAAGGAGTCTTTTCCCGCATCGCTTTCTATTTTTTCGGCCAAAATTGGATTGAACGCTTCTCTCTAATTCTGCACAAAACTTGCTTATTTGGCTGATGAAACGAATGCCTTAGTATTTAACTTCCTTTTTGCTCTCTTTTCTTTGTCTTCGTCGCAGGTGCTGACGATTCTTTCTTCTCTGTTTTTTTTTTTAGTGTTTTTCTCTTGAAAGCTCCAAGCTCATAAGCTTCGTTGGCCGATACCGGTTCCAGCACGTTGAATAAACAATTTAGTTCGTCCAAGACAATCATTCGAGTCATGAGTTGTTTTGAAGAATAATAATATATTCCTTTTCCTCATTTTTTTTTAAACTCATCTTTTCCCTTGCTTTTTGATAGATCCCAAGATGGTTTATTTCAAGGATATTTCATCTTCTTCCGGAGTGCAACATTTGGTTATTCTTGATGACGAGAAGCAATCCGAGGATAAGGGAACAACTTTGATGACTCACGTTCCTCTTATTGGTCGATATGTGAAACAATGGTCAAGATTGACAAATCCCCTTTACACGGAGCAATGGTCTCGAGAGGTTCCATTGAGCAAGACGTCCAAGGCATGGTCTTTGCAGGCGACTCATCACCGCCGTTCCAACGAACCAACTCACCTATCAACCTTAGGCCGCCGCATCATTAAGGAAAAGCTAAGTGGGGAGACGCCATTCAATTTTCTGGTGAATTTCGCTATATCAAAGGCTATTGGGAGTGGTCTGAAGATATCCTTAGCCGATGCGAGAACAAACTAATTGCTACTCAAGTATACGACTCAGTGTACGCTTCATTGTTCACTTATGACCGCAACTCTGATGTCATCAAAGCGTTTTGTGAGGTGTGGTGCCCATCAACCAACACTCTTTTGACGTCCTTTGGGGAGTTGTCGATTTCACTGTGGGACTTGCATACCCTTGCTGGACTTCCAATGACCGGACTCCTCTATGACGAAGTTGTTCCAAGTGCCAAGGAGCTTGACGGCGTTGACGAAATGAGACGAAGATTTGTGCCTCGCTCTTGCAGGTTCTTGCTACATGCCTATCATTTGCTTCAAGGAAGTAGTAGCGGAGGTCAACTTTCTCAAGTCTCTGCCGACAAGTGGATCAAGTTTTGGTTTAAAAGGACTACAAAGTATTGCGAGCCTCATCCGCGTAAAGAGAAAAAGGCGGTTCGTCCCAAGTCAACTCACAATCCTTCCGGAACCTTTGCAGTGCATGGCAAGTGGTCCAAGATGAAGCGATATTTTCGAAACTTGGCATTGAAGGGAACTTAAAAGAAGAGACGTTCTTTGGCAGCATACTTGGTGTGTTGGCTATGCACTTTCATTCTTCCCACTGATGACATTGGTTCAATACGTCCAAGCACTTTCAAAGTGGCGAGTATCATGGTATCCGATAGAAAGATTGGTCTAGCCGTTCCTGTCTTGGCGAGAATTTACAAAGGTTTGAACAAGATCTCCAATTCTCCAAGATCGACTAGTGTGTATTCTCCATTTTCGATTCATTTCGTTTATAGTTGGATAGCACACTATTTCAAGACTCACTACCAAGTTTTGCAAGGTGTACGTGGGCCCAAAATGACGCTCTTCTGGGATGAAGGTGGAGCGAAATATTATGATCCACAAGAGGTGAGAAAATGACTTCACAAAGGTGACTTTGTCGCTTGGACTTGCAACATGATCACGAAGGACAAGGATTTCTCATTTGTAGATGATGGGCATGCCAAGGAAGTTGAAGAAACTTATTTCATGGCTATTCGTTCAAATTATCTTCCCTTGCATCAAGGCGATCACTTTGTAGTTGAGCCGTATAGCCCCCATCGGTTTGGTCGCTAATTTGGGTTCTTTCAAGAAGTGCCGGGACTTCTTTCGCTGGACATTCACAAGGCTTCCTTGGAAGATGGAATTTGCCATTAGCATTTATGTATCTCGTCCAAGACCATGGAAAAGGTGTGGTTTCCTTCTTTGACCCCAAATGCAAAGAAATTTTCTTCGGAGGCGTACAAAAAATTGTGGGCGGAAACTCACGGTGGTTATCTTGAAGAAAATATGGTGAGGTTGTTTGGTTCTAACTCAAGTAAAGTTTATCTCAAAGAACGTGGCAAAGGAGTCGCTCAAGGTTCGCCTCATGAGCATGTTGTTTCTCCTCTTCCTAAGCATAATCCCCAAGTTGTTGAACCTCTTGAAGTAAGTAAGAGGAAAAGCATTTCTCGACCCTTGGAGGAAAGTGGGAGCAGCATACCCGTTGGAAGAGGCCGAAGAGAGATTTCGACCATTCAAAGCCAACAGACATTGATGGAGATGGTGATGCCTCAAGTCGTGCACCATCAATGTTGAATTTTGCTAAGGAGGTTTTTTTTTTTTTTTAACCCTTTCTTTTATTTTTTGGAGTGGTAACGTCTTCATTCGTTTCTAACTTAAGTTGATGTGTTATTGCAGTTAGAGGATGAAGTCCTAGCAGCTGAAGATGACGAAACTTCTAAAGATAGCCAAGGATCGAGTTTGGGGCCTCCTCCACTTGGAATGAGACTTAAGTTAAAACAAACTCCTTGTTGTGCTGCAGTGTCCGTATTTGAAGGCGAGAGATTCATCCTTAATCACCAAAAGGAGTTTCTTCAAAAGTTGTGGGGTGATCTTCTAGCAAAAATATCGAAGACCCCAATTGACTTCATCTCATCAATTAAAGAAGACGTTTACTTCGTCCTTGAATCTATGAAGAGCTTTCAGAAGTTTGACATTTCCAAAGTAAAAGAGTCATTGAACGTGTTCTTTGCCAAGGCTGTCGCTTATGATGAAGCAAGGTCATCGTCTTCCGAAAAATTATCCACAAGTCTTCTTGAGCGATAGTTAAAGGAAGCCAACGATTGTCTCCGGGATGCCCAAGTTAAAGAGAGTGAAGAGGCTTCCAAGGTCCAATCCACTATAGATGAGTTAGAGCGCATTGAGAAGGAGATTGTGGCTTTGAAGGAGCAAAGAACAAACATGTGTGTCACTCTGAAGGGGCAAAAACTTCTCCGTAGTGCTCAAGTCGAAGTTTGTGGGATCGAAGGGGAAATTGCAGCGCTTGAGAATACTACCCCATTTGATGATGACGTGGTTGAGAACTTGGAGTCTTCAAAAGCAACTTTGGAAGCCCTCAAGGAAGAGTTGAAGAGTTTGAGTCCTTTTGTTTGAGATTTGTTTAGGACCTTTATCCTTGTTGAATTCCTTTATTTGTCAAAAACCTCACTGTTTCCTTTTGAGATTACATAATAGAAGTTCTTTTTTCCTATCTTGCAATTTTTGTGCATATTTACTTTGAAGTTCATGAGATAGAATGGACACATGACAAATCAACTGTCCCATATGAAATAATGTAGCTCAAACTTTTGTAACAAATTAATTGTCCAACGTGGAAAACATAATTCATTACAAATTTATGACTGAACTTAGAAAATATCTAAGTTGCCTACGTACCCCGTGAAGGGATCAAGTCATAACGTAGTTCAAAGAAACTTGAATTTTTTTTTTAAAAAAAGGGGGTGCCGTACGCAATTTATACTCATGTTGGCCAGGAGTGACATGCAGTTTAGGCTCGTGCATTATGGAGCATTTTCTTCTTTGTTTTCCTCATGCGTAGTATCTTTTCAAGAACTTCCCATTGATTGGACCAATTCTCAAGCCATCTTCAGCGACCAACTTGTAAGCGCCGTTTGTGTAGACTTCCTTGATGACATAAGGACCATCCCACTTCAACATGAACTTGTTTCCAATACGGTGAGTGGTAATGATGGGTCTTCTCACAGCAAGCACCAAATCGCCAATTTGAAAAGAACGAGACTGTACTTTCTTATTAAATGCCCTTGAGAGACGAGCTTGATAACACTCAAGTCTTTGTTGTGCTTCTAACCTTTTTTCATCCAGTGCTTCCAACTCCTCAAGGCGCAAGCGTGCATTTTCTTCTTGAGTTAGCCCTTATTGAATAGCTATTCTCAACGATGCGATTTGTTGCTTGAGAGGGACGACAGCCTCCGTGCCATACACCAAGGCATAAGGGGTTACTTGAGTAGGTGTGCGGTAAGTGGTTCTATAAGCCCATAAAGCCTCTCCCATTCGCTCGTGCCAATCTCTTTTTGACTTGGCGACCACTTTTTTCAACAAGTTGCATAGAGTTTTGTTGAATGCTTCAGCTAGTCCATTTGCAGCCGCGTTATACATCGAGGATTTCCTCTACTTGAAGTTGAACTTCTGGGTGAGCTTATCTATCAGGCTATTGCAGAAAGGCTTCCCATTATCGGTGATGATATAGCGGGGAACTCCATAGCGATAGATGATGTTGATGCGGATAAAGTCGACGCCATTTTCCTTCTTTACTTCCTTGAGGGGTACGGCTTCAGCCCACTTGGAAAAGTAGTCAGTTGCAGCCAAGATATATAAATATCCGGCAGAAGACTTTGTTAGAGCCCAACCACATCTAAGCCCCATGCATCAAATGGCCATGACGCAACTGTCGGATATAATGGTTCCGGCGGTTGGTGAATGAAGTTAGCATGGAACTGACACGCTTGGCATCTTTGTGCGTAATTTATGCAATCGTTGACCATGGTAGGCCAGTAGTAACCCATCCTCTTTATACGGAAGTGCAATTTTGGGCCTGACTGATGAGCGCCACAAACACCAGAATGAGCTTCCTCCATAGCTTGAACTGCTTCATCTTCACTTAGGCAGCGTAAGAAGATCCCATCAAATGAATGCCTGTAAAGTGTGTCCTTGTAGTGAATAAAGCGGGTCGCACGCCTCCGAACGTCAAATTTTCGACGCGGGTCATCAGGCAACTTCTCGTACTTTAGGTAGTTTATGAGCGGCTGGCGCCAATCTTCTTTCTCTATTTCAAATACCTCAACAGCATGATTCTCTTCTTCTTCTTTGCTGTCAACATCATCGAAAATTGGGGGCACCACCCAACTCGTGCATATTGGAATGCGAGTATTATCTTCGAGTGTTGTGAGGCTAGAGGCAAGTTTGGCAAGTGCATCAGCTTGTTTGTTATCCTTTCTTGGCACATGCTCGATGTTTACGTCTCCAAGCCATCCCATGAGTCTTTTGGCATAATCGAAGTATGGAAATAGCTCGGGTATAATCCGAGAAGCTGATTGATCACCAATTTAGAGTCCCCATACACTTTAAGGTGCAACTGCTTTATGTCAACCGCCATCTCGAGACCAAGGATAAGAGCTTGATATTCGGCGACATTGTTGGAGCAATTCTGAGTTAGAGTGAAGGAATATGGCAATATTTCTCCATCGGATGTGATGAATATGACTCCGGCACCGGCTCCTTCCTTGTGTGAAGCTCCATCAAAGTACATCTTCCAAGGAGGGGTGACTTCAATGATAAGGACATCTTCATCGGGGAGATCGTTAGACAACTCCCACTCCGCGGGGAGAGGGTGATCAGCCAAGAAGTCCGCTAATACTTGCCCTTTCACGGCCTTTTGAGGAACATATATAATCTCGAATTATTGCAGCTGAAGATACCACCTTGCATACCTATCAGATAGAACCGGTTTCGACATGACGTACTTTAGTGGATTTGCCTTTGACACAAATCGTACAGTATGTGCTTGGAAATAGTGCTTCAATTTTTGGATTGCAAAGATGAGCGCCAAACATATCTTTTCAATTGCTGAGTATTTCAACTCGTTAGGTGTCATCATTCTGCTTAAGTAGTACAAAGCAGTCTCTTTTCCATTGTCGTTCTCTTGTGTAAGTAGAGCCCCGACTGAGCATTCTTGAGCGGCTATATAGAGGATTAGTGGGCGGCCGGGTACTGGTGCCACCAATACAGGAGCTTTCATCAAGTATGACTTTATACTTTTGAAAGCGTTACGGCAAGCTTCATCCCATTCAAATGGAACACCCTTTTTCATGATGCGGTTGAAGGGTTGACATCGTCCAGCCAAATTTGAAATGAACCTTCGAAGATACGCTAGCCTTCCTTGTAGGCTTTTAAGGTCATGTATGTTTCGCGGTTCGGGCATTTTTAATATTGCGTCGATCTTGGCTTGCTCGATCTCTATCCCATGATGGCATACGATAAATCCGAGAAACTTCCTCGAAGTGACGTCGAATGCACATTTCAACGGATTGATTTTGAGTTGATATCTCCGTAGTCGTTCAAATATCTTCCTTAAATCTTGGAGATGATCTTATCTTCTTTTGAACTTTACAACAAGGTCGTCGACGTAGCACTCAACGTTTTTGTGAAGCATATCATCAAATATCCTCTGCATGGCCCTTTGATATGTCGCATCGGCGTTCTTCAGACCAAACGGCATTACTTTGTAGCAGTATATCCTTTCGGGGTACGAAAAGCCGTTAGTTCTTCATCTCTTGGCGCCATACGTATTTGATTGTACCCGGATGACCCATCCATGAAAGACAAAGCTTCATGGCTGGTTGTGGCATCAATCATTAGTTCTGCAATAGGTAAGGGAAAATCATCCTTCGGGCACGCATTGTTTAAATCCCTAAAATCGACACAGACTCGAATTTGTCCATTTTTCTTCCTTACCGGGACAATGCTTGATATCCATGTCGGATATTTGACTTCTCGAATGAATCCAACCTCGATGAGTTTATTGACTTCGACTTCGATCAAAGGGACCAACTCGGGTCGGAATCATCGTTGAGCTTGCTTAACAGGGCGAGCTCCTTTCTTGATTGACAAGTGATGAACTGCTACCTTTGGGTCTAGGCCGGGCATTTTCTTGTATGACCATGCAAACACATCTTTGAATTCGTGCAGTAACTCAACGTATGCTTCCTCCTCGTCGGCGGTCAATAAAGCACTGATGTAGATTGGTCGGGGATTTTCAGTGTCTCCCAAGTTGATCTCTTTCAGTTTATCAACGGTGGCTTTAACACCTTCTTTGAGCTCGGGAGGAGCAGCTTCTGCATCCTCTTCCTCAACCGAATCTTCTTCACTCAAAGTTATATGATGTACTGTCGCAACTTCATCTTCAATATGACAAATTGTCTCTTCACTACTATTGATATAGTAAGATGAAGCCACACTTTCCTTATCATCATCTTCATTGTCATGGGTTCTCGTGAAGACAATAGTTTGCAACTTGACTTTCAGAACTTTGCCGCATGATATAATTAGATTGGTGCATCACTTCATGTGGGATGGAATCAAGCTTCGAAGTACTTGCGATCAACGGGCTTTCTTATGGTATTTGGACTTCGTAGAGATGCTCAACCCCCGATTTTGTGCCCTCATACACCTAAATTTTCTAGGGGTCCAAGCCTGTCGAAGACTGTCGAAGACAGATGTGCGTTTCATATTCCTTTCTTTATTGCCAAGGTCGTCACTTGTCGACGAACATTCCTCTTCAACGATGTAGTTGGTGCTAGCTCTTTTGATAGCTATGCGAACGGGAATGTGTGGAGTGAATCCCAAACCTAACCGAGAGTTTTGAACAGTATGTCCCTTTTCTCTTAACATTCTTGGGGTCGCGTTAAGTCTGTGTACTTGTTCACCGCTGGCTTTCGGTGGGAGTTTCCCTAGAGTAGCCCCTTCCTGTGGATTATATCCGGCTTTGACAAGAAGTTTGTATGCTTTGGGGTCGAAGTCGTCTGCAGTTTTTAGCTCTAAATGTCCTCCATGTTCCATTTCAGGTCCTTGGGTTGGTTGTACAAACCCTTTGAGTGGTTGGGGCTTCCTTGCATCGAGACTTGTTAGTGGAAGTACCAACTCTTTTAGTGAGTCCAACCCTATGAGAGAGGATTTTTCTTTCGGACTACTTTTGTTGTCGTCCGATGAAGAGGTTGCCTTACTTTTACTTTCTTCACCTTGGTTGTTTTGTATCTCGGACTTTCCGGTGGATGAGTTTTGCTTAGCTTTTATACTCCCAAGGTAGTATTTGGCGTCGGCGAAATGAGACTCAATTTTGGTGAATGGTTTATCGTCAGCGAGCACTTTCTTCACAACACCGTCTCATGAGTACTTGAAGCATTGGTGCCAAGTAGAAGGAATGACGCCTTTTTCATGTAGCCAAGGTCGGCCGAGGAGCATGTTGTACGACGTCTTGGCATCTATGACATGGAACAAGGCGGTCGATGACATATCCTCCATCAACAAGTTTATTCGTATGATGCTGAGAGCCCTTTGTCCTCCTTGGTTGAAGCCTTGGATCATCAAACAACTACTTGTTAGTTCATCTATGGAAACCCCTAATTCCTTCATTGTGCGTAACGACAGAATATTGACCGCAGAACCTCCATCAATTAGTATGCGGTTAACTTTTAGCTCACGTGCATAACAAGTTACGAACAATGGTCTATTATGCAGCTTAGAGCCAAGTAGTAAATCTTCATCAGTAAAGGTCATTGCTGACATGAATTTCTCATCAGAGATCTTTGTGTTGCAGAGACAATCTTCTCCAAAAGGAGTTTCTTCCACCTGCGTCGTGTTGCATGCAGCTTTTTCTTCGAGTTTAACCGTATTCTGCGTCACGACGTCAAATGATCCAAATGTGATAGTGATAAGGTTTGAGGCCGCATTATTCTGTTCGAGCGAGATCTTTCCTTGGCGGGCTAGTTGCATTACCTTGTATTTGAATATGAAGCAGTCATGGATTGGATGTCCCACTAGTCAATGGTATTTGCAGTACTTCGGGTCATCTGTTCTTCCCGCCTCTTCAGGTCGTTTCATTTCGGGAAGTTCAATGAGATTCGCATTGAGCAGGTCATCAAAAATTCTAGAGACATCAGAGTCAAGGAAAGGGTACTGCTTTGTTTGCATCTCTCTTAGGGTTAATTTTCTTTGCCTTCTTTCTTGAGGGACTTCTTTCTTCTCACCACTCGTATCGCTTGACTTTCCTCGCAACTTGAAAGGAATTGTATTCACTGCCATGGATTCTTTGGCCGGAGGTTTAGAAGAAGGCTTGCCCCCTCTCCTGGTTTCTTGCTTTTCTTTAAACTTGCGGGACTCTTGGATTGGTGGTCCCTCGGCTCCACTTGCAGTGATGCTTAGTTCCATGTCATGGGCTCGAGTAGCTAGTTCTTCAAATGTTCTAGGTTGGATCCCTTGTAGTATGTATCGGAGACCCCAATGCATTCCTTGGATGCACATTTTGATTGTAGAAGTCTCAGACAATCTATCCTTGCAATTGAGACTCAAATTTCTCCAACGGTTGATATAGTTAATGATCGGCTCTTCCTTCCATTGATGCGAGTTTGTGAGCTCGATCATGCTAACTGTTCGACGAGTGCTGTAGAAGCGGTTGACAAACTCTTGCTCCAATTGTCCCCAACTATCGATTCAGTTGGCTTCCAAGTCAGTGTACCAGTCGAATGCATTCCCTTTCAAAGATCGGACGAATTGCTTCACGAGATGATCTCCGTAAGTCCCCGCATTGTTGCATGTTTCGATAAAGTGAGCCACATGCTGTTTCGGGTTGCCCTTGCCATCGAACTGTTGAAATTTGGGAGGTTGATAGCCAACTGGCATCTTCAAATTATCAACTCTCTGCGTGTAGGACTTCGTGTAAGTCATAGACGACTTAGAGCCTCCATCTAGTTTGTCTTTGATAGTCCCCATGATGAACTCTTTTAGTTGGTTTACGGGAATCAACCCCTCTGAGGAGACTTGCAGCTCTTGTGTTGATGACTTCTCCCTTTCATTTGGTTGTCGCTTTTGGGATGTTTCAGCTTTGTCGTGGCCCTCAACTTGTTTCCCAGCCACATGACTAGCGTCAGTATTATCTATCTTGTTCATCAATTTGCTGATTTGAGAGTCTTGTTGTTGAACATGTTTTGCTAGACCCTCTATGGCCCTCGTCAACCTTGCAATTTGTTCCTCCAAGGTTTTCATATTTGTCACCATGACGGGAGCAATGCTTGATGTCGAGCGAGGAGTAGACGAAGATGAGTCATCCTTCAGATCTCCGTCATCTTCATTAGTCTTGTTGAGGCGAAGTAGGTTTTTCACAACTTCATGGAAAGTCATCTCAGAGTATGTTTGTAACTTCTTCGACATACTTCTGGTGATGACTCCGATACTGTCGTTTGAACTTGAAGTAGCAACTTTGAGCGCCGGAATCTTGTTGGCGGCCATTGCGAAACTTCAAAACTTTAGCGAAGAGATAAGAGGTAGAGATTGTCCCACTGGGCGTGCTAGAAATTTGTAACGCAAGTTTCATGTTTCTGAATTTATTGAAACAAGAAAAATATTACAAATGATTTTGAATTTAATCAAATGTCTTGTGGGTGCGAAATCTCTAGTTGAAGCCTCTGATTCTTCGCGATCTTCAATTTCGGCAACTTCGAAGGAGGAACTTGACGTTTTGATCTTCTTCGACGTTGACTTGGATTTTCAATAACGTTAATTGGGTGGTCTTTTGACTTATTCCCAAATTAAACGCTATAATTTTGGAAGACTTGACTTGAATTCTTTGTGTTTCTTGGTGGAATTGAAGCTTTGATCTTCCGCCAAGGTGGATTTGTGCTTTGATAACGTTAATCCGTGGGTCCCTTGACTTGCTCTCAAATTAAACGTCGGATTTGGATGATTTTCGTGACGAACGCCTTGAATTTTGCTTGAACGCTGTAGATTCTCCTTGATTGTGCTTGAGAGGATTTTAAAGCTTCTTGATTGCTCTCTTGCTTGTGCTTTCAAATTGTTGTTGTGTTTTCGATTGTGTAGAGAACCCCTATTTATAGTTGTAGGGTAGAAGACTTTTCCATATTTACTTGATGAAGTGGCGCGATTTGATTGGCCCTTAGTCATTTGCTTCCATATTTGCAAGATGCGATTTTATTTCCATATTGAATTGCACTTGCTTGATTTGGAATATTTGATCCTCTTGCCAAGAATATGAGATTTGACACTTGGCGTCATTTGATTGGCCGAAAAATAAATATTAATATCAATTAATTAACTATTTACTTTAGGAATTAAATTTAATTAAAATTCCCAAAATATAATAGAAATTGATATTTAATATATTATTTTCCACGTGGCATAATTTTATTGGGTACAAGTTTAATTTGTCTATAGTTGCATATGAAACTTTTATAATAGTATATATCTTTCGAAAACCAATTCTTTTTCCGAATTTGTATTCAGAAGTATTGAATTAACGTTCTTTATTTCTCCCTTGGATATCAAGTATGTTTTGTGAAGTTGGAATTGCCGGTTTTGTAAAAAAGGACATTCTAAATTCATAATATTTAAGTAGTTTATATATGAAATTACCGACTTAGAGAATTTCTGCTGTATATAGTTTCTTTAAGTATCAATTCCTTCTTTGAAAATAATTTAGGGATTCTTTAGAGATCGTTTTAGTACCCTTGTCGTATGGGTTGAATTTCTTCACAAATAGGATCTATTTGTAGAATTGATGGACGCGTGGTTTGTTATTGCAATTAACCCAAACAGATGAGAAGAAATAATAGTATCATAAATTAATTATCTTTTTTTTGTATGTGTGTTCTATATTTAATTTAGCTTTCAATAATTCTTACCTAAGTACTCTTTTTGGCTGTGATGTTGGACATGGCAATAATTGAATTTTGACGGGCAACATGTTGCAATTGAAGGCATTCATGACATATCTCATAATACCATTGGTTGATATCTGTATAAATTTAAAACAAACAGAATTAATATTTACAAATACATAAATGCAGAAAAGTTTATAACCAAATGAAATTCTTACTGTTTATTTATGATTGTTATTTCTCTGACATCTTTTTGTATGTGTGTTCTATATTTAATTTAGCTTTCAATAATTCTTACCTAAGTACTCTTTTTGGCTATGACGTTGGACATGGCAATAATTGAATTTTGACGGGCAACATGTTGCAATTGAAGGCATTCATGACATATCTCATAATACCATTGGTTGATATCTGTATAAATTTAAAACAAACAGAATTAATATTTACAAATACATAAATGCAGAAAAGTTTATAACCAAATGAAATTCTTACTGTTTATTTATGATTGTTATTTCTCTGACATGTTTTATTCCCCCTTTGAACTGGTTGTTATTCTAGTTTCTTTTACTTTCAACACGATTTCATAAATATCTGTATAATGCAATTTAAAAATTTTCATTTATATAATTCAAAATTTATTTTACTATTGAATAAAATGTGTAGAAACTTACCAACTCCTTATTTTTCATTTTGAATAGAATGAAGTGCAAAATTGATTTCTTCAAACTCGATATAATTGAACTTTATATTATCCCTAATTGTTGCATATGAAACTTTTATAATAGTATATATCTTTTGAAAACCAATTCTTTTTTCAAATTTGTATTCAGAAGTATTGAATTAACCTTCTTTAGTTCTCCCTTGGATATCAAGTATGTTTTGTGAAGTTGGAAGTGTCCCGTAAAAAGATTGACTTTGTAATTGGAAATAAAACTTCAATTCTGGTACCTTGCAACAAATTTAAAATTATTTATGTTTTAATAGAAACATAGTAGAAAGATAAATGTTTGATTACTTACTTCTTCACCAACCATTCTCAACTTTTGCAGTTTAGAAGAAAATTTATGTTGGTTCAATTCAAACACGTAGCATTTTCTGACATAATAAAATGATTTCTAATTTATCTCCCATGCTTTCAAAGAAGTGGTAAATCTTTCATTATACTAACTTTTAGATTGATATCTCTCTATAATATTTTTCTGTATATTAGTTTGTGATAATGTTTAAAAATGGATAACACTCTTAACAATTTCTTTATATAGATTGTGAAATCTTAGTTCTTTATAATCTGATTAGATGTTTTCTTCTAAATTCTATGTATATTGATTAAGAATGCTTCTGTACTATGTTTTTGTATTCCTTTTATCGAGAAAGGAATAGTAGTTGGTGGAGGTTGTTGCCTCCTAAGGTTATCTATGAAGATCAATAGTGTGAGGACCAAGTTATTGTACAAATGATCATATTAATATTTTTAGTTTGAGAGAATTTTAAATACATTGTTGGACCTAAAATTATTATATGAATAAATGTAAAATTTTTAGAACAAGGGTTTAGGATGGATTAAAGAGAGACCAATTTGTATAATAATTAAAAGTATTGTTTAACATATTTATCCAAATTTTAAGTAAATTTGAACCTAAGAATTTATTTTATTAATATCATTATATTTCAGAATAATGATCGAGGCATATTGTAGGAGAGAAAAGGAGGTGTCATCACATTTGGATAATGGATAATTCATACTATCAGTATCTTTATGGATATAGTTTATCAAATTATTTATTGTATTAAAACATTAAATACTAAATAACCAATTAAATTATCCATAAAAAGGCCAAAAAATCATTATAAAAGAAGAATAATTGCATATATAGAAAGGACGAAAAGTATTACAAAAGCAAGTTTTCATATATCATCTAAGTGTAAATGAGATTTGCCAGAAAATAAGGCCTAAATAAATGTTGATAAAGGAATATATCCATTCTTTTCTTAGCGATGCAAATTTATATTATATATTTGTATTTATCATTAAATATTTCTAGTCATAATACAAACACAATTGTAATATTTAAATTCTGATTTATTAAAAGTATATTTTATTTCTTCTTTTTTTAATAAAAGAATACAATTTTTAGAGAATCGGTCAATATTAAAACTTGAAAAAATTTTACTTTTGGTCCCATATCTTAGGAACTTTTTTTGATTTGGTCCCATTTGTAGCATTTGTCTCACATTTAGTCCCATTTGTTCAATTTTTTCTCAAATTTGGTCCCAAACAACATTTTTCATCAAATTGTTATCGGAGCCGTCAACAGTGGTAGAGTTTTTCCCCAATAACAGACTTGACGGCTCCGTTAACAATTTTATGGAAGATGCTGTTGGGGACCAAATTTGAGAGAAAATTGAACAAATGGGACTAAATGTGAGACAAATACAACAAATGGGACCAAATAAAAAAATGCCTAAGATATGAGACCAAAAAGCGATTTTCCCTTAAAACTTAGTCATTCATAATATGAAATCCTGCTTGTAATAGTTCCTTCTTCTTCTTGATTACTTTGAAAGGATTCTTTTGCTTATTTCCCTGAATCTCTTTGGATGATTTTGTTTTAAATTGTTAAGTATGTTAGTTAAAGTTGTCAGTATATATTAATATAATAGATGTTTCACAATTTTAAATAAATATTTCATTTGAAAAAGACTTAACTTTAAAAAGTTCGACTAATACCGATGATCGAACAAAAAATTTAATATGATTTCAATAGTTTATTCGCGTATTTATATTTGACATTTATAACTCAAGATATTTACTTTTGGGTTGATTTGAATAGAATGTTTTGTAATTTTTCCTGGCTTTAAATTAAAATTAACTAATAAAATATTAATAATGTTGTCGAAACATTAACAATGATTATGAATATTTTTAAATTTTTTATATATTCATTTAATTTGAAATATAGTTATTTTTAGATACTTAATATGAATTGATATTAATTACAAATTTTAAATAAATACTCAATTAAAAGCTTTTATTAATTAAATAAAATTTGATAATGATGTTAAACAAATGTTAGTGTGGGCACCAAAATACTGTATGAGTGATCATATTGATTTTCATAGTTTGGAAGCAATTTATATACATTGTTGAACATAAAATTATTGTATGAATTATGTAAATGTTTTAGGACAAGGGTTAGGATGGATTAAAGAGGCATTTATTTCTATAATAGTTAAAAGTATTGTTTAATATATTTATCTGAAATTGTAAGTAAACTTGAACATAAAAACTTTTTATTTTATTAATATCATTTATCTTTGAGATTATTGATCAAAGCATATTTTTGGAGAGAAAAAGGTGTGTCATATATTTAGATATTGGATAGTTCACAGTTTATTATTAACTTTATAAATCAACTTTATCAAATTATTTCATGTATACAAACATAAGTTCTAATTAACCAATTAAACATGCATACAATGGGCGGAATATTATTATAAAACAACAATTGCATATATGCAAATGAAGTAAAATATTACAAAAATAAGTTTTCATATATCATCTAAGCATAAATGAGATTTCACAGAAAAATGAAGCCTAAAAACAAATTGACAAATGAATTAATATCAAAGGTCAAGATGCAACCGTAGTGCTTCTAACTTGCATTAGTGCACACCTTTGTATTCTTCTGAAAGGACATCATTTGCACCAGAAATTGTCTTCACGGCGTGAACTTCTCCATGATTTGTGTTATCAACTTAAAATAATTATTGCAATAAACGATTTAGAAACTAAAGTAAATCTCCAATAATATTTCGTATATAATAATTAACCAAGAAACTTAATATTTGTTATACAGATTTTATAACAACAAAGAAATAGTAACAATTGAATACATGTACTGAATAACATATTCATGAAAAATTAATTTTAATACTAATTCAATGTTAATAATTCATAGTAACCAATATCTTTACTGGTTGGAGCAGGGTAAATCTTGTACAAAAAAAAGAAGAGAAATAGTAACGCGAAATAATTCGAGTACGTTTCTGAATGGAATTAAGTATTAATTTAGAAAGAAAATTAAAATGGCATAATTATACAAAAATTGCCCAAATTGAGTTATTGTATGAGAGATTCAACTATCATACTATTTATTAGTAGGTGTCAATTTATGGAGTATTTTTGAATTATTTATTTTGTTGTTAGTGGAAATTATATATATAATTATATATATATGTAGAATTCTCTCACATATTAGTTAATACCATGTTGTACAAAGAAGCATTATTGAATTTTCCTGCATATTCTCTATGCATGAGAATATAGCCTACTCTGTTTGATATTTGCTTTGTATTTAAAAGTTAACGATTCTAAATATGTTATCTTTTGCTCACAAACAATTCTTTTCCTATATAATGGGTTTAACCCAGAAACTAAAAGATGAGATGCAATACCTTCTTATTAGCACCTACATCTCTGACTGACAACTTGAGAACCTTTTTCCACAAGGAGGAGCTGTCATAGATTATTATGTAAAGCATTCAAAGACATTAGCCAAGGCAAAATATAAAAGGAAGTGGAAGCATGGTTCTACTTTAGCACAAGTACATGCATTTTGGAGAAAAGGAATGCATCCAGAAAGTATCTAAAACTTGGCTCGGAACACAATATCTTTTATTTAACGCTGAATAGTACAAGTTAGTTCATAGCCAGTTAAGTCATTTGACTGTGGTAAAATGAGAGTTTTTGGTTCTTGACTATAAGACTGGAGAAGCAAAATTACAAAGGAAAGATTTAGCTCAACAAAGAATATTTTTACCTTGATAACAATCCTGGAATTTTTCTGTGGATTACATAGGAAAGATTTAGCTCAACAAAGAATATTTTTACCTTGATTACAACCCTAGAATTTTTCAATCATCCACAGAGGATTGTTCGAAGGTTATTCTATTCATTATAGTCAAGAACATTAGGAATTAGAATTCACAGACTGATTTTATTTTTTAAAAGTTCTAATAATTTCAAATCTAAGACAATAGTTGCGCGTAATATATTAAAATGTAGTAATAAAAAAGAAACATAAAATACATATTTGTCTGATAGGCATAACAATGAAAATAAATATTCATTAGCCACAAACATAACATAAACATAACCTTAAGATTTCATTGGCTACGTATAGGAATCTTAGTAACTATACACAAATGAGCTTACAAGTAGACAAAGAGTTAGCATGGAGATAGAAACTTTGGACAAAATGGCTCTAAAGCGTTAAACGTGGTCTTAAAATTTAAGAAATTGAGATGAGGATGTGACTGATCCTACCAATCCCAATTAAAATAGAGTTAATATTTGCACAGAGACGATGGAATTTGGGCTTCAAATCAAAGATATATGATTTAAAAAGCTTATCTAATATTTTCTCTATTATTTTACATCTTCATTGTTTGCAGTTCAAAATTCCAAGCACCATGGAACGTGTAATCATTCTTTAACCATTACAAACGAGCCCCCTGAGATCAAACAACATATGTGGACAAATGATAGAAAGTAGCCTATAACTCATGAGATTCTGATATAGATCACCGAAGGGAGCACATTAACTATCTCACTTGTAAAAACTTTACAAGAACTTCACTGTTGCGGTAACTTTTTTTGGGAGAGAGGAGCGGGTATCCAAGTGGCCAGTGCATGCATTATTTATTGGGATCATTTTAAGCATAGTACATAGCTAAGCTAAACCATAGGAAAAAGTTAGAAACCTTCTTTAAGCCAGTAAGCTCTGAGTTTTCTCCAGCTCTGGTTTTTCAAGTTTGAATCAAGTGTGTGGAAGTCTGGAATGAAGAGATTTTTGAATGTTAGATGACAATGGCGGAAGCAATGAAGTGAATGATAGCAGAAGATGAAATGACACCATATATCCAGAAAACCTTTCAGTTTCTTGATTTTTTGTAGAATCATTAATCATTAAAAATAATATTATATTTAATCAATTAATCATTAATCCTATACAAAATAATAGAACAAGGGTAATTTAGGAATACCAAAAAACAAAAAACAGAAACCAAAATGCCTATTCATACTTTTATATAGATATAGATATAGATATAGATTATTAACAAAATTGTAACAACAATATTATTTACAAATAATATATTTTTTTCTACATATATCTTCTCAATTAAGAGTTATAAAAGCGTAAAACGTTTTGAAATCAAATAAAATATTAAGCGATACTAGTCAACACAAATGTAGACCATTGTCGACCAAACGAGATGATGTAGAACAAGAGAAGGATGCATTCTACGAGCGTTTGAATATGGTGCTGCAATACATAGCACAATAAACCAACAATACAAATTTTAGACCATTCAAACCAAACATGCACATCAACATTTCTAATACACAACACAGAGAAATCAGCAAGCATACATGTATAAACTTATATGTATGCATATCAAGGAGAGAGATAGACAAAATCAAACATATATAACAACCACATTAAGAGAAAATCATAACATTAACCAGGGATTCATTACAGGTTGCACTCTTGTCAAGGATCCATCACCGAAATAGGTACCTGTAATTGGATACTGTGAGGAAGAGCACTAGCGGATGCTTGTCTACAAATACATGTACCGGGCCGCATACATGGTCTTCACCAGTGCATTAAAATACCAAGTTTAGATATTTTGACAATGATATGAAACTAACACAAACTTGGCTCACATATCCTTACAACCAGAAGCACTTAGACTGGCTAGCTCATCTACAGATTGCTAAAAATGCAGCTAAAGGTGAACATTGAAACTTTCTCTTTTGCCCTGAATAAAGTGATTCTAAACATGATCATCTCATCAGTGTTGACATAAATATGAGAGCAAAAGTATCAAAATTTGGACTATCAAGGCAAGCGAAGAAGACCTGACACACATATAAAGTGTGCTCAAGGAACAGTGCTCTACCTTGACAAAGAGTAAGCAAAAAGATTTTGTGCATGCATATTTGATGCCTTACCTATAGAAACTTGATTACCATACTGTCAATCAGGTATTACGCAAATCAACAATTAACTAAAAAAAGAGATGTGTATAGTTCTGGAGTTGTTCACCTGGAACTCATCTTTGAGAGACAGCCCGTTCCTACAGAGGAATATGGTCCTGACTGGAGCATTCTTCACTGGGTAAGCTCTCTAAATACTATTGGTAGCATGATCATGAGTTCTGTTGAAATTCACAATGTGAAACTTGGCAAAGCACATACTATAACAGAAACTTTGATACGCATATCATGGACAACGAGTAAAAATTGGTAGATTCCAGGATAAAAGAAAGAACTGTATGAATATCCCTCAGACCATTAAGAAATTGCCAAAAAGAAATAAAAATTTGATACTGGCCCCAAAGGACAAAAGCTTGCTATGTGTAGGCTTCTCTAGTTAATTCCATTATTCTTATTTGCACTTTCATATAACTAATGCAATAGGGGTCCGTGTTTTGGATAGAATTGAAACCAAAAGTTCTTATGAGTGTTATATAATATTAGGCTTCTGTTGTTTTTTCATCTTGAAAATATCAGGATTTTTCTATGGAAATATGCACATTTTATGCAAAATATAATACTTATGAGAAATTTTCAATTTTCAATAAAATGCTTGGTTCATTGTTAGTCAACCAGAGAACGTTTATAAAACTAATAAAAGCTATCATCGCCACTTTGCTCCACCCTAAGTATCCAAGCAAGGAAGATATGATAGGAATAGATATGAAGTATAAGATACTCCTAGTAGTTTGAACCTTGGCCACCCATTTACACTACAGGAGCAAAGTACATTTTATATCAAGATGCAGCTTCTTAACATGTTCAGAAAAAAATAAACTAACAAAAGCAAGAAATTGAATAGAAGGTTGAAAAGTAAACTTTATTTTCAAAACCAGATTAGAGAAGGAATCAGTTGAAGTTCTTAAAAGGCAAAAATAGCAAACACCATAGTCAGATTTATACCTTGCATTGTCAGAGATGTCTGCCTTTCATTTTTCAAGTTCTTCTTTTCATGAATGCACAGTTAATCGCATATTTTTTGAAGAGAAATGCACAAAACTTGCTCACTCTTAAGCTCGGGATCATAACTTCAAACAGGGCTCAAACTTCAACGCCAACTTCAGAATAAAAAATAGAAATCACAGTCAGCATTACGATAAGAATAGACTCAATCGAGCTATATTTTAACAACAAATACTTGACGTTTACAACAAAATAGCAACACAATATATTGCAATTCTACACCCTAATTTACTTTTCCCTTCAACAATAATTCCCCAATTAATAATAGTAAGAAATTTTCACTCACAAATCACAATTATAGAATCTTATTTGTTATAATCACTTGAACAACTTTCACAAGACTCAACAGGAATGCTTGTACACTAAAACAGAAATGAGAATTGTGGTTGTTGTGAGAAGAACAAGTGAAAAGTATATCGATAAGGAGGATAGCCCCGACGATAGTGAAAAATGAGCTTGGAAGTGTGTTGGAGGCGACAACGAAGCTCTGAGGTCCAGCGGCATCGATGACGGCGCAGGCGAGGGGTCAACTCTTGGAAAGTTGGGGTTTGCAGCTTATTCTCTTTGATCGAAAGAAATGACAGACTTCTTTTTGTTCTTTTTATTTATTGAATAAATATATAAATTATTAATATGTATATAGAATATATTTAAATGCAAAAATAGAATAATTAAATGATAAAAAATCTATATAAAATATTCTAAATGACAAGACAAAAAGTTGTCACTATTTCATATCTTTTAAGTGACAATAAGAAATGATTGTCACTAAATCAAAATTTAGAGTGGCAACTTACTTGTTGTCACTATATTGAAGTTTCTTAGTGCAAAAAAAAAAAAAAAAAAAGAAGAACAGAAATCTTGTTACTACCTCGAAGCTTTTTAGTGATTAAAAAAAATTGTCGCTACTTAAAAGTTTTAGTGAAGCTTTTTAGTGACCAAAAAAAAATTATTATCACTACTTGAAACTTTTAGTCATCAGATTTTTTTTGTCACTTAATAACATAAAAATAAATGATAATATAAACCAATAAATTCTTTACAGAATATAAGATTTATTTGGTGATAAAAAAATTTATCACTTAATATAATTAACTAGTCGCAATATTTATTATGACACTAATTATTTTGTCACAAAATATATATTTTCTTGTAGTGAATAGAGAAGGTCTGTGGATAATAACTAAACATTCTTTCTAGATTTTTTCGAAGTCCATAAAATTTTCACTGGAAACTCAAATCAACATTTAGAATGTAATTGTTCCATTATTTCTTGAATTGTTCCATGATGTTATAGATCTGCTCGACGAACTTGACATTTTTTTCCAGGTGAACCATTTGAGGAATTCAGCCTCCACAGATCCTCTATATCATTGTAACCAAGATCTGGTAAAAAATGGAGGAAATTGGACCTTCTTCACATCTATACAACAATAACCTCAATTTTATAGAAAACTGACAGTTCAATTCCCTCTAAAAAGTGATCACATCCCTCTCATGTAATCATTTCTCATCAAACTTAATGCCTAAAGTAACGACAAGAAAAAACCGTAAAAATTGTGCAAATTGGAAACTAAAATCGTCGGGGACTAAAACCAAACAAGTCAATATAAGAATGAAAAATGTAATTGTTGCCAAAAAATCTCCTTAAACAAAAATAAGAGCAACACGATCCCTAAACTTTTAAAAGAGAAGCTAACTGCCTCCCACTTTGGGGATCATGTTGCCCTTCCTTTTAAAGTTCATGGAGTTGCATTGTCTTTTTCTTTTTTTAATTATTATTGAGAGAGATTTTTTCTGCCATATTAGTGTTTTTAAACAAGGATTTATCCGATTTAACCCTATTAATTTGTTGTATTCTTCTATTAAATAACAGAGGTAGCAACATTTAGAAGCTCATGAATACGTATAAACATCCACGCATCCTAAATATGTTAAATGTAGCTAGTTATCTATTGAACATATATATATATATATATATATATATCAGCCGAAATTTTTAAGTGGATGGGAGCATGCATCATGTACTGGTAGCGGTATAAATAAATTGGGTCGAGTCGAATGCATTATTTTTTCAAGTTTGTTCAAATTATTATCTAGCTCAAAAAAATGTGTTTGAGTTTGATTTCATTATTGACCAAATCATGCTCTAATCGCATCAAGCACAAGGGAATTCAAGTAGTTTGAGATTTTCAAGTATACTTTACTTTTTTTACACTAATCACATCAAGTTCGAATTTAGCTCGTAAGCTTATCGAACAAAAAATATGTTCAAGTTCAGTTTGCTAAGTCTAATTAATGGAACTCAAACGAGCTTTTTATCGACTGATTCTCAATATATTAAGTAGTTTGATTTATTTAAACCTTATAACTAGTGCTAATTCATTATTTTTTACTCCCATAATATTTAAAACAACATAAATTTCAAATGAATAGAAAAGAAACGAAGAACATATAGAAAAGAATGGTTACCCTCCAAAAGAGAGTAAAAGCAATTGAACAAACAACTTGTAACTGATTTTTTTAGGCCATTGTCTCTTGCAACACCACCTCTAATGAACTATTCATCAAGAGAGAGAGAGAGAGAGAGAGAGAGAGAGAGAGAGAGAGAGAGAATTTGTAATTTTTGATTCTTCATATATATATATACATGCAAGCATGCATGTTTGTTAACACAGAACAGAGAGAGATTTGCCTTTCAAAGAAGACGAGAGAGGAGAGAGCACACAGATGTGGCAAAAGTAGAGATAATAAGAAAAGATGATTGAAATCTCAATTTCAAGAGATAACTCAACAAGATTGAATTTCCTGCATACAAAAACTACACAATAACCAATCCCACAATCACCATAACATCTTCAGTGGCTTCCCTCTTATTTGAATGCCATACTACCATTTTTTATTTGCTTTTTTTATTTTTTTTTTCAGGAGGAGAGATTTTGGGGACATGACAATTACTCTCACTTTCACCCTTTATTGATATTATTTGTCTATGCACGAATGCATGTCTTCTCGCGTTGAATTGAAGCACGCCCAAGCCAACGAACCACGACAATATTTGTCGAAAACTCATTGATCGCACAACAGTCTGCTTTTGTGGCTGTGAAGAGCTACCAAATAATAAGACTCCAAATGGTATGCTTATAACACAACATCTGTGTCAGAGTCTGCTAACCTTGCCTCCTGCTCATCAGACTGTAAAGAGATTTGCTTTGGTTCATTTGTCACCGATTTTCAATTCAAAAGTTTAATGCTCACTGGACATACGATGCATCTATACATCAGCCGATCGTCGATTTTTGTAAAAATAAATAATTGATTTTAACATAAGCTAGATTATTTAAATTCGATGGGAAATTGTCCTACATATTGTTCCATTTCTTTCAAAGAGATGCTAGCTCTTTCAAGTATCTAAATCATATCTTCTCCTAATATAGCATATATATATATATATATATATATTTGTACACATAAATTACTTAGTTGGAAAAATTACATTTTACGTCCCATAACTTACATTGTTTGTGATTTTGGTCCCATTAATTTTTAACGTACCAATTTTAGTCCCATAAGTTCACAAATATTTCAATTTTAGTCCCGTTTACGAAATTCGTTAAAATTTTAATGGAAGGAGCACGTGCATGTGAGTAAAATTGCAATATTTGTGGACTTATGGGACTAAAATTGCAACGTTTCATTAGATATAACTTATGGACTTAACGGAGCAAGTGCCATGCACATGCTCCTTCCGTTAAAAATTTAATTGATTTTATCGATGGGACTAAAATTGCAATTTTTGTGGACTTATGAGACTAAAATTTCTACGTAAAAAAATAATGGGACCAAAACCGCAAATAGTGTAAATTATGAGATGTAAAATGCAATTTTCCCTTACTTAGTCGTACACATAAAATTTATATATATATATATATTATTAAAAAGGGTAAAAACATTAAACATAGTGGATCATTCGTGTTTTTATAATATACATATATACAAATATAGATATAATAAATACAATCCTTATTTCTATGTGAAATTAAGTATAAATAAGTTTATTGATGTGATGTATACCAATATGAAAACATATATATACATATCTATAAAAAAAATAAATAAAATACATAAAATAATACTTTTATAAATTAAGTACTTTCATATGATAGAATTTGAAATATACAATTTTTCTGAACTATTCATAATTGTAATAAATTTCTTAATCAAAGTATATTCATAGTCAATCAAGACAAAAAGCTAAATAAAATAAACTACTAATATCTATAATAAAAATATATTTTTTCTTTATCAAGTTTATACAATATTAAAATACAATATTAATAATAATAATATATGAAAATTTTATAGACATAACATTATTCAATTATTCACAACTCAACATATTTTATCATAATATCCGAATATACAACATCTAATCAAATACAATACATGTTACACATATCATTTAAATTTCACATTTAATTCTTATCTTAGTCTTTTATGATCCGGGATATATAAATTAAACCATAATTATAAAATTATATTAAATTCCTATAACCAACATGAGACTAATCAGGAAAATAATAGTTACATGATAATTAAAAAAAATTATCTACATATTTTTCTCTAACGTGATATATCTAATTATAAGAATACCTATACAAGAAAAATATATTGCAAAGAAAAAACAAAAAATATTTTATCTTTAATTTTCTTTTATCATTTATCTTTAACATATTTCTCAGACCTTATATCTTCTGATTAGCCTAATCAAGAAAAGAACATGGCCGATAGACCAAAATATGTAAATAGATCTGAACATGAAAAAACATGGAAGAAAATGTCATAGTATAAAATAATTATCTTTCTTATTTTTCTTTTTTTTTGCTAAATCTGAATGTACAAAAATTAAATTAAAAATAATCCAATCTATTGCCTGATCAAGGTTCGTTATATCATGAATAACTAATCGAATATATAGAAATTAAAGTACATATAGCTAGAAAGTTTATTTAGTAGAATTTAAATATATAGACCAAATAATTCAATGCATAATGGTCAACATTCCATAAATATAGATTTGTTTGATTCACAAATAAAGTTTCAATGAATATTATTAGAATTTTACAATTAAGATTATAAATAATTATGAGATCACTTATGCTTCCCCTTCCACCTTCCTAAAGCCGTCTACCCTCACATTCAAAAAAGTAAAGTCAAAACCCGAAGGAAGACTGCCTAAAATTTTGAACTAATCCAGGCAAGTCGAGAAGCTGTCGATGTAATAAGTAGACCCTTGGCGAAATACCTTGGTAGTGAACTCAGAAGACTTCTTGTACAAAGTTACGCCCGAAATCACCCCTTCATCCCTGCCTCGGGTATAGGCCTGCATAGTAGAGGCTTTGACCACTTCGTTTTCCATCGTGAGGGTTACCACTTGACCTTCTTTCTCAACCAGCTGAGTCCTCAAGGCCTTGATCTCCTCAAGAAGCTAGGCCTCGACCTCCCTAGCCCGAGCCCCCTCCTCATTGATACGCTGCTGAAAGTGAGAAAGCTTAGAATGAGCTTCTTGAAGTTCGAGGCGAAGGGTCTCATGGTTGCGAAGGATGGCCCGTGGTTTTCCACCATGGCTGCAACGGCTGCGGGGATATCTATATACGCGGAAAAAAAACACCTTAAGTAAAACTGGAAAAAAATGGATAAGCTACAAAAAAAACACTTACTGCGGATGCCTAAGTCAGGAAAAAGTTGCCAATCCAAGAATGGAGCGAGAGGAGAACAACTCCACATCAGCACGATTAATGGCACGAGACATGTTGAAAACTCCAGTCTGGGCTCCAAATGGGGGGTAAGCACCCGAGCTGGAAAAACCAAGGGTTTGGAAGCCTCCCCAGCAGGGGACTCTTCGACAGGGACCTCTTCAATTCGAGGCCTCTTTTGAGATGAGGAAACAGCCTCGACAGGAGGAGGAATAGGGGAAGACGGATCCACCTCCAAAGGGGTCTGAAAGGGGGTACTCTCTTCGGGAGAGGTGCTCACCTTGATGATCGGAGTTCCTTGAGGAAAAGCAGAGGTATAAGACTGGGGAGGCGGAGGAGTCACAACTCGAGGAACGCTTGCCGAAGGAGCCTCAGAGGGGGTCGACAAAATTGAACGATTCGACGGGCTAGGTTGGATGGCTAGAACATCGTTGGGTATAAATTTACGCACAACTGCTCGATTCATCGTGATCCCTGCAAAACAAGGCAAATCATACGATCAACCAAAAAAGGAAAAAGTAACGAAGAAAGGGATAGAAACTTACGAAGCCTGGAGTAGGCATCCAGGGGGCCCTCATAACGATCTGGGGATGGATGGATCCCAGCCACGATGAATAATTCCTCCTCCAAAATGGCCTTAGCCTTGAACTCGTGGCTAACTAGGCCTACATCTATCATCCTCCTCTTTATCTCCCCAAGGTTTAGGGGAGGTGGTGGATTTAGTGATGACCCCAAGATACAGGGATTTCCCACTCAGGTTTTCTCACAAAAAAAAGAAACGGGTTTTTCAAGCACCATGAGAAGAAGGCTTATCCTTTATGAAGGTCAAACCGGAGCGAGGAGATAAGTAGAAAAAGCATTCCCCCGTTGTGAGTTTAGGAGCAAAAACACCCAAGAAATTCTCAATCGTAGGTTCAAATTGGTAGAGCTGAGAACACAAAAGAAATCCTACCACTAACCTATACGAATTAGGAAGCAATGGGGTGGGAGGAATCCCTAGGATATTAAACAGTTGCAGCAAAAGAGAGGGGAGGGGAAAGCGAAGACCTGAAGTCAACTGGGAGGCGTAAACTGTGAGGTAACCTGGGGGAGGATCATTTGCGAATTGGGAGGGAGAAGGCCGGAGCCAATCATAATCTATAGGTAGTGCTACTTAGGCCACTAGTTTCCTAATGGCTTCCTCCGACATTTGGGAGGAGGTGCTAGACACTATGGCCATGGCTTCCCCTAAAATTAAAGTGGGAGTAGGAGGCGCATTTTCTACTGAAGAAGAAGCTTTGGATTTGCGAGGCATTTTCCCTCTAATTTTTTGGGGAATGAGACGAGTGGGTTGTGGTGGCAAAAAATGCCCAGAGGTACCGAAGGATGTCCAATCACTAGAAGCTATGAATTCCATACAGTGAAAGCTTAGCTCTATAGCAAAACCCCCACACCGATGTGTTCTTCGACAGTCACTTAACTAGACAAAAACTAAAAAAGAAGAAAAAAGGGAGGGCAAACTCCAGAAATATACCTCTAAAAATGGATGCTGGAAGGGGAGGAGCCAGGAAGGGAGGATTGTAGGAGTTTTTCTGAAGAAGAAAAGGGAAATAAAGGTAATTGAGGGAAGTGAGAGGAGGTAAAAGAATTAAAAGAGGTGAAAGGGTGAAGACGAAAAGATGGGGGAGGTGAAGGGACATGTGCCTCCCCCTAAAGCGCCTCTCAGCAGTAAATAGGGGTTGGGAGCGGATGTGTGGTAAGCTAGGAAGAGGCGGTGGGCGGTGATCAGTAATAGGGTCATTATTACCTGCAGTGAAAAGTTTATTTTTCTCTCTCCTACTGCTTAAATTTAAAAAAAAAAAAAAAATTGTCCTGCCAAAAAGTGGCTGCACAAAAAACTGGGAGACAAATGATGTGGGAAAAAATGAGGCCTTCACATATTAATGGCCCCACTTCACACATGATGTTAGGAAATGCGCAGCCTCGATCTCATAGAGGATGAATCCATGCGGAGAAGGAGCGCACAAATGACGCAAGTGGGAGGCCTCGCATTTTAGAGGTGCAGGCATCTAAGGAAGCCTCGTCCTCTTAGAGACACATGCATTTGAAGGAATTCGTTGAGCTGACAGAATATCTCATCAATGGGAGACCTCGTATAGTAGAGATGCATGCATCCGAGCAATCCTCGTAATCAAAGAGATACACGCATCTGAGGGAATCAGTTGAGCTGACAAAAGATCTCGTCAAGTGGCCCAAATGGGAGGCTTCATATAGAAGAGATGCATGCATCCGAGGAAGCCTCGTACTCTTAGAGATACAAGCATCCGAAGGAATCAGTTGAGCTGACAGAAGATCTCATCAAGTGGCCCAAGTGGGAGGCCTCGAATAGTAGAAACTTCACTTTTTGCCTTTCTGTATAAATACCCCTTATTTCTAAATGAAAGACCAACTAACTCACACTTCATATCCTTGAGCTAAAAGTTTTTACCACATCAGCAGGATCCCCCACCTTCTGAGGCTGGCTATTATCTTAGGGATAAGGGCACCGCCAACTTGTCTCTTCTTGCTACCACGTGTCCTAGTTTTAGTGGCTAGAGCTTATCCGTTCCGACGGATCCTCGGGTAACGTAGACTAGGTAGTAATCCTATGTGGATTCGCTACCTGGATTTCCAGGTGGCTCTTCCTGCCTGATTCCGTAAGAGCAACCCTTGCCTTGACTTCGTGGGTCGGGTCACTCCTTATCTGGGCCCTCACTCAAACTGGGGCTTCTGGATCCTTTTAATATCTTTTGGGTCTGATATTCGTGTGGGCTCTTACGATCTCTTTCTTCCTTTTAGGCCGCTTAAACTTCTTTGGGCCAACCAACTATTAGCACACATGGTTGATAAAGTTTCAATTTTGAGTCTTGTAAATTAAGAGCCGGTTTGATGATAGCAATATTAGTCTTTGTTGGGTTCGAAAATCCTGGACAGAAGACGCAACAGATTTGAAAATTTAACAATTAAACTAACATGTATAATTCTAAATTATACAAACCTTTGCCTTTCGAATAATAAATCATGTTGAAATATAAAATAAGCGTGAGAAGAGTTTAATCAAATTAATACATTCCTTTTCTTGAGCTTGTTTAATTCAATTAAACATGTCCTAATTTAATCTAATTAAATCTTTACACAATTAATTTAATCCCATCAAATTAATTGAGCTCAAGAACTATTAACTACTTTAGTTAATATTCAACATCTTTAAGTCAACACTTGAATTAAATGGTTCTTGAATTAATCCTTTTAATCCAAGAATTAATTCAACCATTAAATTACTTGACATCAAGGTGAGCTTTTCGAGTGTGTGACCCCTTGGTTCACCCTAGTGATAGTCATGGGCTCATAATTATTGTGATTTGTCAAATTTAATTAATCATATTAATTAAATTATCTTGTAATTAACTCCTTAAATGCAAGAACCTATTAATCATCGTTGGTGTCTAGCAATATGTCATGAAATCCTATCTCTAGGTGAAGGTGGCGAACCTTTAGAACATCGAGTACCATTAAAAGTAAAGTCCTATTATCAATCATCTTTCGATTGAGTCAGAGGCATTGATGATGAGTCAAAACCTTGTTTACTTAATGATTACGCATAACTTCTTTCTAATTCTTAATTATAAACAGGCAACCTACAAACCTACGCCTTGTTGCCGTGGTACCTTGGCCAATGATTTATCAATCAGAAATATCAGAAGAGCATAAGAGATCTCCTACCTCATAAGGTCAGGTTGATGATTCCTTGACGTGTCACTAATTGATCTTCATATTACATAGACTTGTACCCAAAATATCCCCTTTATGATCACCTAGATGATTAGGAAATAAATTAAAGTACAAGGGACCTAATATAAGGTTATTGTGGTGCCTCAATTTGAAAGACCTAGTCTTGCTCTACCATTTCAGGAAATCCTAAGTTCCACATTGTCACTCAACGAAGAATTTTCTACGGAGCTATTCAACTCACTCGTTCCGAATGAGCACCCTCACACACATTGGTGTCTTCACACCAACGTCTATGAAATAAGACGTTCCCTTCAATCACATATCCATCTAATTGATCCTTGACTTGAAACTTTTAAGACCAAGATTTTGGGTGCATATTTTATGATTACCATCAAATGCGTAACCATGTGTTATAGCCGTATGGCCTAAAAACTTCATTCTTTGTACATAAATAAATTAGACAAATATCTAAAGAAAAATGCTTTAGTATTATAATGTAAAAACAAATGATTGTTCTTTATATTACATCGTACTTTCTAATTATGTCCTATCAATTGGACACTACCCCAACAGTTTTCACATGGAAAAGACATGAAAATTTTTGCTTTAGAATTGAAAAATCCCCAATTTTAAGTCACGTGAGCAGCACATGATCGAATTTAGGCCAAATTTAATGTGTTGAAATTGCATAAATCGAAAACTATGCCCCCTTATGTTTGAACATCCAAACAATGCCATCCCCCTAAATTAGAAGACCAAATAATTTATTCAAATGTTGTCGGCATGAATTGGTTCTAGTTGTAAGTTAATTTGTTTTCTCAGCATTATTGTATGTACTTACTTGAAATTCTTCTTCATCATCATCATCATTATTTTTATTATTGATGATGCGTACTAAGGTCCAACAACAATACAAGACTCGAGGGATCTTAACGAAAATCCCAAAATAAAAGGGAGACTAACCTGCAAAGAGGGATTAACACTCCGATACTTAAGTCAATAATGCTCTTATTGAATAAAATAAAAGAAAAACTTGAATTTAAGTGAGAGTAATGGTAAAGAATGATAGTGAAGTGATAAAGTCGTGTATAGTAAGCTTGAAATAGCTTAGAAGTGGAGAGAAAATGAGTGAGAGTGTAATTGCAAAATAGAAAGATTTTACTTGACAAAAAATTGCACAAAGGGCCATTTTATATATGCTCTTGGAGTCGGACTCGGAGGGTGGTTGCAAAGTTCCGTAGGCCGTTGATAAGCTACAAGAGTTGGCTATCTTCTTGAAAAAGCTTTTTGGTATTTGGATAAGTATTGACTGAGATATGATTATTTTACTAAATCTTGCCAGGTCTGCCTATATTTCTGGGAATCACTTACTTGTTGAGTAAAAATTGGATTACAGCCAGATCTTAGGAATTTGTTGGAGATCTTTTACTATGACATGTCGCTACGTGTCCGAGACCTGTGTGACATGGAGTCCTTGTTGTACGCTGACTAGGCTTGTTGAAATGGGCTTTCTTCTTGAGCCTGCCAAGTTAGTTAAAAGACATATGGCTTCATGGGCTAGTCAAGCTCTGCTTGCTGGGCTGTCCGGCGAGAGGCCCACCTTATTGCTCTGCACTCTGGGGTGAATACTTGAGAGGGCATCAATTGTTATTATTATTAATTATTATTATTGTGTTAGAGAATGATTTAATATATAGTACTAGTAAGTACAATCCAAATTTCAAATTTACAGAATACAAATAATGCATCATCTATAAATCAAGATATGTGATGCGTACTGGGTTCAACAGCATCACAGAAGGTTGAGGAATCTTTACAAAAATCCCATGATAAAGGAGGACTAACCTGCAAATAGGGGTTAGCATTTGATGCTTAAGTCAGTAATGTTCTTATTGAATAAAATAAATGAGAAACTTGGATCTAAGTGAGAATAATCGTAAAGTGTAATAGTGAAGTGATAATTCGTATATAATAAGTTCAAAGTAGCTTAAAGTAGAGAGAAAGTGAGTGAGAGTGTAATTGTAAGAAAAGAAGTTCCTTTACAAATGACTGCACAAATGGTCATTTTATAGACGCTCGTGGAGCTGGATTCGGAGGGTAGTTGCAGAATGCCATAGGTCGTTGGAAAGCTAGTCATCTATCTTCTCGAAAACACCATTTGAGATTTGGATAAGTATTGACTGAGATATGACTGTTTACTAAGTCTTACTAGGTCTGCCTATGTTTCCGAAAATTAGGTACTTGTTGAGTAAAAATACCGTATCTTTAGGAATTTGTTGGAAATCTTTTATTATGACGTATCCCTACGTGTCAGCAACCTGTGTAACGTGGAGTCCTAGTGGTATTCTGACTACGCTTGCTGAAATGAGCTTTCTTCTTAGGTCTGCCAGTTTAGAAAAGGTATGTGGCTTCATAGGCTAAAGGCCTTGCTCATGGGCTAGCCAAGCCCTGCTTGTTGGGCTGGCCGCCTGGAGGCCCACCTCCTTGCTCTTGGGCTACTAAGATAAGTGCTTGAGAGGGCATCACTATGAAATAGAAAAAAATGTTCTACCAATAAACTAATACACATATTAGTTGGATTTGAACTTAAGATCCGATCAAATCATCAACTATAGTACTTGACTATTGTAGTTTTTTCCAGAGAAACGATTAACTACAGTAGACCACTGAAAGGTATATTACATAGGATAATTATACCACTCACCCTTGAGGTTGATGTAATTACACATAGACTCCTGGTGATTTAAAAATTATATTTAGTACCTCGTCTGATGTTGTTTTTGTTCAACAAATAAATCCTTTGTTAGGCAAGAATTTGTTGATATTAGTAACAAATGAATGAAAATTCATATTTATAATTGATTGACTTACTACTGATTTATTGCAAGTCAAATAATTTTTTTTTATTACAAGAAGTTTTTGTGTAATTACACCGCACCTCGGGGAATATGCTGTAATTATCCCTAATATATAAATATACGAGTGCCTATAGTTTATCAGAGAATTCAATGTCTATCGACCTTCAATCTTATCACTTAAATTAGACGTCATGGGCATAATTAACTACGAAGATTAGGACTACATATAAATGAGTAAAGTATCTGTTAATTCACTCGTCGAATTCATCTGCACAAATTTGAGCAGATAAATTACAATCGTATTATAAACTCATTATCAATATCAAATATATATCTACTATTATATAGAATAATAAACTATACATTTGAAACCCACAAATTTGAAGTCATAAAAATTCAATTTTATCAATTAAATTAGGCTTCATTGGTAATTTACATAAAACTCTTGAAGGCACTACAAAAAAAATTAATTGTTCACTACACTTAAAAGTCCAAGACTTAAAAATTGAAATAAATAATAGTTTGGATAAATTACATTGACACTCCTTAAGGTTAAGCTCAATTATACAAACATCCCATGTCTTTTGTAAAATTACAACTACACCCTTTGAGGGGTGTTTTAGTGTAATATTTTTCAGGGGGTATTAGTGTAAGCTTTGCCTTTGAATAGGGTGTGTAGTTGTAATACTATTACAATCTCAAGGGTGTAGTTGTAATTTTAACAAAAACAAGGAGTGTTTGTGTATTTTGATCTAACCTCAAGGGGTGTCACTTAAGTTACCCATATTTATTATTAACAATGGTCAAACAAAAACAATGCGAAAACTTAAATTTTTACCAGAATTGATCAATATTGGCCTTGAATTTTATCTATGGTCAAAATATTTGCCATGATTGTAGCTATGACTATGTTTTAACCTAACTTACAGAAACAACGACTAATGATCGTTGTGGAGCAATGGTTAATTTGTATTCGCCATATTTATTTATCATAATAATTAATTGTAGCGAAAATTATAGAAAACAACAACTTTTGTAGATTACGATTTCAGGGGCCTGATCTCTTTGTCGCAGGGAGCCCATTGGGTCCAAGACGGCCGATGGAGGCATAGACTGAGATCCATGGGTTTATACAGAAGAGAGAGATAGAACAAGAATTTTGCTGTCCTAAAACTTAAGAGCCCATTCTGTCTGAAATCTAAATTATATTAGAGACTACAGAATATTTATCTTCATAATATAAACATAAAAAACAATTGTTTGGGGTTTATGCTGTGTTTGGAGTTATGAATTTGAAAATAAGAATTTTAAATTTATTATTAACAAATTTATTGTAGTTGTTTATTTTGTGTTACAAAATATATCTGACTTATTCAATTCTGATTTTGAACAATATTTAGTAGCTTTTTGATGGATTTTAAATTTATCAAATATGAAATTATTTCAAATCATTTATCATATTCCGCTCGATCAAATCCATTTCATATGAAGGATTTAAGAATTTGATGATATAGTTGTTAGTCGTAGTTTAAAAAATAAATGAACAGACAGGCGAGACAGGAAAAGATCTCGACGTCAATGTCAACGACATACTTATGGGATTGGTGCTCATTATTATAATTTTTAATTAGCACTAATTTTCTAATATTTTTTAATTTTTTGTACACAACGTAATATTACTGATCATATTTAGTTAATAAATAAATTTATTAATTATTAAAAACTTAATTATATTTATTTAATAAAATTATTAATATATTATTAAATAGTAATTATAAAATTATAACTTACAATTTTAAAATATCAATTTGATGTGAGCTGAAAGAGCTCGCCCTTGGGCTTGAACGGAGTGGCCTTGAGTTTTCTCAAGCTATGAAACGGGCACCTGCAAAAAAAGCATTAGCACTCCGACGCTCAAGTTAATAAGCAGTTAAGGAAGAATAAACATAAATAAAATGAAAAAGAGATGAATTCTCGTGAGTGAAGGGCATAAAATAAACAAAGTGTGAGTGTGAGACCATAAAATCGTGAATTATAGTACTAGAAAACGTTACTTGAGCCAGCCATATGGGCTGGTATTTGTAGAAGAAGAGTCATGGTCGGAAAGACTCCTAGTTGTTTGGGACTCTGGAAGGACTTCGTGCTGGCCTTCCCAGACTTCTGCAGCCCCTGGACTCCTTGAAAGTAAGGAGTCCGTTGAAGGGGTCTTCTGCGGATAAGGATAAGGGGGCAGACCTGGTCAGCCCTTATCCGCTCTTGGTGGGTTGGGGCCTCCGTCCTGGGCCTCATTCCTAGGCTTCCCCCTTGGGCCTCCTTGATGTGGTTTCTCATCCATGCTGGGTTGGACTCCCTCCTTATTGGGGTAGGCCTGGCTAGTACTCCTTTGAGCGTGGGCTGGTGTTTCGAGTGGGCCTCCTCCTGGACATCGGCGGGCCTTTGTGTAGGGCTTTCACTTTCGAACTCTTACCAATGTCGTTTGAGCTTCTAGGCCTTGATTTTGGGCTGATCTTTTTGGCATATATCAATCAGTCCCCCCCCCCTACTTTGAGAGGGAGGGTTCGCTACCATTTCCACTCAGAGTAGAATCCTTTCCAAAGGTGTCGAGGGAGGTGGGACCCCCTTTCCTATCTATTGAGCTCCAGACAAGCCTCCCGCCTGGTTGAGGGAAGTGGAACAATTGCCTAGGGCGACGGGCGTCTGGTCGCCTACGTATGTCATGATGATTAGAGCTGCCTTTATGGCAGGTTAGGTCCTATGCGAGTGGGTGCCACGCGCCTTGGCTTAGGGACAGTTATTACTAACCACCCATGCCATTTATTTCCTTGGTAACCGCCCAATAAGAGGCGGTTTCTTGCACAATCCTTAGGTAACCACATCTCTTCTCCATGTTCTCCCCTTTGATCGTGTTATTACGCTTGTCCCCTTTCATTCTTTCGCCTTCCCACGTCTTTGCAAGAGAGAGAGAGAGACTGCAACTTTATACTTTCATCATCTCTATAAGTGTCATGCTTCCTTTATTTTGCATTTTTTTTAACTTTTTTCACAAAAATGTCTTCTTCCACCTCTTCTGATGAGTCCATCCAGTTTGTGGGGGAGTGGGATGGAGGCGATGATCCCTCCACCGCTTCTTCCATAGGGGCGGCGGCTGGTCCTGCGGCCCCTCGCGGCGGCCGACGATGGAGCCTGAGAAATCTTTCTTGCGCCCCTAGGCGTTTGATTGATGAGGAGGACGAGGATTTGGAGATGGGGAGTCCTACTGGGGGAGATGACGAAGCAGGTTCTTCCCCGAAGGAAGAGCAGGAAGAACCACTGGAGGCGGAGGATGTAGAGGAGGAGGAGAGTGAAGCGAGTCCCCTTACTCTGGAAAGAGCATCCTTTTTTAGGGCTCTAACGCCGCTCGATTGAGGGAGGATTACAGAATCCCCCAGGGCTATACTATTTATATTCCCTCCCCCTACGATTCGCCTGAGCATCCCCCCACCAGCTGTTTATGTTTTTATTTGGCCCAGTTGAGGGCTGGCCTTAGGTTTCCCCTCCCCTCCTTTTATCAAGACGTGGCCAAGTTATTTAGGGCTCCTAACCAGTTGACCCCCAACTCCTTCCGCCTTCTTGCTGGTTTTGCCATAATGTTCACGTACCATAGTTGGCCCGTTTCCTGTTAGTACTTTTCTTATTGTTTTTCAATTGAGAAAATCAGAGCCCGGCATCTTCCACTTCTTCCCTCGAAGGGGGGTCTGCTTCCTGCTTGCCCGAGCGCGCCTAAGTCTTGGAGGGAAAATTTCTTTTTTGTGCCCCCTCTTCCTTGGTCCTTCCCTAGTGAGTGAATTTTCGACCTCCCGCCTGTGGACCAAGCGGTTGGGAAGGATAGACCGCCAGCCTTCACCACCTTCCTGGAGGAGTTGAATGAGGACCATTATAACGTCAGGGGCCTTATAGAGGAAGGGCTCCTTTGCCGGTTTCGATTGAGCCCCAAGGAGGTCCCTTTGGAGGAGCCCCTAGGTACCCTTTATTCTTTGTTTTTTTATTCTTGTGTTATGTTGTGCATTTTTTGAATTCGTGTTTTTTCCTTTTGCACAAAGAAGGTCATGTTTGACAAGCTGCTGCGGGAAACTACTCACAGGAGTCCGACAGGGGCTTCTTCTGATGCGCGAACTCCAGAGGGGACTCCACTAATGACGGAAAGGGGAAGCACCAGCCACTCCTGCCTATGGTGGGCCTTCCAAGCGGGCGAAGAGAGGTTCTTCCAGCCATCCTCCTTCTAGGAGCTCTTTGTGGGTGTCCACCCGGTCGACTTGAGCCCCTCCTCCGCCCCCTCCTCCATCCTCTGGAGGCTCCACTCCTCACCGCCAATGTTTCATTTCGGATTGGGGGGTATATACCTACCAGTCCATTGTAAGGGAGAAGGAAGAAGAGTCAGGGCACGCTACTGAGTTCTTGCAGGGGCTGATCCTTCCAGTGGACCACCGTTCGTTGACCTCCCTTCCTAGGGAGGACTTGGCCGGGGCCTTCGCCAACCAACTGGCCAAGTTATGTTGTTTTACCCCATCGGGATTCCTATTTTTAGTATTTGATGAGACTTTTGACCTTTGCCTTTCCTTGTGGGCAACTTCCATGGCGAGGGAGCTTCTAAGTCGCCACCTGGAGACTCCTCCTCCCCCTCCTCTTGACCCCCAGCGGAGGCAACTTGAAGACCGAGTGAAGCATCTGGCCTTCGAGGTGACCAAACTCAAGGAGGCCAACAGGGAGGTCACTAGGAAGTACCAACAAGTGGAGAAGGAGAGGAAGAGGCTGCAACAGGACTTCCTGGCCCTGTCCAAGGATCAGTCGGAGGCGCTTCGTCAGGCTGCTGACAATGCCCGTTTGGAATTTCCCAACACCAAGGAGGGCAAGCAATTTCTGGCGACATACTGGGAGAGCCGCCTTATGTACTATAAAAAGTCCGAGGAATTCCAGGGAGAGGTGGCCAAGATCGCCGGGCCATTCTTGAGATATGGTTGTATGTCTTGCCAGGAGTTGTTCGCGGCCTAAGGCTATCTTCCAGAGGGGCCGAATCACTCCTTTTTGGATTATGATGGAGTTGTGAAGAGGGACCCAAACCCCTTTACTCCTCATTCGCCTGTGACTGAGCCTCTCCCCTTTGATCTAGGTAACAAGTTTGTTTGCTTTTCTTACGTATTGTTCAGGATTCTTAGGCTCCTCAATGATATGGCTGGTAAATTATTTTCAGAGGAGGAAGTGGATCAAGTGTTGGAGACGACGATGGAGGAGATCCGAGCATCGTAAGGGAGGGATGGGCGCCTCTGACCAATGAGCTTGCCGCGACTGATCCTGCCCCCTTGGCCGAGCCAACTGATGTTGTTCCCCCCTCCCCAGAGGCAGAAGCTATGGAAGAGCCTAAGAAGACCCCGCATGTCGGGAAGGATGTTTGAATATACCCCTCATTTCTTAATTTTCTGCTGCTCTTGCCCCCCTGGTGTAGGGGGATGAAACAATTTTATTTTCCTTATTTGTTGTTGAATGATGCTACTTCTTCCTCCCCCCCCCCCCCCCAGCCGGTTTGGCTTGGGGGGTTTTGGTATGGTATGCTTTTTCCTTCGCTTCACTTATGCCTTTTTACAATTTTGGATGATTGGGGGCTGGTTGTCCCATGTATGCTTTTCTGGTAGCTCCTAAAAATGAGATAGGGTGATTTTGTTGATGCCTTGAATGTTGTCTGAGCTAGGAAGTATCTTTCTTCCTAAGGGAGGCGTCAAATGCGCCCTGATCTATCTTCTGCTCTTGTATGAATGTGATTGCTTGCTTAAAACAATACTTGGTTTGTCGTGGCGCCTGCACTCACAGCAGGAAAAATATACCTGCAAAGTGACCAGACTTTTCCTGGATGCTTGCATAGAAGAAGGACTTGCTGGATGGACTACCTGCAATGTAGTAGTGCTTATTGAGTAGATTACCTGTATTGTAGTAAGGCTTATTGAGGGAATTGCCTGCGATGTGGCAGGGCTTATGGGATGTACTGCCTGCAAGGTGGCAGGGCTTATTAAGTGAATTGCCTACGAGAGAGCAGGGCTTGTTGAGTGGACTGCCTACAAAGTGGCAAGGCTGATAGACGAGCCTGTCTGCACTATGGCAGGGCTCGTTAGATATACTGCCTGTGACAGAACAGGGCTTATTAGGTGGACTGCATGCACTGTGGCAAGGCTTGTTAAGTAGACTGCGTGCACTGTTGCAGGGCTTGTTGAGTAGACTGCGTGCATTGTGGCAGGGCTTGTTAGATGCCCGAGGGATCTCCGCTTTAGGGAGAATGAAGAGATGTCCTTCTGTGAGGAGCCTGTCTTAGAGAACAAGATCAGTCTTTTGTTAGGGAAGGCATAGGGATGCCCTTCCCCAAAATACGTATGCTTGGAGGGACTTATCCAAAGAATATCTTGAGATTGTGTATGTTCCATGGGCGAGGGAGCGGGTATCTGTCCCCGTCCTCTAGTTTGTATGCTCCATCGCCTCGGATTCCCCTAACTTTGTAGGGCCCCTCCCAGGTAGGGTCCAGTTCTCCCACTGGTATCGATGCTTCCACCTTTCGGAGTACCAAGTCGCCAACTTGGAATCCCCAGGGCCTAACCCGCTTGTTATACGGATTGATCATTATGCTTTTGTATCTTTGCATTCGGGGAAGGTTGGTACGGACCCCGATGGGATATGATAAGAAGTAAGGGCGCAGCCTACGGGTGGTTATCACCAGCGTGAAGGCTATCTTCTCTATGAGGCTATATCGTCCGGTCGCCTCATTGAGGACCTTGCTTATGTAGTAGATGGGCGTTTGCTGCCTGTCCTCCCCCCGAACGAGGACCGAACTTACGGCCTGGAAGGTGGCCACCAAGTAGATGTATAGGGTATCTCTTGGCGAAGGTTTGACCAATAAAGGAAGGCTGGCCAGATGTTGCTTGAGTTCTTCAAAGGCTCTGTGGCATTCCTCCCCCTCCCCCCCCCCCCCAAAGTTCTTGGCTTTTCGTAGTAGTTTGAAGAAGGGTAGGCTTCTTTCCATTGATTTAGCGATGAAACGGTTGAGTGCCGTTATCCTTCCTGTGAGGCGTTGTACCTCATTGATGTTAGTGGGAGCCTTCATGTCCAAAATGGCCTTGATTTTGAGGGGGTTGGCCTTGATCCCCCTCTCGGTGACCATGAAGCCAAGGAAATGCCCTCCTCGCACCCCAAAGATGCACTTGGAGGGGTTCAACTTCAGGAAATATCTTCGAAGGACGGGGAATGTCTCATCTAGATCAGTAATGTGATCATCTGCCCTTCGACTCTTGATGAGCATGTCATCTACGTATACCTCCATGTTTCTCCCCAGTTGGGGGCGAAAAAATCTTGTCCACCAAGCGTTGGTATGTAGCTCCCGCATTCGTCAAGCCAAAAGGCATGACCACGTAACAGAAGGTTCCTGCTGAAGTAATGAAACTGCCCTCTTGTGATCGTCTGGGGCCAGCATGATCTGATGGTATTCTTGTGAAACGTCCATCATGCTTAGGAGTTTTCACCCGGAGGTGGAGTCTATTAGTTGGTCGATGCGAGGGAGTGGATGTTCGAATAGGTGACCAGAAAGCCAATAGGTTTGGCATTTTGTAACTTATTTGACAAATTGATGTAATATAATATTATGTAATGAATAAAATTAGTATTCGTTACCATTGGTGCCTTCTTTGTTGTGCGCATTTTCCATATGTTAAAATGGTGTTTTACATATATCACAACAAAGCCCACAATTAACAACTCATGCAGTTGGGCCACGCATTAGATGGTGGTCATGAAACCAACTGATAAAGAGTTGGGTCTGAAATGTTCCAAGTCGAGGACCTCAAGACAGGGCATTGAGAGTCCTATAAAGACTCCCACCAAGGGTCGTATTCATTGGATGAGTGCTGTGTTTCATCGACGACAAGCATGGGACGCCGATACGATCTTGGTGGGTTGGTCGACTGAACTGACTCGCGGAGTGTCAATGCAATGAGGCATGCGTAGTCTCGAGTATTAAACATAGATGCCTAGTCAAGGATGGGAACTGAAGCCCAATTCCATACCCTAAACTAAGGTCGGGAGACGGTAGACGGAAGGACTGTACCCGTACGGAATCGGCGCCTAAATGTTCACGCCAACATTCACCTAGTCTCTAATGCCATGGACCATTGCTAGACGGACACCCATAGTAACGGGCCTCTGTTGGACACGGGCCCAAGTCTAGCTGCGGGTGAACCTAAAAGGTCACACACAAATCACCGAGAAGCTGGAGAAATTAACTTGGAGTGAATTTCAAAGGATAATTAAGTAATTGGATTACTTAAGGGATTGTCCATTAGATGGACAGGCCGATATTGTATCGGACCCTCGTTTAATCGGTAAATGGGATTTATCGGTTAATGTAGAGAGTCGAGATTGGATCTTTTAATTGCATTAAAAGATCAATGGGAATTATTTAAGTGGACCTTAAATTAAATAGGATTTAATTTTTGGTTCGTTAGTTATTGGATTACAGTGAAACCCGGTCTGTTAAATTCTGCCCCAAGATGTGTGTTAATTCCACTTTTGGAATAGGAAGAAGTTGGACATCTTTCCTCAAGTGGTATGGCCGAAAATTACCACTGTTGGAGGGGTAAAAATCGGCCATACATGGCCTTGATGTGGTTGACTTCTCTCTTTTGGTAAGGGACAAATCAATTCCAATCAAGCCTCTCTCTTTTGGTATGATTAAATCATACCTTAAGATATGGTAGGCTTGATTGATGAATTAGTGGGATTTTGCAATGTATCTAGACATCCTTGGATGAACCTAGATACATTCCAATAATCACATTAATTTTGTATATATATGAGTATATACATTCATCAAAGCAAGAGAATTCATAATTCATCTTTTTCTAAGAAAAGGAAGAAAATACACTACACACCTCTCTCTATTTTCGGCCCTCTCTCTCACACACACATCCCCTTTGTTCTTCATTTGATCTTGGATCATTGGGAAGAACAAAGCAAGTTTACGAAAAACACTAATTAATAGTGTTCTATTTTCTTAAACCGAATCCTCTAAGATCCGTTTTCTTCTAGCAAGAAAAACGTGCATCTCTTCCGGTGTGATGTGGATTACCTCTAGAAGGTTCATACATTTGAATTTGGAGAGCATTTTCGGTGAGGAACAACGCTAGTAGCCGTACAAGTGTTTGAACTACAAAGGTAATTCCAGTTTTACGCTATTGTAGTTCATCCTTTAATCTCTATGCTCTATGTACAATATATGCTTTTAATATTGTTACATCCTATATCGAACGCCCGGTTGAGCAACCAAGGGTACACCCCTTGGGATTTTGTGATAATTGCTTTATTCATGTGATTAATTATGTTTCTCACGCTTCCGCTCGCGCTCCCGAGCAGATCCAATTATCCTTCAAGTGGTATCAGAGCCTGATTCGATGTAAGGGGCATAGATCTATGTGCTTGACATGTACAACTTGCTATTACGGTTTCTTGAGCATGTATAAATGTATGAATATATGAATGAATGTGCTTGTTCATTTGTTTGAATTTAATGGACATTATACATGCGATTTTTTATATATTGGATCTTAATAATTGCATGTTTATTTTTAGTTTATTCTATATATTAATATGCTGAAATGCGAAATCAAAAATATTTAAAAATGGATAACAGTGGCAGCAGTTGGCTGCCGCCCCTGCCGGCTGGCCACTGGTTAGCAGGCGCGCGGGCTCACGCCTGCACGTAGCCTGGCCGGCGTGCGTGCTGGCAGGGGCTGCAGCGCAAACTGCACCGCATGCAGGCGGGGGCCTGCCCACGCTGGGCTTCGGCCTGCGCGCGCTGCTGGCCAGCAGGCCAGCGCTACACAGCCGGCGCATGCACAACCCTTTGCGGGCGGGTGGCCAGCAGGCACAACGGCTGGGCCATTTTGTGCTGGTTTTCGACGTTTTTCTGAAAATTTGATTTTCTGGTGAGTTCTGCACATTTTCTGAAAATGAATTAATTTTGCATATTTGATTTTGGAATTATTGAAATTTTTCTTGGACCAAATTTGCTTAATGAATTTGGTTTTGGTACATTCATTGGATGCATTGTATGTAATGTCTATTAAATTTAAAATTTGAATATTGCACATTATTTATATATTTATACCTTGTGATGTTGGACATCACTTGGATATTTTGAATATCCGTGATTAAGCATGATTATTTGGTATAATTATGTTATGTGTGTTGATGGGATCAACATGGGATGATCACAAGAGCCCTAGACCTTATGTATGGATGTATGTTATTTACTTACATTTCTGTCGGGTGGGGCCTACGTGCTTATTGTTTTGGGACTATCATATCCCGTTTTTCTAGCCTCATGATGTTAAGGCTTGCTCATTTCCTTTCCATGTATTACTTTCATATGTAATGAGAAGAGATAGTTTTTGGTGAGGTTTATTTTAACAAGCCCATGGAGTCGGAGGCCCAAGGCGTACATCAAGGCGTAAAACAAGAAGAGTCACAAGGCCCATTGAAATGACAATGGGTTTATTACTTATGTAATAGTGTAGGACCATCCTAGACACACCATAGACTCGCTGCGGGCTCAGTGGGTCTCATAGGTAGGGCTTGTGATAATCCTAACAGGGTTATGCTATGTTTTACTGCATGCAGCGTTTTATTTAATACTTTATGAATATTAGATATTTATGCATGCTAAAACACTTAATGTGATGAGGTCTCGGTCATTATCAAACTCTCATTTGGTTGGACCAAATTAAATATTAGGCCCAGAATGGACTTGGGTCAAAATGGTATTTTGATATGTCCAAGCCTTCCATCCACAGCAATGTGGTGAGGAAGCTACCACTACCCAAGTGTCGTTTCACGAGTCGTGGCACACTTGTACTAGGGGAAATCTGCACCATTGTTGTGAACAAAGAGATTGCACTCATTGTTTCCCTGTCTCACGAGTCGTGGAGGGCAACAGTTGAGGCATGATTTGGTTGATGGGTCGGGCCCAACACTGAATAACATGGTTCTCTTGGAGTCCTCGGAACCATGCGAATAGATGAGGCAAAATATCTTGGGAATCTCATTGGATGAGAATGATATTGGATATCTCCCATGAGGTTTTCTTCATATGAATCATAAAAACGGGGCATGGAGATCACGCTTATGGATCCCAAGCCCACTAGGAAATGGTTTTCCGAAACTCCACTTGAGAGTGGTGAACTTTCGTATAAATAGTGGGAGGGTTAAAGACCAAAACACCATGTCTTCAACTTTAATAATAATATTACCATCATCTGCTAATTTTTGTTTTATATTTAATAAATGAAGATATGTCTAAGAATCCTTTGACCATGTTACTTGAGACTAATAAGTTTAACGGAACGAACTGCTCGGAGTGGTTGAGAAACCTAAGGATTGTTCTCGGTTTTGGGAACCAAGGCTACATCTTGGACGAGCCGCAGCCGAGCGACTTACCGGAGGAGTCCACGCTAGAAGAACGTTTGACGTTCGAGAAATGGCATGAGGACAACCGAAAAGTACGTAGTATCATATTGGCTTCGATGTCTAACGACATCCAAAAGCAACATGAGAGGCTGGACAACGTCTCCGCCTACCAAAATGCTCCGCATGAACGAGATTTATGCAGTTCCGGACAGGCATATTAGATATGCCGCCACAAAAGCATTCTTTGGCACCAAGCTAGCTGAAGTATCGTATGTACAAAGTCATGGGGTCAAGATGCTTTCCCTAGTGGAGAAGGTCGAGAACCTTAAAGTTGGGCTTAACAATGACATGTACATTGACGTGATCCTCCAGTCGCTTCCTCCATCTTATGACCCGTTTGTTATAAACTACAACATGAACGGACTTGAGAAGTCTATTCATTAGTTGATCAACATGTTGGTGCAATACAAGGCAACGACCCTCTCCTATTCATAGGAGAGGCTTCGACCTCCAAGGCGAATGGCAAAAGGGCCGGACGCAGGAAGAGGAAGAAGGGAAAGGGGAAGACGGTTGCAGCCCCTACTCGCGCTCCTGGGCCTCTGTTGCCTGATGGGAATGGGCAAAGGGAAAGGGAAGGCCCATGGTTCTCAGCGGTCCAAGGCAAATGATGTCTGCATGCATTGCCAAGGAATAGGGCATTGGAAGAGGGGGTGCCCACAACTCCTCTCCAATCCAGGTATGTTTGTGGTTGAAGTAAACATGATAACTAATTCTGTCTCATGGGTATTGGATATCGGGTGTGGTGCTCACATCTGCAATGATTTGCAGGCACTGCAAATAAGCAGAAGGCTAATAAAGGATGAGATGATCTTGAGGCTAGGCGATGGCAAGGCCGTTGCTGCGGAAGCCGTAGGACCAATGGAGTTAGCCATTAGTAGTCATGTTAGGATTGTACTGAACGACTGTTTCTATGTACCTAGCATGATTAAGAATATTGTATCCATACCCGTCCTTGATAAGGAGGGTTATTCTTTCACCATCAATAAAAATGATTTTTATATTATCAATGATGGTGTGTCTCATTTGCTTGGTACATTGGTAAATAGTCTATACATACTTCAACAGTCTAATTGGATTATGACTGCAGAACACAAATGAAAATATGATAATCAAGATAATGCACAGATTTGGCATGCGAGGTGGGTCATATTTCTAAGGATAGGATAAGAAGGTTGGTGAAATCAAAAAGTCTAAAAATAGACGATTTGGACAACCTACCGACCTGCGAATTCTGTCTAAAGGGAAAGATGACCAAGAAACCCTTTATTGGACAAAGCATGCTAGCCAACGGTCTATTGGATTTGATCCATACGGACGTCTATGGTCCATTAAATACTCAGGCTAAGGGTGGGTACTCGTACTTCATAACCTTTACCGATGATCACTCACGGTATGGTTATGTTTACCTGATAAGGTACAAGTTTGAAGCCTTTGGAAGGTTTAGAGAATACAGACTTGAAGTAGAGAACCAAACTGGTAGTAAAATCAAAGCCCTTCGATCGGACCAAGGTGGAGAGTATTTAAGTGGCGAATTCATTGATTATCTAAAAGAGAATGGAATTCTCTCTCAGTGGACTCCTCCTGGAACACCATAGTTGAATGGTGTGTCTGAAAGGAGGAATCGAACCTTGTAGGACATGGTCCGATCCATGATGAGTTTTACCGAACTCTCCTTATCTTCTGGGGATATACTCTTGAGACGGCGGCCAAACTTTTGAACTTGGCGCCATCTAAGAAGATATCCCAGACGCCATATGACATAAGCATGGAAAGCCTGCCTCCTATAAATACTTGAAAGTGTGGGATTGTCCCGCATATGTCAAGATATTAGTGGGAGATAAATTGGACTCCAATTCTAGTTTATGCAGGTTCGTCGGATATTCGAAAGAAACTGCAGGGTATTATTTCTATGATCCCTCCGAGCAAAAGGTGTTTGTCTCACGGAATGCAGTATTCTTGGAAAAGGGTTTTCCATCGAATAGTCGATGTGATGAGGTACCCCTTGAGGAATCAAGTGAGGTACCCCAGGTGGCAATGACATCTGAGCCAGTAGTTCCCACTGATGATGTTCCAGTCCTACGTAGGTCGGCCAGAGTACCCCAACCACCTGATAGGTACGGATTTCTGGGCCTGACCGTTCAGTTGGATAATGATCCACAGACGTACGGAGAAGCGATGTTGGATATCGATTCAGATAAGTGGCTTGAGGCCATGAAATCCGAAATGGACTCGATGGGTGCAAACCAGGTTTGGACCCTAGTGGACCCACCCAAAGGGGTAAATTCCCTAGGGTGTAAATGGGTCTACAAACGTAAGCTTGGAGCTGATGGGGAGGTTATAACCTTCAAAGCCAGGCTTGTGGTGAAAGGTTACACTCAACGACTCGGGGTCAATTTAGAGGAAACCTACTCGCCCGTAGGAATGGGTCGGATATTGCTTGCGATAACAACATCGTATGACCATGAAATATGACAAATGGACGTGAACACCGCCTTTCGTAGAGGAAGAGATCTATATGGATCAACCGGAAGGTTTCACATCTGTTGGAGAAGAGCAGAAGGTCTGCCGTCTCCAAAGGTCCATTTATGGCCTCAAACAAGCTTCCCGAAGCTGGAACATACGTTTTGATGAAGTCATACGGGGATATGATTTCATCAAGAATGAGTCCGATCCATGTGTATACAAGAAGATCAGTGGGAGCTCAGTTGTGTTCCTGGTGCTTTTACGTGGATGACATCTTGCTCATTGGGAATGATGCTATGATGTTGGTGTTAAAATAGGTGACCGTCAAGCCATCTGATGGCTCTTTGTAAACTATTCTAGAGGATCTTTTTCAATAATATGTTAATCTAAGAAATGTTGTTTGGCCATTTTCATCATATACTTTAAACATTATACTTATATGAGCATTTGGTTGAAGTCCTTAGATCAATTATGCTACGGGGTTGCCTCGCGCATATGATGGCGACCATGAAACCAACCTCTATGGTTTGATCCAAAATATTCCAAGTCGATGAATCGATTGAGACAGGGCATCGACCATTCCTTAAAGACTTACACGAAGTGATGCGTTCATATGATGAATGTCGAGTTTCATAGATAGAGACGTATGACGTCTACGCACTTTAGTGAGTGCTTGATAAAGAGTTATCAAGTTCACTGAATTGACTCACAGAGTTGTCATATGGAAGCCCTATATGGCATGATCGGTATGAATAGAACTCCTAGGCTACAATTGTGCACTAAATAGTCCTTAGACTTGAGGTTCCATAGTAACCTTGTGCATAGGACGACTATGACTTGATCATGTCCAATATGGTCTCAGGTTTCATCCTGGATCACAATACTGTCATGTTTCAGACATAGTTGAAGCATGCATGGAGGTTGGTGAGTTCCAAGATAGGATCTGCTAGTTATCATGAGATGATAACGAACCTCCTATATTCTCTACAGTATGCGTTCCTCAAAGCCCATGGCCATGGCTGTCAATCAAATAGGAGAAAAGATTTTTCCTATATTGATAAATTGGAAGCATAACTTGAAGAGTTGATACATAGACATCAAAGTCGATAGTGGGAACCAGTAACTAAGTCCATACCCTAGACTTTGATCGGGAAGTTAGTAACCGAGGGACCATATCTACATGGTACGTGTAGCTCACAGGTTCACGCAATAATTCGCCTATTCTCTAGTGCCACAGACCATTGCTAGATGTCCACCTATGGTGACGGGTACCCTCCAATTAAGGAGTTAATTGAGGGTGATTAATTATGATAAGATCTAATTAATCTAATGTAAGTAAGTTGCTAATTAAATTGTATATGTGATACAAGCCCAAGTCTAGCTTAAAGGGTCACACACAAATCCATGATGGAATTATTAGAATTAATTTATAGAATTAATTATGGAGAATAAATCAATTAATTTAAGAAGTTAAATTAATTGATTGAAATTATTTATGAAATCATTTCATGGGAATATTATATAATATGATTATTTAATTTGAAGTCTAAATTCACAAGCATTAATTTGATTAAGTAAGACTTGTGATAGATTAATCAAGATTAATTTATTTGAGCTTAAAAATTAATTAATTAGATTAATTGATTTGGGCCTATATTGAATTAAACAATTAGATATGATGGGCTAAATAATTATTTGGGAATTAATTAAAATTGGACTTAGTCCAATTAAAAATTAAGATAAAGCCCAAGATCTTAGCCCAAGGCCACAAGCCCACAAGACAAGATTCATTGAACATAGACATGACTTGTTTTCATCTTTAGATGAAGAAGAAAATATGAGTCATGCTAAAGCTTGTCTATAAAGAAGACAAATGTAAAAGGAGAAAAGATGAGTCATGCTAGAACTTGTCTATGAAGAAGACAAGTGTACTAAGAGCAAGACAAAATGCCTTGTCGACATTCATTGTATCTAGTGCAAAGGAATGCCTATAAAAAGGGGTACAAAGCAAGAGATTCATATACCATATTTCGACATGCAAAGTTACAAAAATTCTTGCTTTCCTTTTGCTCTCTAGCTCTTAGACTTTCTCTCCTTCAGAGCTAGAAATTCTAGCTTTCACTTTAGCATTGGTCTTATGTTCATTACTCATCTCTAAAAGAGAAGAATTCCCTTCATTTCTCCATAGATCAATAGTTGATCTACCTTAATCCTCCAATACCTACTAGCATAGGTTTGAGGGTGATTCCATCATAAGTGGTGTGGACTAGCTTTAGAGGGAAGACACTTGTGTTCCTACCGTGAACAACAATTAAAAGCAGTTCCGTTTTGACGTTCCACCATTTTTAAGGTAAGATCGTTCTTGAGAAAGTTCAAGTAACCAACATCAACCGGAGAGCTAGAAAGGTTGGTTTCTCTTAACCATTCAATTGACATCCTTTTATACATGAGAACCACATCATAATAGCAACGAGACGGGCGATTTGATCGCTAATTTAATGTTGTTTTTTAATTGAAACTTTAATTTCCACTGCATTTAACGTCTCGGGGCCTATACGAAGTTAACAGTTGGGAACCACTAAAGCTTGGTTGTCAACACAATTTTCCATGAAGGATATGGGCGAGGCATCCTACATCCTTAGCATCAAGATCTACAGGGATAGATCTAGAAGGATGATAGGAATGGCCCAGTCCTCGTACATTGAGAAAGTCTTGAAGAGATTCAAGATGGAGAACTCAAAACGAGGATTCTTTTCTATGAGGCATGAAATTAAGTTGTCCAAGAAGCAGTCTCCTAAGACTGATGAAGATCTTAAACGTGTGTTGGACATCCCCTATGCTTCAGCTGTAGGCAGCATTCAGTACGTTGTCCAGTGCACTAGACCTGATGTGGCTTTCGCTTTGAGCATGACTAGTTGATCTCAGGTGTGTGCCAAAGAGGCACACTGAAGTGCAGTCAAGACTATCCTGAAGTACCTGAAAAGAACTAAGGACATGTTCTTGATCTACGGTGGTGGGAGAATTGATCTGGAAGGCTATAGCGACTCTAGCTTCCAGTCAGATGACGATAATGTCAAGTCTCAGTTTGATTTTGTATTCAGACTAAATGGTGGCGTGGTTGCTTGGAAGAGTTCCAAGCAGGATACCACGACGGACTCCACCACAGAGTCTGAATACATAGCAGTTTCGGAAGCTGCTATGGAGACGGTTTGGATGATGAGCTACATCTAAGGGTTGGGTGTAGTGCCTGACATTGCTAAGCCTATAGTTATCTTCTGCGATAACAACGGGGCGATAGCGCTAGCAAAGGAACCGAGATCTCATCACGATCTAAGTTACTAAGCCCGTGTCGCAGAGATATGGTTAGTAGGGGTGACTTTCTGATGGACCGAGTCAGCTCCGCAGAAAACATAGCAGATCCACTTACTAAGCCCGTGTCGCAAGTTGCCCATACTCACAATCTAGATAAGAGGGTTTAAGGTCAATGGGTGATTGGCTTTAGGTCAAGTGGGAGATTGTTAGAATAGGTGACCAGAAGGCCAATAGGTTAAGCATTTTGTAACCTATTTGACAACTTGATATAATGTAATATTATGTAATGAATAAAATAGTATTCATTACCATTGGTGTTTCTTGGTTGTGCTCATTTTCCATATATTAAAATGGTGTTTTACGTATATCACAACTAAGCCCACAAACCACGATTAACAACTCATGCAGTTAGGTCACGCATTCGATGGTGGTCATGAAACCAACTGATAAAGAGTTGGGTCTGAAACGTTCCAAGTCAAGGATCTCAAGACAGGGCATCAAGAGTCCTATAGAGACTTGAACCAAGAGTCGTATACATTGGATGAGTGTCGTGTTTCATCTGCGATAGGTGTGGGACGCCAATACGATCTTGGTGGGTTGGTCGACTGGGATCGAGCCAACTGAACTGACTCACGAGGATCATCATATAGAAGCATTGGGGGCTTGGTCGGTATGATTGGATTTTCCTAGTTCCGATAGTACGGGAGTAGTCCTCAGACTTGAGGAACCATGGCAGTCACGTACGCAGGATGGTTGTATCTTGGATCTGGCGAGAGGTGATCATTCTGTAAGATTATCATTATAAGCCTTGTCCAATGCAGCCAGAATGTGTAGCTAGGACGGTGGGTTCCAAGAAGAGGATCCGTCCCCTGTCAGTATGTGAAAGAGGTATCTCCAATGCATTCGGAGATACGTTCATGTTGCTTAAACCTGTGGTCACAGTGGTTGGTCGAACAGGAAATAGTTTTCTGTGTCAATGCAATGAGGCATGCGTAGTCTCGAGTATTAAGCATAGATGCCTAGTCAAGGATGGGAACCGACGCCCAATTCCATACCCTAGACCACTAAGGCCAGGATACGGTAAATGGAAGGACCGTACCCGTACGGAATCGGCGCCTAAATGTTCACACCAATATTCACCTAGTCTCTAGTGCCATGGACAGTTGCTAGACGGCCACTCATGGTAACGGGCCCCTGTTGGACACGGACCCAAGTCTAACTGAGGGTGAACCTAAAGGGTCACACACAAATCACCGAGAAGGTGGAGAAATTCACTTGGAGTCAATTTCGGAGGATAATTAAGTAATTGGAGTACTTAAGGGATTGTCCATTGGATGGACGGGCCGATATTGTATCGGGCCCTCGTTTAATAGGTAAATGGGATTTATCGGTTAATGTAGAGAGCCAAAATATTGGATCTTTTAATTGGATTAAAAGATCAATGGAAATTATTTAAGTGGACCTTAAATTAAATAGGATTTAATTTTGGGTTCGTTGTAATTGGATTACAGTGAAACCCGGTCCGTTAAATTTTGGCCCAAGAGGTGTGTTAATTCCACTTTTGGAATAGGAAGAAGTTGGACTTCTTCCCCTAAGTGGTATGGCCGACAATTACTACTCTTAGAGGGGTAAAAATTGGCCATACATGGCCTTGATGTGGTTGACTTGTCTCTTTGGTATTGGACAAATCAATTCCAATCAAGCCTCTCTCTGTTGGTATGATTAAATCATACCTTAAGAAATGGTAGGCTTGATTGATGAATTAGTGGGATTGATTGGGATGTATCTAGACATCCTTGGATGAACCTAGACACATTTCAATAATGACATTAATTTTGTATATATATGAGTATATACATTCATCAAAGCAAGAGAATTCATAATTCATCTTTTTCTAGGAAAAAGAAGAAAAAATACACTACACACCTCTCTCTATTTTCGGCCCTCTCTCTCACACACACATCCCCTTTGTTCTTCATTTGATCTTGGATCATTGGGAAGAACAAAACAAGTTTACGAAAAACACTAATTAATAGTGTTCTATTTTCTTAAACCGAATCCTCTAAGATCCATTTTCTTCTAGCAAGAAAAACGTGCATCTCTTCCGGTGTGATGTGGATTACCTCTAGAGAGTTCATACATTTGAAATTGATGAGCATTTCCGGAGAGGAACAACGCTAGTAGCTATGCAAGTGTTTGAACTACAAAGGTAATTCCGGTTTTACGTTATTGTAGTTCATCCTTTAATCTCTATGCTCTATGTACAATATATGCTTTTAATATTGCTACATCCTACATCGAACGCCCGGTTGAGCATCCAAGGGTACAACCCTTGGGATTTTGTGATAATTGCTTTATTTATGCGATTAATTCCGTTTCTCACGCTTTCGCTCGCGCTCCCGGGCGGATTCACTTGTCATTCAGTGGATAGAAATCTTTCGGACAAGCCTTGTTGAGGTCCCGAAAGTCCACACATCCTCCATTTATCCCCGGGTTTAGGTACTAGCACCACGTTGGAGAGTCATTCAGGGAATTGAATTTCCGACATATAGCCTGCTTTCGTTAGTTTTTCTATCTCGGCTTGTATGATCTTATCTTTCTCTGGGCCAAAGTGCCTCTTCTTTTGCTTGACTGGCTTCATGGAAGGATCAATGTTGAGGTGGTGCATTATGACTTCAGGGCTTATCCCTTCCAGATCTTAAGGGATCCAAGCGAAGACATCCATATTACGCTGGAGGCACCGAATCAGGTCCTCCCTCAGGGCTCCTTCTAGCTGAGAGCTTATCCTAACAGTTTTGCCAGGGTATTCTGGGCATAACTTGATGGTCAACAGTTCTTCCGCTGGCTGGACCTTGGAGTGGTCCTCCTTGCTATGCGAGGCTTCTCGTGGGGAGGCCCCTGGGCCTACTGCCTCATTCTCCCCTGAGGGGTCCCTCCCCAGCCTTTTGCGAGATTCCTCGGGGTGGTGGCTCTATAGCACCCCGCTTCTGTCCTTTGCGGACGGCCTCCACGTAGCACCTCTGTGACTGTTGTTGGTCTCCACCTACTTCCCCAATCCCGCTTGGCACGGGGAATTTGATTTTCATGTGAAAGGTGGATATGCTCGCTTGGAGGGCGTTTACGGAGGGCCTCCCCAAAATTATGTTGTATGCTGAGGGGGCGTCCACCACTAGGAACTTGATTAGGCAGGTCCACCTTCAGGACCCCTGCCCTAGAGACAGAGGAGGGTTATTGCCCCTTTGGGGCGTACAAATTCTCCCGCAAATCCATATAGCGAGGTATCAACTTTCTCCATGGGGGTCTCTTCCAACTGCATCTGGTCATATGCTTCTCCATATATGATGTCCGCCGAACTCCCTGAGTCTATAAAGACTCAGTTGACTTCATAGTTGGCCACAGTAGCCATGATTACTAGGGCATCGTTGTGGGGGAGAATGACTCCCGCTCCCTCAGTGTGGCCGAACTGGATGACGGGCCCGCCGATCTTCGAGCTTACATCTAAGACTTCTTCCGAAGGCATAGCCTCGGCTTCTCGAGCCAGCGCCTTTTGAGCTCTATAGGAGTCTCCCCCCACAGGTCCTCCTACAATCATGTGTATGATTCCCTTCCAATGAGGATTTGTATCCTCTGATGGTCCGACTGGGACCTGTCTACGTCCTTCTGCTTGCTTGATCCGATGTTGGGAGTGTCCATGATCCTCGCGTCTTAGTTCTATGTTCCCACAGATGGCGCCAATTGATGTGAGCTGAAAGAGCTCGTCCTTGTGCTTGAACGGAGTGGCCTTGAGTTTTTTGCAAGCTATGAAACAAGAACTCTAGAAGGACTTCGTGTTGGTCTTCCCAGACTTCAGCAGCCCCTGGACTCCTTGAAAGTAAGGAATCCGTAAGGGGTCTTTTGCGGATAAGAATAAGGGGGCAAACCTGGTGCCCTTATCCTCTCTTGGTGGGTTGGGGCCTCCGTCCTAGGCCTCCTTCGTGGGCTTCCTCCTTGGGCCTCCTTGATGTAGTTTCTCCTCCATGCTGGGCCGAACTCCCTCCTTATTGGGGCAGGCCTGGCCAGTACACCTTTGGGGCGTGGGTTGGTGCTTCAAGTGGGCCTCCTCCTGGACATAGGCGAGCTTTTGTGTAGGGCTTTCACTTTCGAACTGTTACAAATGTCTTTTGGGCTTCTAGGCCTTGATTTTGGGTTGATCTTTTTGGCATATATCACAATTAATTAATATTAACATTAATTATATATTACATAAGTATAAATGATTATTTAAAATTTTAATTAATAATTAACTAAAAACTAACAAAAACAATTAACAATTATATATTTGGGCCAACGATTGTGAAATTATCATAATTGATTAAAAAATAAATAACAAAATTATATATATATATATATAAAGAAAAACCTAGCCCAAAAATTAAAAAAAAATAATAATAATAAACTGAGCTAGCGCCCCACATTAGTGTTGCAAGTCTACCTCTAATAGAGGTAGACTTGCAAGTTTTATTTTTTTTATAATCTATACTATAAATAAGCCTAATATATAGTTCAAAATAGAGACCCAGGAATTTTTAAAATTCTAACGTGGAATTACCCAAATAAGTTCAACGTATTTGTTATTATGATTTTAAAATCCATTAATCCAAACACAACATAAGATTTATTATATTAACAAAATACACCTTAAAATGAGAGTTGAAAATTTTTTAATTTTTTTTTTTTGTAATATAAAATTATCCAAATAAATTCATAAGATATACTATACACTACAGAAAAATTTGATTATTTTCGATGTTATAAATCACTAGGACTTAAAAATTATAGTAAATTAATATCATTTACCATATGAGTCAGACAAAATCATTGTGAAAATTTAAATTTTGATCACGGTTATTAACATTGGCAATGATTCTACCTATAGCCAAAATATTTGCCATAACTTTTAATTGTAGCAAATGTTTTAGCCTTGTTTAAAAAATAATGGCTAATAATCATTACGCAGCCACAATTAATTAATATTTATCACGATATTTATCTTTAACCATTAAAAATCACATTTCTTCTAACTTGACAAATATTTAAAATTTTTATCTCCAAATCCATCAAACGAGATACAAGTAGATGAAAGTTGATATGACCAACCGTCAGAAGAGAAGCAACAGTTATTTATTATGTCTCAACGACAAAAGAGCTAACAGTAATATGAACATGCATTGTTTTTCATCAATACTATGGTTGGGATCGTAGCATTGGATGCAACATTCTGCGAGGGAAAGAGATGTAAGAGTTAACATTGACTTGTATCCTACGTATCAGTTTCAAAAGGAGATAAATACAATTTATCCATGTGATATAAGAAATGAGCAAAAAATTTTATGTGAAAAAATAATTAGCAAATTATCTTTCTGTGTTTTGAGAAATGAAGGAAAATACAAGAGGATAATTTACTTTATTTTAAAATTACAGGGGATAATTTATTAATTATTTTTTTATAGGAGATTTTTACTTATTTCTTATATCACAATAGGATAAATTGCATTTATCCCATTTCAAAAGTACTTGGTTCTGTCAAAGGTAGAACAAAGTTGTACAGGGGAAGTGTTCTGCAACTATACTCTAAAAGAGGTTTCTTCATTATTTGTGCAAAGAATCTAGACGTATTCTCGTCTGTTGGTATAAATATCACATGTTTCGACGCAAATTTTCATACTTTTCCGTCAAAGTTATCGAAACGTTTTCATTTTTAATGTTATGAAAATAAAAATACATAGTAATTTCGAAATTATCTAATTTCATTCGAAACACTTTATTTTTTTTAATTTTTTTGTGAAATCTTTGAGTATTCTGAAAAAACTTTATATTTTTTCTAAATTTTTAACGAAACATTTATTTCATGCTCATGCTTTTAGCTACAAATATATAAAGTTTTGTGTTATGCATAAATATTTCATTTACTTATAATTACAGACTCATATAATATCACGCTAAATTCGTAATGTTATATGTATAAATATCAAAGTAATACAGATATTTATAAAACATAGTTAAAAATAAATGTTATATTATTTAGTTTAAGTACCAACTACATCAAATAATAACTCCATATATATAATTATACCTCATAAAACTAATTCTAATTTGATAAATGATACAAAATTAAACTGGATATGTTTGAATTAAAAGTGAAAGGTAATATTTTTAATTTTTTTATGCATTATGTATGCTTCTTTAATTTTACGATTTCTCTATAGCCTTTTCGAAAAGTTTTTAATATTTATTAACTCAAAACATGTGTTGAAAATGAAGCTTTAATCCATGAATGCAGACGTTTTAATGGGATTACCTGGCTATTCTTTTAATTGTACAATAGGAAAACAGTTTTGTAACATTACATATAGTTGTTGCGAAAGATTGTACCTCAGCTAGTGCAACGACTCGACCTGTTGGTACCTAAGGGTGGCAGATGAGTCGAGTTCGCGAGCTTCGCAAGCTGGCTCGATTTCGGGCTCGAGCTTCTAACTAGCTCGAGCTCATAATACTCTGTTCATAAGCTCGTGAGCGGCTATTATTTTTTTATATATATTTTTTATTTTTAAGATTTTTATATATCTAACTCATATTCGATACTATACCAGTTTGATATTCAAAATTAACCATATATTATAATTATTAATCAATATCATATATTATGATCTTAGATAATAATAATACATGGTACTTTAATTTATATATAATCTCTATACAGAAACTAGCTTAATCAATAATTTAGTAAGTTTTAATTTTCTTTTGTTGTAAATAATTATTTAATATGACGCATATAAATTTTATGTTATATTCAATATTCATTTGTTATCTCTTATACTTTTTAAAATTTACAAGTCCTAACAATTAACTTATAAGTTTTTATATACACAGTATGCGATCTAATAATCTATTTTATTACTTATAAACTTATGTCAAAATTTAGTGATTTTAAAGATAACAATAATAATAATGATGGTTGAACAATGTTAATTATTTTTCTTTATTATTTATATTTAATGAGATCGATCATTATTTGGTACTTTAGTTTATTCGTCTTTTTATTTTTGTATAGATGAATAATACAAAATTTTAATTATCATCATAAATTTTTTTATATATAATGAGATCAATCATTTTAAAAAATAATTCATATTTAATAATTAACATATATTTAATATATTTTTAATTAATATAATAATATTTAAAAATAACAATAACAAATCATTGAAAAATTGAGTTTCGCCTCGAGTTCGAGCTCATCAGAAATGATCGAGCTCGACTCATTTATACTCCTATAAATGGTACCTCTGTTCAACAGTCTTGGTCCTATGGCATGAGTTTGTCAAGAACTGATATGGGCTAATAAGTAAAAGTCTGGCCCAAGTACTTATTTAATTTAGCCCAAGTGTCTATCTAGCCCGCCAACATGATAATAAGTGAATAAAAGGCTGAGGCCCAAATGCTTATCTCACCAAGCCATATGATAATAAATGAATAAAAGGTCTGGACTTGGCAAGTAATGGAGCTAGCACTACAAGAAAATAACTTAATAGCAACGAAAAATTTGTTGCTGAAATCAGCCTCGAGCGAATTAGCAAGTAAAATTCTCGTTGCTAATCTACACTACTTGATATATATTTTAAACAATTCGTTGCTAAATTTGTTAGCAAGTAAATTTTCAAAATTTATTAGCAAGTAAATTTCCTATATTAAATAATGCATTAGTAACGAAAATTTTACTTGCTAATTACCTCGACACTTATTTTTTTTCGTTGCTATTGAGTGTTTTTCTTGTAGTGAAGGCCCACGGAAGCCCATCAATGGCAAAATAGGCATGGATGCACAACACGTGGCCCGTGCTCCATTACTCGCCAAATCCTATAAATACTCCAACCACTATTCATTTTTCTGTATATAATCTTGATATATTTTACTATTCTCTTTACATTCATTGACTTTTAGACCCATAATTAACTCGTGCATCGGAGTGTTCCTGCCAGTACTCCAGGCTACCACACCTCCTCTTAGTATTTACAGGCTATTCCCGAGCTATTGGCCCCGTTGAGGAACTAGATCTCATGACCACGACGTTGGTTACTTTTTTTTTTTTTTTTTGTACAATAGAAAAGCAATTGTGGCAGCCTACATACAATCCTGTTGAGGAAGATTGTGCTTCAGCTTGTGCAACAACTAGACTTGTTGGCACCTCTGTTCAACGGTCTTGGCCCTATGCCATGAGTTTGTTAAGAACTAATGTCTATCAAGAACTAATGTTCTAACTCATTTGGAGATAGACACAAGTCAAAGACAGTTCCACCAAACGTCTTCACAAGCATTTGAACTTGCATCATTAGTGACCCAAAATTCAATCCTTACCACTAGATAACAATGACTTGTGGTGTTTGAACTTTATACACATAGTCATGTGCACGTGTTAAGTAAAATATAAAATGAAGGTATTAATAACAACAAAAGATATAGAGTACTGATAAATAATCTCAACTCTAAATAAAATCTTTATGTGAAAGTATGACTGGAAGAAGACGTGTCTATCTGGTTAACAACCAGATCAATCTGACTAGTACAAAAGGATAAATGTACTTGTCCAATCACCGCCACACTAATATCTTTGTTCAATTGTCGTCACCTTTTCAATGTTCATGTTTATTCAAACACAATTTTTCAACAATTATAAAAAGACCATCGAATAAAAACATTTTATTTATTTCAATTACAAACGGCTATATAAAAACTACTTTGTTGCGTACATGGAGTTCAGATAAAAAAAATAAAAAAATAAAAAAAGGCAAGCTCGAGAAGTTTAGGCTTTTATAACTTTTTTTTGAATGATGTAATTAAATATAACTTAGAAAGAGATTCAAATCTCTTATTTTTTATGTATCCTTAGAGTTGGTGCTTCATAATCACTTTTTTCAAGCCCACTACTTTACATAAAAGCTTCATCCCACTTAAAAAGAAGATATTAAAAAAAAAATAAAATCTTGTATGTATTGAACTTGAAAGTATTAAGCAGTGTAAATTATATCATGTTAAGAACATTTACTTAATGAAATTGAGGTGGACTGAGAGATTTATCCAGCCCAATTCTTTATTTGCTCGATAAAATATTGGGTAAATTACAACTACTCTTAAAATTTGGCATAATTACAAATACTTCTCATTGTTTGAGAAATTATAAATATCCCCTGAGATTTGTAATCGTCTAACAAATAACTCATTTCGTCCATTTTTATGAGTGAACCGACCAAAATGGCCTTGTGCACTGAATTATTTTTTATATAATTTTTAAAAAAAATTTAGATTATAACCTCAGGGAGAGGTTTATTAAGTTTTATGATTTTTTTTATAACTTTAATAAAAAATTTAAGGGCAAAATGGTCAATTTTAGGTCTTTGATTAAAAATTACAAATTACAAACCTTAAGAAGGTATTTGTAATTTTAAAAACAACGAGTAAATATTTGTAATTATGCCAAATTTCAGAGAAGGTGGTTGTAATTTACCCTAAAATGTAAGAAAGTATAACAATAGGCAACAACCTAACAGTTTGAGCCTTAAAATCATTTTTTAAAAGTTTTGGGTTCAAATTCTGGATAAATTATCATTCCCCGATCAACGAATGAGATAGCTTAATTAATCCCACTTGATCCATCATTTTTAGTATTACAAAATGTCAATTTCACTCCCAAATTTTAAATTTCAATCTGGTACTTAAGGGCGAGTTTGGTATTTGTGTATGAATATATCATTTCCTCAATCCGTTTAGTAAACAATACATGTTAAAATATTATCAACACTAGAAAAAAAAATTAATATTAACTACATTTTTAATGATCATAACTAGAAATTGTGATAAATAATTATTATTAACTACGGTTAAATAAAAATCGATGCAAAAACTAACTTTTCCACTATGAAAAACTTATTTGCCATGACTTTTAGCCGTGGTAAAAATATTCGTCATGGCTTTTAACCATGGTAAATGTTTTCGCCACCCTCGCGAAAACCACGGCGGATAAACGTTGCGTGGCCGTGGTCAATAACTTCGCTATGGTTATTTAATATTAACCATGGCAATTAGCCATGATTAAATGTCATATTTTTTGTAGCGCAATTTACCAATATAAACAGGTAAATACAGTGTAATTATTAATAAATAATTTCACCCCACATTTAACTATACAATTACACACCACTCGTTTAGCAAGTGGAAAAGGATGATTTTTGTTATAGTTAATTATCATGATTAAAATAAATAATTATGACGAACATTGATTACCTATGACTGCAAAATATCTATAATAAATTGTTGTTTCTACAAGTGATGCCAAAATATTAGCTACAACTAAAAATTATAACAAATATTCTAGCCATAAATAAAATTTTAACGAATGTTGATTAATTGTATGCCGTTTTGATGGCGGGATGGGGGGCCAGGCTTGGAGGTGAGGCCTACTACTATTTACTATAAAACTTGAATAGCTCAACTCACATCTTGAGGTGGATTGAGTTATCAAACCTAACAATCCCATCTGATAAGGACTGTCGTCCCACCCCTCTCCCCCTGTCTTTTTCTTCCCTCTCGCCCCCATCTTCTTTCCTCTCGCCGCCCCTCACCCGCTTCTTCTTCCCCTGCCACCCCCGCCCGTCTTCTTCTGCTCCCCCCCCCCCCCCCCCACCCCCCTTCTTCTTTCCCGTCGGCACCACCCAGTGTCTCCTTCCCACTGCCCCTACCCACTGTCTTCCACTACAAGAAAATCAGTCATTCGCAATATAAGAAAATCAGCGTCGAGTTAATTAGCAAATAAAATTTTCGTTGCTACTTTACGTTATTTAATGCAATAAATTTACTTGCTGAATTTAGCAACAAAAATTTACTTGCTGACAAATTTAGTAAAGATTTGTTTAAAATATATATCAAGGAGTGTAGGTTAGCAACGAAATTTTACTTGTTAATTAACTCGACACTGATTCAGCAATAAATTTTTTCATTACTATTAAACTATTTTCTTGTAGTATTCTTTCTTGTCCTCACCCTCCGTCTTCTTCCCGGGGCTTTTATTTCAATTTGGGCCAAAAGGTTGATGTTATAAATTTTAAGGATATTCATGTCATTTTTATTTAAAAATGGGTTATCATGCAAATAAACAATAGAATCTACTTTAATCAACCGGAATAATATAGAAAAGTAAATTATCTATAATTAATTCCAAACTTTTTTATCATATATTTAATTCAGACTTATCATATTACCCATTTCTCCCTATACCCAAAGTAAACGGGACCTTACTGTAATGTATGTAATAAATGAGACCTTAGTATATAGGAGATCCCACTACCACTACATACAGGAGAAACACATTTTTGGCAAGAACAAAACCACTTCCATGATTTTAGCTTTATTACAACTCTCCATTATTAAGGATAAAATACTTTTTTGGTCCAATAAGATTAGAGCATTATATGTTTTGGTACCACAACTTAGGTAGGTGGCTGTTTTAGCCCCATAAAACACGTTTTTCAGTTTTTTTGGTCCCAAAAAATCATGTGCAACTTAGATAGGTGGCTGTTTTAGTCCCATAAAATACGTTTTTCAGTTTTTTTGGTCCCAAATGTAGGTAGTTGTTTTAGTCTCATAAAACACATTTTCAGTTTTTTGGTCCCATAATGTCATGGGTTGGGACCAAAAAAACTGAAAAACGTGTTTTATGGGACTAGAACAGCTACCTACCTAAATTATGGTACCAAAACAAATAATATCCTAATTTTATGGAAAAAAAAAAAAAAAAAACATTTTGCCCCAATTATTAAGCTACTCTTCTTTGATTGAAGTGATAATGATTAAGTGATATTAACATAAATAAATAATTATTTTAAGTACTTTCCCACTTAATCCAAATTAATTAACAATACTTAAATTGTGATGCTGATGGCTGCCGACGTGGAAGGGCATCATGCCGACCTGGAACCTTGTAAGAAGGTCCCATTACATTCACATCATCAACTGTTTCTGTTGGAAAGGCCTAATGGATATATTGCAAAAGAGATAAACAACCAAAAGCCTCACCTTTTTTCTTTCCTTTTTTTTTCTAGTTTTAGTTTTTCCTTCTGTTTATAATCTTACTCTATCTTAATCCGACCACCTTTTCTAGTTTTGAGGATGTTGGGAATTTTGAATATTTGCACTACTCAAAAACCCTAGTTGAGATGTCAAGAGCTAGTCAAAAGAATTTCAAGTCAAGATTTTGATTACTTTTATACCTGACTTTATGGTTAATTCAGTTATGTTTTTGGATTAGAAAAAAAATGTGAATTACAACTACCTTTCTAAAATTTGATTAATTATGAATACTCCCTCATTGTTTGGAGAATTACAAATATTTTTTCAAATGAATAATAATTGTGTAATCCTACACAAAGAGGTAAAAATTACGTACTATTTCATTCTTATTGAATTTAAAAAAGAAAAAAGTAGAAAAAATGTAAAAAAAAAAAAAAACAGAAAAAATGATGGTGGCGCGTGCAAGTAATGTGCCGGTTTAAATTTGAGGACACGCGTGATTTACTCATGTGATTTTTCTACCAAATTTCAAACTTTTGATAAAAAGTATTCCAAAATTGCAAAATTACAAGAATTATGGACAAATTTGCAATAAAACCTTCTAATTTTTAACAAAAACCTAAACCTCTATGCAACTCGATCGTAAACAGATAAATCGTCAAACTTATATAAAAACGAATTATTGAACAAAAAATGCATCTCTGTCCACACGAACACATTCAAAGAACAAAGCCCACAACACAAAAGAAGACTCACTTTCAATAGACTGGAAAATAAATTAAAGCACTAATACAAAAATCATTTCATGACTACATATTAATTATTAATATCCATTGAAAAAAAAAAAAAAAAAAAACGAAGATAAAGAAGGGAATTAAAGCATATATATATATATATATATATATATAGAGAGAGAGAGAGAGAAAGAGTCTCTCTAAGAACCCTAATTGGGGAGTGTTGCTTTTGAGGGGAAGATATGATTTCCACTTTAGTACTAATAATGGTCTGAAATAATATTGATGGATATGCCGACCCCAAGAAACTGTTGGGATAAGGAGATATGCACAGATCGATCATAAAGAGTGAATATTTCATAGTTGTGAACATGTTCTTGTGCTTATGATTATGGCTATCATCACTCATTATGACAAGAAAAAGGCATTGCATGCAGCCAAATATATGTATATATTTATTTATATTTAGGTAATTATGTATATTCAGATAAGGATTAACTTAGCCTTTGCCCAGGATAAAAAGATTTCTTCCATCTCTATCTTGTTCATTTTTCCTTTTTTTCTATATATAGATAGAATGAGATATGGTGATTTTAATCGATAGCCCTTTTTATCCGTATTATGATTGGTTCAATATAAAAATTCAACTTTTTTCATAAAGTGATTAGTTCTAGAGGGACACTACAACAACAATCGGGATTTGGAACAGTCATATTGGAAGGCCCACTATCCGTTTCAAATTAGAACAGTTATTGTAACCAAATTGGAGGGGATGTTCGTTGTTGACGTCATGAAGATGCTATAGTGAAACTTGGCGGGTTTGTAACAGTTTCAGAGTTACAAATGCCGTTCCAAATGCTTTTTAATAGATAACGTTCGTAAATGTGTTTCAAATGAAGGTCGTTACACATTTGGAACATCTTTTGGAACGGCATAATGTGGACAGTAAGGGCTACGCGAATTATGAAAACATACATCTCAATAACGTGTAAAAACCCGATACAAATTTACAATGCAGCTTGACGTTTACAGATGCTGTTACAAATTGGAGATTGTTGCACATTCAGAACAATTTTTGGAACTGCTTTGTTTGGACTATAATAGTTAAAATATGAAAGAATCCATTCCAATTTCGGTGTAAAAATCCATTACAAATTCCTAATGCTACGGGGCTGTTACAAAAGCCACTACTCTTGGAACGACTTTAATACAAAAGGAATACTGGATTACAGAGGCCGCTCAAAAAATGAGCTCTTTAGTCTAACGGCTATTTTTGGTCGCTCCAATGCCCGTTTCGAATAATCTTATATATATATATATATATATATATGTGTGTGTGTGTGTGTGTGTGTGTTGCATGTTGTTTTTATTTCATATCATTTCATCTACAATTGTTAAACCACACACACTCTCAATCTTTGTCGATTTTCGAGCATATATAGTTAATCAGCTGGAATTTCATCATCTTATTGTGTTACGTTGATCTTTTTAGTTGGTCGATCAGGTAACAATTTGAACCTTTTTTGTTAATTAAAATACAATTTAATTATAGTTTTTTATTTTTATATTTGAATGTTAAGTAGTATTAGTGGAAAGTAATAATAAATTTTTAGACCGTAAAATTTATATATATGTATGTATATGTAGTGATCATCATGTTAAAACAATTGAGGAGATAGATGTATGAGAAGAATATCTCGGGGGGGGGGGGGGGGGGGGGGGGGGGGGGAAGTGTCTTACGCTGGAGTTTGAGGATGATGTTAATACTTTTATAAAATTGGCCAACTGTCAATGTGGACATACGGACAACAAAAAAATTAGGTTTCCGTGTCGAAAATACAAAAATGAAGGGTTTAAAGCACCTGACGAGGTCAATCTTTGGCTTATGTATGGGAGGGTTTATGTCGAAATATTACAATTAGAGTTTCCATGGCTATGAGAGGGTGCAGGAGCACTTTGACGTAGTGACTGTCTCTCCAGTAGAGGAGAAGCAAGCCCTGTTGCTCAGAAGGAGGGTACTGAGCACTGGGATGATGAGCATCAAAAGGATTGAATGCAAATGATGACTTTTAATGCAGGTGGCCTGGGTTTCTTTTCGTCTTACCAGGAGGGTGTGCCTGATGATGGTAAAAGGTCATATCCTACTTATGTTAGTCCTCGTCCGTCTTAATTTTCATAACCGTTACAATGTTTCAAAAATAGGCGTTACAAAATGTGTCCAACGTGTCAAACTTATGTTTCGGGTACGATATCTCAAAATTCGTAAGCCGGATTCATTCTAAACTTAAAAACATATAAGATTCCGTCTATTTGATCATATCTGACAGCCTGATTTAAAATCACATGATCTGATTGAATGACGCACCGATTTGAAAGACTAATCTTACGTTCCGGATATGATATCTCGACATCTGTGTACCAAATTAGTCCAGAACTTCACTGAATGTATTCTTTTGTCACTTATGCCAAATCTAATGGTCTAATCTAAATTTTGACAGTTTGATTGCAATGCAGTACCACAATATAAGATGATAGTTATATCAGTGTAATACTAACAACTATGAATATACAAATTTTATTTTATATTGTGAACATATATTAATTTCAGTTCCAAATATTTTATGTTTTCAATTGTGTTATTCCACATATTGTATATTTTTCTTCAACATTAACGTGTCCAGTATGTACATCTTTTAATTTTTATTAATTTTTTTAAAAAATATTTCCTCATTTGGAATCTATTTTGCCTTAGTTTTGAATGATGTCATTTTAGTATCAAAATATTATCGTTTGGTTGTATAAATGACGTTGTTTGAATATTTTGAATAGTATTTGAAATGGGTGTTGGAACGGGTACCCATTTCAAAATTTAACTATATCGGTCGTACTTAGCAGATTTTTCATTCCTCTCGTCTCCCTCTAATTACCCTCCTTCCCACCGCCGCCCGCCCACCACTGTTGCCAGCCCGCCTCTGTCTGCAGACGTCTGCCTCCGCCTCCTCCGTCCGTGTTCGCATCCCCCTCCTCTCCTCCTCCTCTGCTTGCCTGCCCGCCTCCTCCTCCCCAGTGTCCGCCTCCTCCTCCATTCTCCCGCCCGCCATCGTTCGCTTCAGCAGGAACACTAGGTTAGTAGATTTTTCTTTTTTTTTTTGTTATATTATTTATTGGTGATTTTACTGTATACTTTTTATATGTTGATTATATGTTTGTTATTAATTATGTTGTAATTCTGATCATATAACTAATTAATTAAGGAGTGGTACTTTTGGCTCTATCTAATTTTGAATTTGCAGTTGAGGATTATAGTTTAAATAAGTAGCACATTTAGTCCAAAATATCATTGGATGTTAGCACATGCTGGACACATAACCTTTTAATTTGAAAATTTTTAATTTTTGGATCAGCTTTGCTAATGTAACATTTTTGCTCTAGTGATTTGAACTAGAGGTACCACCCTTTCTATAATTATAGGATTAAAATTGGAAGTTTCCATTATGTTGCTCATTTCATGTCAGCAAAAATAGTAAAAAAAAATTAAAATATCCTAAATTAACTAGGTCACATGAAAGACATACGATATTTTTTTATCAATTCAATTTCTTTTGACAAGATTGTTTGAAATCGATGTGTCACTTTTTTTTAAATTTATATTTATCAATTATAATATTCAAATCGAATATGATTGAAAGTGCTGTCCCTTATAATTAATGGATCAAAATTATATTTTTGTCCCGAATCTTCATTGTAAGTTGAAATATAAGACGACCTAAAATAAAATATCCAAGTTGCTTTTTTTTTTTTTTCTTTTGTATAATTAATGTTTGAAGGGGTTCGAACAATTCATGCATGCAGCGGATACGTACGTACGTGTCTATTATAAAATCTACGATAGTAAGATAAAATTAAAAAGAATATTTTAAAGCAAGCTATCCTTTTCTCGTAATAGTTGTAGTACCACTTATTTAAATAATTTGTCTTAATTAATTATTAGGTAGTGTCTCAATTGATTACACAGATTGGTTTTATTTAAGACGTAGCAATCAAACTTTGATAAAATTAATTAGTAGCACTTAGTTTCTTTATATTTTCATATTATAATAAAGTACATAATTCTAGCTAATTCGTGTCACTTTTATAAAACTATACATATATATATATATATATATTATAATTGTATGCTCGGGGATCCTCATAATGATTAAAGCATTTAATTTGGTAAAAGGAAAAAGTGATTGTACACTTAAAAAATAAGAAATTCTTAGTAAATTTAATATATATTTTTCAATTTTTGATGTATTCAATGATACAATATTATTTTTGTTAAAAAGGGAAAAAATGATGAGGGTTTGCAGTTGTCGTATTTTTTGCGACCTAAGATTCTTAATAATTTCTTTTTCTCTCTCGATCTTTCATTATTTTTTATTATGAATTAAATATTAAGAATATTAACGTTGAATTTACTTTTTATGTAAAGTTTAAATTTAAATAAAATAATCTACGTTCTGAAAAAATAAATTAGGAAATTAATGCCAAGTAATTGGAAAGTTGTAATGAATAAAGAAAACAAAGAGGAAGAAAAAAGATACATACAATCGAATGTCTCTTATTACATATGTTCTATCTCCATCTAATGATAAAACTTTATTTTATCTGAATAATAGTCATTTTGATTTGAGAAAAGAGATTTAGGTGAAATTTCAAAATTAAAAAAAAAATCTTACATATTTGTTATATTCTTTCATAAAATAGTAACTGAAAATTCATGCTGTCATATTTGTTATTTTAATTGAAAGAATTATTTTTAAAAAAGGTAAAGAAAAAAACTTACGCTTTAGGAAATATTGGATCATCATACTAACATGAAAAACAATGAAATTAAATAATAATATTTAGGGTAAATTACATTGACATCCCTAAAGTTAGTCTAATTACATAAATAACCATATTCTTTGTAAATTTATACTCTCAAGGGGTGTTAATGCAATTTATCTCAGTTCTTTGTGAAAAATTATAGGTACATCCCTCAAGAGGTGTCAGTGTAATGAGCATTATGGTGCATTTATGTAAAATTTTACTACTAGATAAGAGATTTTGGGTTATAAAAGCTAAAAAGTATTTGTATAATTAAATTTAATTTCCGGGAGAGTGTTCATGCGCGCGAATACCCTAGTATTTATAATTAATGGAAAATTATACTAATGTGACAAAATATAAAAATTTTGGGGGCCTCAATTTATTGGTCCCACTATCCATCTTAAATAATTCCAAGAACATATAACTCCAAAATAATAAACACAATTTAATTTTATTTTTTTTTAGTTATATATTTCTGGCAGTTAGTTGTCAACCAATAACATACTCTAACATAATCATTATTTAGGATTAGACCTCCATTTTAAATCGCGCGGTGGTCTAATTGCCAAGTGGCCCAATAAACGGCTTTAACCCACGTTTCTTACTGTGGGCCGACTACCCAATAAGTTTTCTTTTCGGAAAGGGGAAGAAGACTACTGGTTATTTTTTCTTTTTATTATTTATTTTGTTGTACTTTTTAATTTTGTATATTTTAATATAATGCATTAGTTAATTATGTATTTTTATATTTAAATATCATTATACTGAAATATTAAAATTTATTTACTGTAATTTATAATAATATAATTGCAAAATATGTTCAACACAAAATTAAATTAATTAATAGTATTTAAAAATAGAATCATATATTTTGATTTTACAAAATTTAGAAATATTAAAATACCTAAAAATATCATATTTATATATATATATATAATAATTTAATTTGATGTAATAATTTTTTTATATAAATATTAATTTTTAGTATTTATTTATCTTTTTAGTAAAATATGAAAAGGGCAAAGAAATAATAAAAAAATAAAGAGAGAGAATAATTGCATAAAATAGGAGTAAGTTTGTCCATTCAACAAGGTTAAAAGGCTGAAAATGGGTCAAAATTGTGAAACACCCCTCCGTAATCACATCCTATCTTACAAAGAACTCACATTTAATCCAATAGACAACCCATGTTTTAATCCATATATTATGTAGACATAAAAAAGGACATACGTCATCAAAACTTTGTAATTAATCCTAGACCATAGCCATTATAATTATAAAGAAAGGAGAAAATTGGAGTTTCTAGTTACTATAAAATTTAAAAAAAATACAAATCCAATGAAAATCTCATATCTATGAAATGGTGTAGCTAGGGCTTCCAACTTAGGTTATCACTGTTGACCTACCTAATAATGCTGGTGATTGGCTTATGATCAGCTAGAAGAATTGAGTTGCCTACTCAATAAGTATAGCTAATTAACTTATACATATACACGCACACACATAATAAAACAAATATCATACCATACGGCAAATATAAGAAATAACTTATACCAAATCATATATCAATCCACAGTACAATGTATCCAGAATCATCGTTTATTTTATTAGGGCCCTGCTTACCCAAACTGGAGTGCATCACTCAATGGTCTTTGCCGGCTATCAACCCCTCAACCATAATATCTCTTTTTTTTTCCTCGGTACCACACAGCACACAGCTCGTATGATACCCCATCATCCATCATATCACACAGCACACAGCTCGTATGATATGTTACATCATCTCCTATGATCAATGACAGCACACAGCTCGTCATTAATCATATCATCATAAGCCATTGCAGTATGCCCCCCCCCCAGTCAGGTAAGCCATATCTTTATCTCAATTCACAATATTCTCATCAATAGTCTCATCATTCATCCGCATTCAACAATCAAATCCCCATCGATAACTTTAATATCCAATTTCACTTAACAATAAAACATGGTACACATAATCATCCATCTATGTTCCATACACCATAACCACATATAATCACATAATGACAACTCCATAGAATAACAAGTTATCCAGATAAATAGCCAACAGTTCACGATTTCGTATCACAAGAGTATATATCTATATATACATATAAATATATATATAAATCCAATTAACTATACTTACCTCAAATTCTTAAACGATTACAATAGTAAATAGAGTTGATGAATCCTCTACTTTATCCCCGTACTATATAATAAATTATAATATATATATATATATATATATAATATCAATATATCATAAATTCCGAATACAATTACTAAATAATTTTCGTATATTTTTCGTCAATCTTTTAATATTTCACTTATATTGAAACTTAAACTTCAGTTCATTCCTCGTCTAAACAATTAGACATTATAAGTTTCCCCAATATATATCTAATTTATCAATTGACTCATAAAAATTTATTTTATCAAACCCCTCACATTTTTATAACTATCGTTCTTTATAACATCCCTAAATGAAATTATTACAAAAATCTCACATTCTTTTTTTTTTTTTTTATAAATGAAATATTTCTCAAATATAATTTCCTAATATTTCTCAAACATAATTTTCTACTATTCCTATTAATTTCTGCCAATTTCTCACTATTATAATTATTTACACAATAATATATACAATTATGTATTTGATTAATAAACCCCATTAATTTTGAATAATTCATTATAATAATGACTAAATCTAATAGATTAAATAAATTCTAATTTATTGGCTATAATATCCCCGGTCCAGTTAAATTTTTATCCGATCACTTATTTGTATAAATGCTTAAATTCAATAAATTTTCCGGTTAAATAATAAATCGAATAGTACAAATCATATTTAATAAATGCACTAATTAAATAATATTAATATAATAATTAATTTATAATCTATAATGAAAATACTAACCTCTTCTCGCCGTTCGGAGTTAAAACAATTCAATATATCTAATGTGTGTTTGTGTTAATGCCTATATAAATTTTTTTTTTCTCTTTTCTTACAAGTTAAGTATACATATATGTGTGTTGAATTGGTTGAACGGCCACGTGTTGCCGCCGTAATAATATTTTCCCTCTTTTTTTTTTCTTTTTTTTTTTACTAATTTTATTAAAATTGTAATTTAGTCCCCCAACTTTTATATATACATAATATGGCCACAAATATTTTATAAAGCTCCAATTTAATCCCATTTAAATTTTAATATATTATAATTTCAACCTAGAACATATAATTAAATTAAATTTTTTTAATAATTACTAATTAGCTCCTCGATTATGAATAAAATTCTACGGATGTCACAAATCGTATTTCACTTGCATTTCGAGTGAGTGTAGGCCACTCTCCGTTTTCTTTTTTTAACGGAGAGGGTCTTTTTTACAGGGTTTATAATTATAGGGGGTCTCTTTTGGCTATTTAATTAACACATGTAAGTTTTTAGCAACTTTTCTATAATACAGGAGGGGTATTATGCAATTTTCCCTTTCAGAAAAATAGTATTTTCGGTTCAATAAGTTAGACATTTACACTCTTGATCCCATTCGTTATGGGATTGACATTTTTGATCCCATAATTTATAAAAATTTGCATATTTTGTCCTCATTCACTTTTTCATTTGATTTTTAAGTATTTTTGGTTGGATGGAGAATTCAATTTTTTTTAAAGAAGAGAGAAATCCCCTTTCTTTTCCCTAATTTTCTTCAAAAATTATTTTTTTTACCTCAAAATAGTTATATTCCCTCTCCTCGCCAAAGTGTTGTCAAGTTCATAAATGCGCCAATTTTTTTTACAGCAAAAAATACTTAACGACCATGCATTGGGCATGTGGTCGATCTGTTAAAAAAGAAACAAAAAAGTGAATGAGAACTAAAAGTGCGAAATTTTGTAAGTTGTGGGACCAAAAATGCCAATCCGATAACGAATAGGACCAAAGGTGAAACGGGCCTAACTTATAGGATCAAAAATATTTTTTCCCCAATCATTTTTTTTCCTTTAAATTCTACTTGCTTGAAATGCAAATTTGTCTGTTTAAAAAAAAAGAAAGAAATATAAACTTGTCAAGGGCTAATTTGTTATAGAAAGAAGAAGCAAAAATCAATTATTATCTGATCGTTTTGGAGCCAGTTTAAATTAGATATAATTAATCCGATCAATTTTCATAAGGATGGTCCACCCAAGATTTATTTCCCCCGATGTTGTATACATATGATGAGAAATTCTAGTAATTTTTTCTTAAATTAAATCTGATCTCAAGAGCGTAATTATAATTTTTTTAAAAATCAAGAATATTTTTTATAATTAAATTTAATTTAAAGGATGTTAGTGTAATTTATTTATAAAAGCTCAAAAGTAACAAACATATATACTTTCTAATAGAGACTTTTGAGAATATCATCACTCATCCTAAAAATTCATTGGAAATTAATAGCAAAAAAGGTAATATTTTTACACAATCAGATCTCTTGCGCGGACCATTGCGAATATTCTCGAAATACCTTTATCTTGTGGATGGCTATTCAAGAACGGGTCCAAACCTTAGACATGCCTTGGTTGGAGCAAGTTCGCTATTCTTGTTTCTTGTGCATGGAACAAATGATTGAATCACATGAATATTTATTTTTTCGCTGCTCAAGAATCTATCCAGTGGAGTTGGTCATTGCGGATGGGGTTCCATGGGCTGCTAAGAAGTGGAGAGGTAGCATTTGGTTAATGCTTCAAATTGTCCACTGCTTGCGTTTTTGGTACATCATATTTGGCAGGAGCGAAACTATAGGCCGAACTCAATTGAGGTTATGATTGTCTATAGAATTTGGAGGATAGCTTAACATAGATAATGACACTTGTTATCTGACTAACCTGTTGTACGTCATCTTATATCAATGAAATTCACCTTATACCCAAAAAGAAGAAAAAAAAGAAAGAAAGAAAGAAAAAAGAAAGAGGCTATGATGGTCATTTGACAGCTAAGTCAACGTTTGGGAAAATTTTGAGAGTGTATGCTAAGTACTATTTGCCTATTAAATTGGGTAAATTACATCTTCCTATTTGAATTCTTTCTGTTTTTACATTTAGCTATTCATTTTTATTTTTATGTCAATTTATCATCTCAACTTTTTGAAATTTACATTTGGCCATAAATGATGGTTTTTTGGTTGATTTTTCTATTGAACATCACTTGCACTGCACATGTGATGTTTAAGGGCAATGTATGAATAAAATATCACATGTGCATGTGATGTTTTTCGGGCAAAAAAACAACTGAAAAACGATCATATATAACAAAATACAAATTTCGCAAAATTGAAATAGTAAGTTGGCAAAAAAAAATAATTTATCCTACTAATAATGCCGAGAGTAAAATTACATTTTTCAAATGGTTGGATAAAATGCAAAATACATAATTAGGTAGCGACGTTAATGTGCAACGTGATTGGTGCCTCGTTATGTAAGATATTGTCCGTTTTAACTTTATGAGTTTCAAAAATTTGTCCTCAAAAAGGAACCTTATGAAGTTAATTATAAACTGCTCAAAATCCTCATTTACAAGTTATGTGAGACCCATACAAAACTGAATTTATTTTCTCTATAGTTTATAATCTTTTGGATAATATTATATAACAAACACCACATCCTATAATTTTCATTTAAATAAAGTAAATTAATTAGGTAGAAAAATAAGTAACAAGAATGAAAAATAATTAGGTAATGTGGACCTCATCATCATGAAAGAGTAAAAGATATAAGTGCCCCAATTTACATACATTGGGAATTTAAATAATGCATGCACCTCACTCAATTACTCTAATGAAAAAAGTTGTAATTTAATCCCTTTTTTAGATAAATTGGGATTTTACTTAACAGCCCATGTGAAGAAAGAAAAAGGTGGAAAATGCCTTTGCAATGTATAGACATTTTGTTTTCTTCTTAACAAGTTAGATGCTGAAAAGATTGTTCACCAATATTAATTTGTGTTCTTTATTTTTTTCCAAAAGTAATATTAATTATAATGATGTATTAAAATTTCAATATATAAATATAATTTAATAAGTTCTCTGGTAATTATAATAATAATGAAATTACTAACTGAAATATATTATTCATCAAGATCTTGATCAATTAATTTAATAAACTAGTATTTGTCCCGAGTTCAGATTTCTCATAATTTAGAGATAATTGCACTCCCCTCCCCTGAGGTTTGGAGTAATTACATATAGACTCCATGTGGTTTGAAAAATTACAGCTAATACCCCTGAGGTTTGTCTATGTCTAACAAATAGATCCATCCGTTTGTTAAAATTCACTGAATTTGTTGATATTTAACAAAAAAAAAAAAAAGAATGGAAATCAATACCCTCGATTGACTTATTAATGACTTAATGCTGGCCAAACAAATCTTTTATGACTAAATTACCCTTATAACAGTGAAGATATACCTCCTCTCATGCATTAACGTGTGATGATATATAAGGGTAGTTTGTTCATAAAAATATTCGTTTGACATACAATAAGTCAATAATAAGTCAAGCAATGACAAATATCACCTCTAATTCAATTTTTTTTGCTAATATCGATAAATTCGGTGAATTTTGACTAAGGGAGCGACCTATTTGTTAGACAGATGCAAACAGGAGCACTAAATGTAATTTTTCAAACCACAGGGAGTTTACGTGTAATTACACCAAACCTTAGGGGAGGGGAATGTAATTATTCCCATAATTTATTACACTTATAATATGATCGAAGATTGTTTTTCGATTATATATTATACGTTATTATCTCGTGATTTATGTAAATGAAATTGAATCAAGATCAGAATTTTCGTAAATGTATGGTCGGAATATGTTGCTCGATAAAACAAATTATAATAAATTCACGTAAAGTGAGAAAAATACACACACATTTAGTGAAACTCAAATTCAAAACCTCAAATTTGTCCACAAGACATCAGCTCTGACCATTAAATTGCGACACCATCAATCATATTCCACTTTTTCAAAATTATGACTGAAAAATAAATCAAACTATTCGATACTCGATTGAAATCGACCGATAAGAGCTTGTTTGAACTCGATTTTATTAAAGTTAACACACCAAACTTGAACAAAAATTTACTCGATAAACATTCGAGCCCGACTTGAAATTAATTCGACTAGTACAAAAATAATAAAATATATACAAATATATCAAATTATTCAACCTTGATTCCTATTTGATCCCACCAAAGCTCGTCTGAATCGATTAGATCAATAATCAACTCAAATTTAAATATATTTTGAAACTCAATAATAATTAAAAACAAATTTAAATAATAATTTGTTCTTACTCACAGTCGTATTCGAAATACAAGATATGTGATCATTATCCCAACCCCTAATACCGAAAATATTGGATGCAGCATGAGTTTAACTTAAATTGTTCGGAAAAAATGCAAGCAACTCCCTATGATATTGTAAATGTGCAAATTATCCTCTCTATATTTTTCAAAATAAATCAATTTATCTCCTCGTATTTTTTAAAGCGGAGCAATTTTCCCTCCCAGATAGGGTGTAAATTGCTCCATTTAAAAGAACACAGGAAGGTAAATTGCTATTTTATTTTTATAAGGGATAATTTGCTCATTTATAATATCAACATTGAGGTAAATTGCTTAAATTATCCTTCAATTTCACCCCAAGACAAGCCACGTGTAGAAAAGAAATATATTCACAAAAATTTCAACATAAAAGTGGGAAAATGATGGAACGAAAAAATTTTAAAAAGGGGAATTAAAGCACACGTGTGGTGTCGGGCTTAAGGCAAAACAGGGAGTATGCTAATGGCATGTGGTAAAAAATCAGGTTTTAGGTTTAGGATAATTAACACTCTTCTCTCTTAAAATTTATTATAATTATACGTAAATTTTTTATAATTTAAAAAATTACATCTAATACCCTTATTTTTATTTTCATTCAAGAAATAGATCCTTCAATTAATAAAATTGACAAAATTTGCTGACATCAGCAGAAAAATTGAATGAAAATCAATATTTGCCCTTGATTAACTTATTGCAAGTCAAATAAATATATTTTTTATCAAACTACTCTTATACATTTTACACACTTATGCCTGTGAGTTTGTTCTTAAAATTAAATTAAATCATAAGAGTAAATAGTGTAATATATTTAATATATTTAAAAATATATCCATTTTTTGTTGTGTCAATCATACTCATAAATTGGTTTTTGCCTTTTCTTTTTTTTTTTCTTTTTTTGAATGTTGCCTATTGATTTATGTATCTTATTATTTTTACACTATAATTTAAATTGTGAAAGATTATTTATAATATCCACACAGAACCAACGTACTAGAACAGTTAGTATTTCTTAAAGTGAAGGAATTAGACAAATGGACAACGTAGCTAGGGAAGAAGATCCTTGGCGTGGGCACATTTTTTTCTAAGGAAAGATTTTGTTACATAATTCCACTCAAAAGAGCTTAATATTCTTTGATTGTTTGCAAGAAATAAAGAGTTGGTCCCAAATACACATTTAAGGCAACAAATGATGCAATAAACTCACCACCATTCCTCACATACTATACTTAGACATGCCCTATGCAACTTGATTTCCCTCATTTTGTGGTCTGAAAACTTCCCTGTTTCAACCAATGGACTCTAATTTATGTGGCATACTTCAAAAAAAATAAGACATTCCGACAGCTTGTTTATCTATGTTTTTATTTATATTTTTTAATTTTTGAAACAGTAATTAAAATTAATATATATCTATTTATACGTCATAGTTCAATATATTGATTTAACGTTATAGTTTAATATAAAATATAATATTATCAATTAATTCAAATATATTATCATTTTGACACGAAAATCTATACAAAATCTAAAACACATATTTTCTACTGAAAACTTGAAAAAACTGAAAATAAAAACATAAACAAACAGGCTGTGTGAGATTTGAGTTTGAACCTTTTTTTCTTTTTACACACACATATATATATATGGGCATGTATTTATTTTTATAATGATGAACTCTTAGTAGTTGGTGTAAATATATATATATACATATAAATAATGGAAAAATGTAGTTTTCATTCTATAACTTTGAGGGGTGATGTTTTTAGTCCATTCTAATTTTATTTTGTAATCGAGGATAATAATTTAAAGAAATTAGCACATTTGTCCAATTTCTGCGGAAAATGGCAATTTTCTTGGAAAATAAGGGGAGTCGTCATGTGGTATGTGCCTTTTTTTTTCTGACAGGAAATTGAACCAAATATGTACTACTTTTGTAAAATTATTTTTATCAATGTAAACTTACAATTGAGTAGACTAAAAGTGCTTCCACCAGTTACGGGACAAAAAATATACATTTTTCCCATTTATAAATTATTGTTTGGTAATTATTGATTTGTTATTTCTGTGTACTTGATTAGTACCTCGTAAACCAAAAATTATGGGCTTTTTACCTAATTGGACCATTGTATACCAATTATTCTCTACATTATAAATATTTATTTTTGGTGCATTTTCTACTTCATTAGTAATATGGTAACTTAAAATTAAAAATATTGAAAACCTTATAGTCCTTGGTTAGATAATCTATCTGTCAATTAAAACTTATAAGACGCGCATCTCATTTAAAAATTTAAATAATTAAATATAAGAGCCAAAAGTGCAAGCAACGTCCTTTCTGCGAAACTTAGTCCATATAGTATTAAATGAAAATTTTTATTTAAACATTTATATAATAAATATTGTAATATACCTAAGTAGGCACATATTTATTCTTGATCCCTCAATCTTTACTTTCTCCCAAAGATTCCCATTCTCACTCTCTTAATTAATTCCAAGAATCAAAATCCTAGTATACTTTACTACTACACTTGAAACAAGTGGATTGGTCTCAGCAAATGAACTGAAACAAGAATCAAGAATGAGATCACAAAATATAGAGGCATGCAATCTTCCCTTTCCCTCACGTCACTAGAAAAAAAATTATTATTGGCTATATTTTTAATGATTATGGCTAAAAGATGTGGTAAATAAATAACTATTATTAACTACAATTAAATGAAACTGATGCAAAAATTAGCTTTTTCACTGTAAAAAATGTATTTGCCTATAAGTGGATCATAAGTTAGGGGGTGTAACTATAATTATCCCTAAATATATATATATATGTGTGATTTGTAAATAAATAAATACCCTAGTATGATTCACTAATTAGGGATTGGTATAAATAAATAGGCTAATGTGAACTTAATTGGCAACACTAATTAAGTATAGATTAAAAACCGGAACCAATGATTTTAGGCCTAGGAAAGAATCACTTTGGGATTAACAAAGGTCACACTATATACTTTGATTCACAATGATATATATATATATATATATATATATATATATATATTATTTGGGGTGGGACCTTAATATTAAGGTTGAGCTCTCAAAACTGTTCGATTCACAGAAGATTTTAGATTTGGGTTCTATAATTGTGAATGTTTATGTACATACTTATGTAATAGTGTGTAATTTATTGTCTTGTTTATTTTTTTTGTTGTGAAATTATTGATATACTAAGTTGATGGGGTTTTAAATATATTAATGATATACTATATGATATAACTGATTATTTTTATTTTTAAAAAAGTGAAGGGTTTTTACATCACTTGAATTTTAGTCAGAAATAATATTTACGAAATTGTACAACCCTAAATCAAATAATATCTAGGTAATATACTTTTCTTAGTAATTATTTATAAATGCAAGGTTTGGGACATCTTACAAGAAACAAAAAGAAATAATCAAATTTTTTTGGAAGTTAAAATAAAAAAAAAAAAAAGAAAAATTAACTAGAGAGATCTTGGAAATGTACTAAACCAATTATTTGATTAGGAAGGACAAATAATTTGATCAAAGATACTAACTAGCTAGCTAGGAAGGATTAATTGGCAAGGGCAAAATGTTGTGGGGGCCTTGAGAAAAAGCTAAAATTCCATTTCATAAAGCCTTATAATGTCTTAGCCTAGTGTGAAGGCTAAGGTTTTATAAAAAAGTTTGAGGTCATGGGTTCGAGTTTTATTGGACGTACGGGTGTTTATTCACTTTATATGAGTATTTGTCTCATTTTATATTAATTTATTATAATTTATTTTATAACGCTTAGTTATATTAATATATTCATCAAACTAATGAATTATTAATTGTTCAATTTATCAAAATACTGATGCAATTATGTAATTAAGAAAACTTCTTACAATTGGAGACTTTTAGAAAATACACTAAGGGTATGATTGGTATGAGGGAATGAGTTAGGAATGGAATGCACATTCCTAATCTTATTCCAAACACATGTTTGGTATAATTTAGGAATAGTAATAGCCATTCATTTGGGAATGCCCATTCCCATAAGTATAGGATTAGGCATTCCCCCACTCACCCATGGTTTTAGCTATTCCCAATTTATTGGGAATAGATTATTTTATATATATATATATATATATTTCTAGAATAACTTTTAATAAAATTATAGTTGCAAGATTTATAGCCACAAAATTATATATTATTTTGAATACATTAAATAAAATAAATATCAATATAAAATATTTAAATACGTGTTACCAAATTATAAAATATATAATATAAAAAAATAATTTTTTAAATATTTTATTAAATATAAATACAATTATTAACATCTTTATAGGCATTTTACCAAATATTACTATAAGTATAAGCATTTACCAAATAATAAGTATTTATTAAAAGAATTTAAATATATGAAAACGTCCAACAATATATATATATATATATTATAAACTTAGAATTAATTTAACATTTCAAAATAATATTTCTTATGTCATTAATGAGACGTAACTTAGTTGTTTTTTATTTTAATTTTTAAGTTTCATTATTTAGAAAATATATAAATGAGTAATTTGGAAAGTTTTGATTCAATTCCCTTTTCCATTCCTTTGGTATACCAAACATAGGAATGGCATACCAAAACCATTCCATTCCAACTTTTATTCCATTCCTAATTTCATTCCATTCCCACTCAATTTCATTCCTATATACCAATCATGCCCTAATGGTATATATATGGCTAATAAATATAGCATTATTTTTTATATTCCATTGCCGCCTTCCACATTTCTAAATAAACTTTTTCATTTACCCTTTTCAATTTTAGTCATCTTCATAGTAAATTTAGCTAATTATAAATCAATTTTTCTTATCTATGAAGTGTTAGTATAATTATATATTAAGGTTATTCTATAACTCAGTAAAAATGTTTAAAGTTCGAGTCTCGCCAAATATATGATATTCATATATTACATTTTGAGTTTGTAATAATTTATTATATATGTGTTAATCTTTATAATATGATAGTTATTAAAAAATTGCACTAATTTATTAATTAGTTCATATTTTGGGATTATAATGTAATCACTTATATTCCTATAAAAAGAAATTTAAGAAACATCATATGTTTGTAATATTAAATCACACTATAAATAAATTTCAAACAGTTTAAGTTCATCACAACATTTTCATATCCTAGTTTCTACTTTGATGCTAGAATTTTGTTGCACAAAAAGTTGTAAGCGACCCAGTAAATTAGGATTGTTTGAAAATTAAAGTGAAAAGTAAAAAAAAAAAATAAGTTGGAGTTCAAAAAATGGCTCAATATTTACAGTTTTACTAAAAAATGCAGAAATTGGTAGGAAGTTGTTCATTACTTTTGGCATAAATTAATTTAATTTAAGTAGTTGAAAAATAGAAGATGTGCAAATAAAAAATATCTTTTTCAACTTATTTTCAGCAATCAGTTGATAAGTGCTGATTTTAAACGATTACAAAACACCCTATTATACATTTGCAATTCATCGACAATTCCTGAGCCACGTCACATTATGTGAGTGTATTATGCAGTGATGGTGACCAAATTTTTTTTTTCAGACCTATTTAATTCTTGATATTTTTTGTGAGGTTATAGCAACTATAGGCGGGCAAAATTTAATGTCAATTATTTATTGACATGTGCTATATATTTTTCCATCAATTTTATATTTTTATAAAATGAAATATTTATTGATGGATAAAATCAAATTTTACTCTGTATGGAATTGAAGTATTTAAGACAATCTGAATCTTGCCTTGCGAACAAAGGAAGCAAATACCACTGATTTGGTAATTCTAGATCACATCTTGTGATTAGGAAAATAAATGCCAAACAAATCATGAAGGACCAATCAAATCGTGCCACGTCATCAAGTAAATATGACAAAGTCTTTCACCCTATAACTATAAATAGGGGTATTTTTCCAGCAATTGAGGACACACACAAACAATTAAAAACACAAGCAAGAGAGCATTCAAGAAGTTTCAAAATCCTCTCAAGCACAGATCAAGGAGAATCCACGGTGTTCAAGCAAAGTTCAAAGTGTTCATCACGGAAATCATCCAAATCCAACGTTTAATTCGGGAATAAGTCAAAAGACCCCCAATTAACGTTGTTGAAGAACCGAGTCAACCTCAAAGGAGATCAAAACGTCAATATCCACCTCCGAAGTTGCAGAAATTGAAGATCGCATTCTTGAAGTGAAGAATCAGAGGTTTCAATTAGAGATTTCGCACGCACAAGATATTTGATTAGATTCAAAAATCATTTGTAGTATTTTTCCTGTTTCAATAAATTCAGAAACCAGAAATTTGTAACGCAAATTTCGTGTACATCTTTTTTGATATTACACAGCACACAACTCGTGTATATCTCATCCTCACTGATACCACACAGCACACAGCTCGTGTGTATCCCATCCTCACTGATATCACACAGTACACAGCTCGTGTGTATTCCATCATCTCCATTGATCAATGATAGTACACAGCTCGTCATCGAGCGTATCATTCTAAGCCATTGAGTATGCTCCCCAGTTAGTTAAGTCATCGTTTCATTTTAATCTTCAACATCAGCAGCACTAACTTCCTTATTCAAATTCATTTAATAATCATTCTTTCGTCAATACCTTTCCTATTTGATTTCATACCACAATCAAATATACAACCACACAATCATTCAGTCAACAACCGTGTAGCACAATCACATTTTGGCACATAATAGCAATTTCACAGATATATAGATAATCTTAATCACAATCGACATCCATGATCGAGTATATAAACAATTTATATTTATAGCCTCATAATTATATATATACATATATCCAAAATTCAACATAAATACTCATATAAGCATATAAGTATTTATATATATAAATCCAACAAATAATGTTTATATTCATATAAATATATAAACCAATTAGCTATTATAAAAATCTTATATTTTCTTAAATAACTTTTCAATAATATTTCTATAATTAATTCCTACCAATTCCTCGCTATTATATAATATGATTAAACACCAATATATATATATATAATTAAGTATTAGTCAATAGACCCGATGAAATTGAATACATTAATTACAGTAGTGATTAAATCTCCAGCAATTTATTTACCCAATTATAGCAATCTTAAATCAAATATGATATTTAATTCAACACTAGTTTAACTAGTCAAACTCATAAAATTTTCTGATTAAATAGTAAATCGATCAATATAAACTACGTTTAGTAAATGGACTAATATAATTATATAAATTAATAAAAATTCAAAAGTTAAAAAACTCCATACCTGTTTCTTCCTTCCCGAGAGAGAGTTTTGATAATGAATGAAAGTGTTGAATAAGTGTGTGTTGCTTTTGCTTGTTGAGAATACATATATATATATATATATATATATATATATTTATGAAATAATTTGAAATGGTGGGATGACTCCACCCACTTTCTATATTCGTGTATATAATAAATTATATAATTATATAATTAATAAAAATTCAAAAGTTAAAAAACTCCATACCTGTTTCTTCCTTCCCGAGAGAGAGTTTTGATAATGAATGAAAGTGTTGAATAAGTGTGTGTTGCTTTTGCTTGTTGAGAATACATATATATATATATATATATATATATATTTATGAAATAATTTGAAATGGTGGGATGACTCCACCCACTTTCTATATTCGTGTATATATATATATATTATTATACATATTTTTATTATTGATTATTATTATTATTATTATATATTAATATAATTGCCTCCCAAATATTATAATGAGTTTCAATTTACTCCGTTCAAGTATTATCATATTCCAAATTTCACCCTATAATTTATTTATAATTAAAATAAAATTTTCTTAAAAATTACTAATTAAACTCTCAATTATTTATAAAATCTTACGAACGTCATAGGGAAAAGCGTCGTGTGCAATGCATGTGCTAATGAGTTGTAAGGGGGAAAAAAATTAGGGTAAATTACATTGACACCAATGAGGTTAGGTCCAATTATACAAATACCCCTCTTTTTTTGCGAAATTACAGCTACAACCCCTGAGGGGTGTTAGTGTAATATTTTTCAAGGGGTATTAGTGTAAGTTTTGTCTTTGAATATAGGGTGTCGTTGTAATACAATTATAATATCAGGAGATGTAGTTGTAATTTTGTAAAAGACAAAAAATATTTGTATAATTGAATCTAATCTAAAAAGGTGTTACTGTAATTTATCCAAAAACTTAACAATGCTAAAATTTAAAAGGAGAAAACACCTAGGTTTTTTTTTATGTCTAAAAGAAGAGCATGAGCAGTTACATTACATACAAGTATGTGTCCCGCCTTTCCTCCCATGTTGTCATTATCCATGGCAGTTGGGGGTTGATGTTTATTCGCTTCTTTGCTTGCGGGGAAAATGGCGGGGGTAGTTGATCCTATGTGGACTGCAATCGTGCGTCCACGTGGGCTCTCCTCTGCTTGGGCCTTAGGTGGGCTAGACATTTTCCAAATGAGGCCCTGTGGGTCTTTTGAGTTGTTTTTTTCTTATAAATTGCTTGGATCAACCCGTTTTGAGGGGCATTAATTATTAATATAAATTTAGAATTTTGGAAATATAGCAGTATATATACAGTTATCCTGGTAAAATGTTAGTCACTTTTTTCCCACATCATTTGTCAAAAATGACTTTGAATTATTGAATATTAAAAGTACATAGTGATAGAGGAAAAAATAAACCTAAAATAGAAAAGATTGACACTACCTAAACATTGTATATATATATATAATTAATATTAAATATATTTTTTGTTATTAAGTGATTAAATATGTAGCATGATTGCCTCTAATGTATAAAACCCAGAAATTAGGATGGGATATCATACGAGCTGTGTGCTGTGTGATATCAGTGATGGTGGGGTATCATACGAGTTGTGTGCTGTGTGGTACCGAGAAAAAAAAACAGATATTATAATTGAGGGGATGATAGCCGACATAGACCATTGAGTGATGCACTCCAACATGGGTAAGCAGGGCCCTAAGAAAATAAACAATAAAGTCGAGTATTATGTGTATTTGATATATGATTGTTGGTATATGTCATTTCTTATATTTGTTGTATTGCATGATACTCGTTTTATTATGTATGTCCGTGTATATGTATAAGTTAATTAGCTATACTTATTGAGTAGGCAGCTCATCCTTTGTCAATATTTTTCAAGAGATAGATCACGGTGACTAGCTACGTTAAATTTGAAGTCGTGAAATGGATCTGAATAGGTGGGTTAGCCGTGACATTTGAAGCCGAGGGTTCTGTCTATATGATTATTAAACATCTAGTCTTTTGTCGGGTTTGCATTTTAGATTTTGTTATAGCCTGAAACTTTCATCTTCTAGAGTTTGTACATGAGTATACATGTGGCGTAGTAGATATAAACTTTTGACAACATCTATCATTATCATATATATATATGTTACATGTTTAATAAGATCGATTATATTCATTCTAAATGAAATATCTTATAAGGCATGTTATAATTAAAAATGCGTATAATTAGTGATAATACAGTATAGTTACGTAGGGGGTGTCTCATGCACCCCCGAATATTTTTTGTACCATTAAATTGAATTGCACCCCCGATTATTTTTTGTACCATCACATAGAAATAATTGCAAATGTAAATCAGAACTAGAATTAATGAAAAAAAATATTTAAAAGATTTTTGTCAAAATAGATAAATAAAAACCATATTCTTCATATTAAGATAACTTACATATTAAGATGTATACATATTTCAATCCGTATTTTTAGCGCGTTTAGAAGAAAATTTTGTCCCCTAAAGAGATGTTATTTGAGGTCAATTTCAGGAAACCCGAATCCCAGTAGTACCCAAATTCAGTGGGTGATGGCTGTTTGACGCGCATGGGACACGTGGCAGGAACCCAGATCAGTGCTTCCCTTCCCCACGTGGCTGGTGGTGGTGGTGGGCTGTGGATTTGACGGCGGCGGCAGAAAGATACCCAGGCGGAGGGTGGTGGTTGGGGGGTTTGGGGATTCCCCCCCTCTTCTCCTCTCAGGATATTAAATGTGACCCCACTCCAACGAGTATGGGTCCCACCAAGACTTAGGAGGACGTTTTCGTCCGTTTCTGTCTACTTACAACTATAAAACAACCAAAACTACCTCAATTTTTTCACACACAACACACACTCAGACTCTCCTTTTCTTTTCTGCTCTTCATCAGCGCTTTTGCCCCCAAATTTTGGGTTATTGCACTCATTTTCGCATTCTTGATTCTTCTCTCTACTGCATTTTTAGCAGAAACACAGAGACCTCTGTCTTCATTTCTGACTTGTAGTAACATAGGAATTCCGAGGTATTTTAGGTAATAATTTTTACCTTAATTCTTCTTGTTCCGGAAATGGTTTTGCCTTAGAACACATTTTTATCATGAAAAATTGACAAAAAAGATGGAATTCTGTGTTTTTTTTTTTTTCTTTTTGTAGTGTTTAAGAAAGTTGAAAAAGAGATGACCAAGCAAAACATGGTGGTTGCCGACGCCAAGTCCGGAATCAACATGGCGATATCAATGGCGGTTTCCGGGTCGTCCCTCTTCACCACGGCGGCGCAGCGGCCGCCTCCGGCGGCCGTTCCGGGCGCTTACATCACCATTTCAAAGATCAACAATGGCTCAAGAATCAACGCGTGGGTGGATTCTATGAGAGCTTCTTCTCCCACTCGTATCAAAGCCTCATCTCTATCCGATGACCAAGATTCTTGGATTGTAAGCCCCTACACCCCAAACATGTATATACGTATAGCCCACCTATACATACATATATACGTATTCGTATTTGTAATGACAAGTGGTGTATATATACGTATTTGATGAAACAGCTACGCCATCCATCAGCTCTAGACATGTTCGAGCAAATAACAAGCGCATCAAAGGGGAAGCAAATCGTCATGTTCTTGGACTATGATGGCACCCTTTCACCCATAGTGGACGACCCTGATCGAGCCTTCATGTCTGAGGCGGTCAGTATATACATATACATATACACACTCCAAGAAAACACACACGCACGTACACGTGTTTGTGTGTGTAAAAATCACGTTTTGGTAATTCTTGATTTTGTGTGCAGATGAGGGCGACAGTGAGGAAGCTTGCTAGATATTTTCCCACTGCCATAGTGAGTGGAAGGTGCAGGGACAAGGTACAATTTTTTTTTTCTTCTTGAAATTAAAAAGAAATACATATATATATATATATATTTGTTTTTTGTCGTTTGTTGTCCTTTCGGAAAACTGCACATAGTTTCATCGTCTGTGCGTTTGTTTGTGTTTTGTAAGTCGCTTGAAATAATTGATAGTTTGTTGTTGTTGTTGTGTCTGTAAAGGTGTACAGCTTTGTGCGTCTGGCAGAGCTGTATTATGCTGGAAGCCATGGCATGGACATAAAAGGCCCATCAAAAGGTTCCAAATACAAGAAAGTATGCTCTCTTTCTCTCTCTCTCTTCCGTATCCGACTGGATCAAATTTGAATTAATTATATAATAAATATAATATATTTATCGTGTGGTTGGTGTACACTTTAGAAAAATGATTAATAATATTGCAAGTGTATCACACTTGCTCTATGATTAATTTGGTTCGACCAAATATGATTCGCAAGAATTTTTCCTACCTCTCTTTCTTTCTCTCAGGAAATTCTATCCAAAATCTGGTTCGGCCGAATCAAAACCAATTATACGACAAGTGTGTGCAATTCAGGGAAAGTGACTAATCACATAACTAATGTATCACACTTGCTATATGATTGGTTTGATTCGGCCAAACGGTCCGGACTAGAATTTTTTCTTTCTCTCTCTGTATCTATGTGTATATATATATATATATTATTTTTTTATTTTCTGGGAAAAATATTGATAAGAATTAATTACAGGGTGCTCAAGCTGTTCTTTTCCAGCCAGCGAGCGAATTTCTGCCCATGATCGATGAGGTAATTAATTGAGTATATTAAAGTTTAATATTAATCTCTTATCTTAAGTAAAAATGCAATTCATTTTTTTAATAAAAAGGATTAATAATTAATATATATTGACAAATTTTCAGGTTTATAAAGCCCTTTTAGAGGTGACAAAATCTACACCAGGGGCAAGGGTGGAGAACAACAAATTCTGCGTCTCTGTACATTTCCGATGTGTTGATGAGATGGTATAAATTAATTTTATTTTCTGATTATATATGAGTACATTAGTTTTAATTAATCTTAATTATTGTTCTAATTATTACAAAGGTACTATTTTATTTCCGACATTTGATAACATATTCCCATCAACTTGCAGAAATGGAGTGAACTGGCCAAGCAAGTTGGGTCGGTGTTGGAAGACTACCCCAACCTTCGTTTGACCCAAGGAAGAAAGGTTTGTGATAATATTTTACGTACAGTTTAAAAAAATTGATCAATAACGTGATAATAAAATACTTTGAATAATTTTTTAATATAATCATTGCATGGCGAAGACACGAAAGAGACACGGGCTTTGTTTGTTTTCATTTTTTCCGTCCAAAAAAATAAAATAATAAAAAATAAAAGGTGATCAATCACATGATAATAAAATAATCTTTTTGTATAAGTATTGTATGACGAGAAGACATGAAAGAGATGGTGGGGTTTGTTTGCTTTCATTTTTTCTGTCCAATAAACAAAACAGTTAAAGATATCTCGATGTTTGTATATGTCCTACAAAACAGACAGTTCATTATGTTTTAATTTATTTTTATTTGTCTTACGTTGATACAAAATACTAAATTAATTATTTCTCTTTTTTTCTTTGAAAAAAATATTTTCAAAATGGTGTAATATTTGTGGACGACATGCTTTAGTGGGTTGTACATTTATGTACATACAAGAAGTTTGATTTGAGTTGAGATGAGATAAGACAGATGACTCAGCTTCACTTATCCATGGGGAAACTTTTTATTGCAGGTGTTCGAAATCCGTCCTACTATTAAATGGGACAAAGGGAAGGCTCTTGAATTTCTATTAGAGTCACTTGGTGAGTTAATTAATAATAATAATAATCTTAGTTAGTTGTTAATCATGTCTTAATGTTTTTAATTAATCCTTTGCTTAGATGGTCCCGACCTCATTAACAACATAATTAATTCTCTAACATTAATCTGGGATATCATTCGCCCAGGGTATGCAAATTGCACTGATGTCTTTCCTGTTTACATTGGAGATGATCGAACCGATGAAGACGCTTTTAAGGTATCCTAGGCTTTATATATTTGCTTCGGGATAAATGCAATTTATTTCCTTGTGATATAAGAAATGAACAGAAACCTCCATGTGAAAAAATAATTAGCAAATTATCCCCTGTGTGTTTGAGAAATGAAGTAAATTACTCCCATATGAAGGGAAAACACAGGGGGTAATTTGCCTCATCTTAAGATCACATAGGGTAATTTGCTAATTATTTTTTTATAGGGGGATTTTTGCTCATTTATTATATTACAGGGTGATAAATTGCATTTATCCCTATTTGCTTCTATAGTATATTAACGTACTCTTTTTTTTCTTTCAAAACGTCCCAAGAGTTTCTAATGGGACAGCCCAACGATTCGGATACTTTTTTTTTTTTACTGCCAAGTACTATTTTAAGGATAAAAAGTGTAAAAATGACATGATTTTGGTCTTTCTTGATTAGGTGCTAAGAGAGAGAGGTCAAGGGTTTGGGATTCTTGTCTCCAAGACGCCAAAAGAGACTAACGCCTCTTATTCATTACAAGAACCATCCGAGGTAAGGTTGAGGAGGACATAAAAGAGACCTCGTACATTAATTAATTAATTAATTAATTAATTAAGCAAATACTATATTAATTAATGACATGAAATTAACGTTGTTTTTTTATTTATATTGTATATATAGGTTATGGCATTCTTGAGGCGGTTGGTGGGATGGAAAAAAATGTCGTTGAGACGACAATTCAGAATGAGAAGACGACTCGAAGAGATCAAAGTGTCCTTACCAAATTGACAAGTGTTTAATAGCATATATATATAAGTGGATTTATTGGTAGAATTAAGAGAAAATCTCTACAAGTTTTATGCCCCAAGTGAGAAATAGGGAAGGGCGAAAATGTCCTTGTGGTGTCGAGCCCTTGTACAACTTTGTAATTAAGACTGTACGAGGGTAAATTTGTAATTTACTGCCTTAATTTAAGTAAATAGAAATTTTTACATTGCTGCCCATATTTTCTTTCCTACGTTTCTATTGACCCCGTATAATTTTATTCATTGCAATTTTCAAGAGGGTACAATCTTAGTTATTATTATTATTATTATTTTTTGATTATATAATGATTGGTTCTCTGTAAAATAATTAATTTCTTGTAATGCCCCCAATGCTCGAGACAATGATTGGAGTTAGTTTGTGAGTGTAAAGAGTATGGGTAGCAAAAGTTGTACCTGTTTGGGGGAGGGTTGATATTTATAGGTGATGGTCTAATGGTATGATTTCACTTGCGCCCTTGATGTAAGATTGATCTAGGGTCACAGTGGTCCGCATATATTAGGGTTTTGTAGGACCTTCAAGAGCCTATTGCCGAAATACAAATTCTGCACCAGACGTTCTGTACTTGGTTTGGATTTTTTAAAAAGAAGGGTATTCCCACATTAATGTCGGTTCTTCAATGGAGGATCTGATCGTCCAAGACTGAAAACTCATAGAAGTATGACCTAGAACCAAAGCAAGGAATTAGAGGACTAGATCCTTAACGACTCACTAATTTCTGGTATAGTACAATCAAACTAAGCAAATTGACACTATTTGATATGGGTAAAGGAATACCTCGTATCGTAGTAGAAATATGACCCGCCTTCTTTTCCTCATATGAAGCAGGGGGAAAATTGCATAATACCCCCTTGTGTTATATCAAAATTCCTAAAAGCTTACCTGTGTTAATTAAATAGTGAAAAAAGACCTCCTATAATTATAGAACCCTGCAAAAAATACCTTCTCTGTTACAAAAAATAAAAATAAAAATGGAGAGTTACCTACACGTGCGGCAAATGAAAGTGGGATACCATTTTGACATATTTTCAGCCTTTGACCACTTTGAAAAGACAAAATTACCCCTATCTTATACAATTATTCTTTTTATTGTTTTTGATTGATTTCTTTAGCTTTTCTCAATTTTGCTAATAAAAATATAATAAATACTAAATAATTAATATTCATAACATATATATAAAATATTATTACATCAAATTAAATTATTATACATACTTTACAATATTGAAAATAAATTATAGTAAATTATATCCAAATAATATTCATCAACAAATAATAATTTTGTGTTGGATATATTTTAAAATTATATTATTTATATAAATTACAGTAAATAAATATTTAGAAACAATTTTTTTACATTTAAATATATAATTACTTGCATATTATCTAAATAAATTATAGTAAATAAATATAGAAAATACATAATTAAATTAATTTATTATATTAAATTTACCAAACCAAAAAAAGGCAAATAAAAATAAATAAATAATAAAAGAAAAAAGGTCTTGTCTCCCTCCCCAAGTCGTCGGCCGTCCACCGCCCGACCGAGCCTTCCGTCCGCCCTTGTTGACCGTCACCTGCCGCTGCGTCGCCCCTAAAGGAGGCAGCAGAGGTGGCCCAGCGGTCGCCCTGCAAAAGGGGCCGACAGCTGTCCCTTCACTGGGCGACCTCCGTCGCCCCTACAGAAGGGGGCAACGACTGTCACCCTGGATCTGGGCGACGAAGATTGCCCTCCATCGTCCCCTTTTGGGTCAACGTCGCCGTCGTCCCCGGCGGTGGCGACGTCGCCCCAAGTTTAAATATATATGTTTTGTATATATATGTTGCTATATATATATATAATTGTAGATATAAATACATAATTTATTTTAATTTTTCTTAAAATTTGGACCATTCATTTTTAATTGTTGAAGATCAATGGTTCATAACGGGAAAATCAGTAAAAAATTTAACGCTGTTAGTGGCAACTAATGGTAAGGGAGAGAGTGCAATATTTTCTAAAATATGGGTGTTTTTTTACCTATATTTTTAACATGGGGAGTTTTTGGCTGAATATTGAAAACACAGGGGGATTTTGTGCAATTATCCCTATGAAGCAGTGAGAAGGTCTCCAACGACCTCGAGCTAATGAAAGATCACACGAGGGGGAAGCTTTATGCAACAAGGTGAGGCAGCAACTCGTGAGGAGGCAAAGACCAAAGGTACCTCATATGTTGCATGAAACTACAACTAGGGACGCCTTGTAGGATGTACCAGGCTACAAAGACGATGCCCTCCCTCCCCTCGTACCCGGACAAGCGCACTAGGATGAATCTAACATGACTCCCAAGATAGGATATGCTCTCTCTCTCTCTCTCTCTCTTGAGAGCAAATCACTCATAGAATCTATCTAGAATCTAGCTAGATAGCGATAAGATTTCCCCAGATTTGATACGAGGACACCCGTTACCCTACCTATAAATTCTCGGGCTTGAAATAAGAAAAGGGACGAGAGAGAAAAACCAGGCAATGAAACAAATAATTTGAGAGTCCTTCGGCTACGATATTTATCTTAGAGTATTCGATTTTTTCCATATGAATTTGGCATCGTCTGTGGGAACTCTATCGATGAGTAATGGTGAGAAGCAAAATACTGCTACGATTTGAAGAAGCTCGACGAAGCAGCACGAAGGAAACCCCCGCTCAGGAAGACAGAGGAGGCGAAGAAGCTGAACAAGGGGAGCCGATCGGAACACCTCCACCCTCTCAGTATGTAAGGATAGAGGGTCTGAATAGGTTTTTGGAAGAAGCGGTAGCCAGGGGGGCACAAGCTACCAATCAATAGGCAAGGACAAGGAAGGGTCACAGAATCAAATCTCGAGAGAACGAGTGGGAAGAGATGATAAGCCCCAGGATTCTGTAGGAAGCAGCCGAGCACCAGGTGGGAAAGACCCACATGGGGAAAAAAGCCTATAGAATAATATGGGCTTAGAAAACCTGCAACAAGAAGTCGAAAGCTTAAGAGAGCAGCTGAAACCCAAGCAAAGCCAGAAATGAGGAAGCCCTTTTTCAAAGGTCATCTTGGATGAACTCGTACCTCCGGGTGCTCGAATACCGTAAGTAGCGTGCTATGCAGGAGACTAAGGAAACCCATCATGTAGATCAATTCATCGCAACAATGGATCTAATTAATCCAAACGATGCACTCTTGTGTAAGATATTCGGGACCACATTAGTAGGTTGGGCACAAACTCTATTTACACAATTGACCCCAGGCTCTGTCACCGAGTTTGAGCAATTACTCGGGGATTCGTACACCATTTTGCAGAAAACAAGAGATATCCTAAAGCCCCCATGACATCTTTTCACTATCGTTCAAGCAGAAGGTGAATCTTTGAAGAAATATATTTGGAGGCTCACGAATGAAATCCTGGATGTACCCAACGTCAGTCCAGAATTGCTGTTTGGGATAATCGCTCAAGGATTGCGAAACACAGGATTGGCTAACTCCTTAATTGGAGAACCTGCAGCCAACTGGGACAAGCTCTTGGCCAAAGCTGAAAAATTCATCCTCATCGAAGAATCTTGGAGATCTTAAAGTGCGAAATGAAAGGGAAGAGAGAGAGGCCAGGAAACCATAAAGAAGAAATATGATGAGCCACATACTGCACCCTGCCATCGTCAAGAAATATACACTGACCTTAACATGTCACGGACCTAAGCACTCATGAAACTCGAAAAACGTAGGTACTTGAGATGGCCCGCCAAAATGAGAGAGATCGAAGGAAGACAAAGGTCTGACAAATTCTGCAATTTCCATAGCGACAGGGGCCATACAACAGAGGAATGTTATCACTTGAAAGATGAAATTGAAAGGCTCGCATAGTTAGGGAACCTGAAGGAATTTATCCAATTGCTGGATAGTTCCAGATCCTGGGGAAGGAAGAGAATGGTGAGGGATGCAAGCCCTCGAAGTAACGACCCGAAGGTTGAGCCATGGCACTAGAGAAGAATAGTGAGCATCATCAAGGGAGGGGTTTTATGGCGGGGTTTTCCGCTCGGCTCGAAAGCGACATGCATGAGAGGTAGTGGCCGTGGCTACCACAAAAATTGGCCCAAATGGTGCTCGCGTTACGGGGGAAATACCTATCATCTTTTTCGAGGAAGATCGACGTGGGGTCGTATTCCTATATGAGGATGCCATGGTGATCGTTGCAATCATATCGGATATAGAAGTCAGAAGAATACTGGTGGATAGTGGTAGTTATGTGGATATACTATTTTTGGCCACATTTCGAGAATTGATTAGTTCACAATATACAACCCTGATGGGCTTTGAGGGAAGTACCGTAGAAATTACTGGGGAAATAACCCTTCCCATATCTTTGGGAGAAGAGCCGCGAGAATGAATGCACATCAAAATTTATGAAAGTAGACTCCCCACAGTCGAGCTGCAATGTTATCTTAGAAATGCCTACCTTAAATGCTATAAGATTTGTCGTATCCATTTTGTATCTTACAATGAAATTCGCAACCAGTATGGGCATCGGAGAGGTAAGGGGAGACCATAAATGAATGAGGGAATGCTGATGTCACTCCCTAAAGCAATTAACTACAGTGGAAAGAGAGGAAGAGGCAGAGAGAATGGAACCCGTTAGTGACATACGAAGGATCCCGCTAAGTCCGAGGGATAAGGATAAATTCGTACAGGTAAGTGGGAACTTGCCTGAAGATGAGCTACAAGAGCTAATCCGTTTCCTACGATATCATGAAAATGTCTTTGAATGGGGGGCGGGGACTTGCCTCAGAATTGATGCCTGCATCATAGAGCATCAATTACATGTGCGCAACGGGAGTTTCTCCCATGAAACCGAAAAATAGGAACTTCAGTCCAGAAAGGGGAAGAGTCATTAACGACGACGTGTCGCGGCTGCTGAAGGAAGGCAGGGCATATACAGGAAGTGGTTTAACCAGATTTAATTACCAACGTGGTTTTAGTACCGAAAAAAGATAACAAATGGAGAATGTGCGTCGACTTCACGGATCTAAATAAAGCTTGTCCAAAGGATTCGTATCCACTACTGTGAATCAACCAATTAGTAGATTCGACGTCTGGGTGTGAAAGGCTAAGTATGCTGGATGCATATCAAGAATATAACTAGATAAAACTAGCTAAACATGATCAAGAAAAGACTAGCTTTATCACGGAAAAGGACTCTTCTGTTACAATGTGATGCCTTTCGGGTTAAGAAATGCAGGGACAACCTATCAGAGGTTGGTCAACAAAATCTTCTCGAATCAAACAGGGAGAAATATGGAAGTTTATGTATACGACATGTTGGTGAAAAGCTGCTCCAAGAGTCAACATCTAGCGGATTTACAAGAGTGTTTTGAATGACTGAAGGAGTATGGGATGAAATTGAATCCTGATAAGTGTGTGTTCAACATACAAGGTGAAAAATTTTTAGGATATCAGGTGACGCAGAGAAGGATAGAAGCCAACCTTGATAAAATAAAAGCCATACAGGAGATGCGGGAACCCCGATCAATCAAAGAAGTCCAACAGCTAATAGGGCGGTTCGCCGCGTTAAATAGATTTATCTCTTGGGCAGCAGACAAAGGGCAACCATTTTAAAGTCATAAGGGATGCCCCGAATTTCCAGTGGAATGAGGACTGCAGAATAGCCTTTAGGAAATGAGAATACTTATCAAAATCACCATTGCCGGTCAACCCCCAAGAAGGGAGAACTTTACGTATACCTCATAGTATCTCAAAATGCAATGGGTGCGGTCTTAACCCGAGATAAAGAAGGAATTCACTCCTCAATCTACTGTACGAGTCACATGTTACAAGGAGCCGAGGCATGGTACAACTTGTGGAGAAGTTCGTGCTAATGCTTGTTCACACAACTCGGAACTAAGACCATATTTCCTTTCTCATTCCATTAGTGTACCCACTAATCAGCTCCTCAAGCAAATTCTCGCCAGAATCCCAAATGGGAAAATGGTCAAGTGGTTTTATGAGCTCAACGAGTTCGATATCGAATACTGTTCGCATGTGGCTTACAAAGCTCAAGCATTGGTAGTCTTCTTGGTGGAAATGGCATGCAAAGCAGAGGATCCTGAGGGGTCGTGGACACCATATGTGGACGGATCGTCGACAGAAAAAAACGCTGGTGTGGGAATAATTTTGGTTAGCCTTGAGGGAAGAGAATTAAGTTTTGCCATAAAATTCAAGGATACATTATCTAATAATTAGGTCGAATACGAAGCCTTGTTGATTGGCTTAAAGATGGCAAATGAGATAGGGATTAGGAAAGTGTCGGTGCGAAGCAATTCCCAGCTCATAGTAGAACAAGTCAACGAGAGGTTCGAAGCAAAATATGAAAAAATGATCGACTCCTTCAAATGGTCAAGAAAAGACAAGAACAATTCAATAGCTGTGAGCTCGTGCAAATTCCTCATACCAAGAATTCAAAGGCGGATGTGCTGGCTTGAATAGGCAAAGGCATGGATGAGATCGACAACTCTCAAATAACCTTGTTGAAGATATTCCCCGAGGAAAGAACTAAGAAGGTAGGACAGGTCGCCCACCCTAAGCTCCATTCTTGGATGGATGAGTTCGAGACTATTTGGAGGGTGAAAAATTGACTATCGAACCAGAGGAAGCCCGAAAGATAAAAAAGATGGCTAAGCGTTTCTTCCTTGAAGAAGGGTACCTATTCAAAATGTCCCACTTTACGATATCTAGACCCCGAGAGGGCCTTCAGAGTGATGAAAGAAATCCACGATGATAGTTGCTGGGACCATTCTGGAGGCCGTAGCCTAGCTTTGAAGATAATGCAGAACGAGTGTTACTGGCCCATGATACAATGCAATGCAATGTAGATGGTTAGGAAATGTGAACACTGCCAAATACACGAAAACATAACCCATACCCCAGGGGTAAAGATAGAACCAACAAATGCAGCCTGCCCTTCCGATCATTGGCGAATATACTTAGTCGGCCCGTTCCCACCTTCACGAGGGCAGAAGAAATTCCTGATTGTAGCTGTTGACCATTTCGCCAAGTGGGTAGAGGCGGAACCATTGGCCCTAATTTTCGGGGCAGAAATCATTAAGTTCATATGGAGACACCTCGTATGCCATTTCAGGATCCCTTGAAAAATTACCACAGACAATGGGACACAATTCCTGGGTAAAATGTTTCAATAATGGTGCCAAGACAGGAAAATCTAACAAGTTTTTTCCTCGGTTGGCAATCCTAAAGCAAACAGACAAACGGAAGTCACAAATAGAATATTGCTCCAAAATATCAAGGTTAAGCTTGAAAAGCCAAGACAGGATGGGTGGACGAGATCCCGAGGGTACTTTGGGCCTATCAGAGCACCCTTCAATCCACCATGGGGGCAAACTCGTTCATGTTGACACATGGGTCCGAGGCCGTCATACTAGTAGAAATCGAGGAACCCACTATTTGAGTCATACAATATGAGGAAAAAGTGAACGAAGAGGCAAGATGATACGAGCTTGAGGTAATTGAGGAGGAGAGGTACGCTGCGATGCTAAGAATGAAAAATTTCAGGAGGCAAGTAGTACGCCGTTATAAATCTTTGGTGAAAGAAACGACAATGCAAATAGGAGACCTGGTACTTAGAAAGGTCGAAGTTCAAAGACCAATAGGGAAGTTAGATCCTAAGTGGGAAGGACCTTATCAAATTATAGGATTTTGAGGGAAGGAACTTACAAGTTAGCTACACTAGATGGGAATGAGATACCCCAAACTTGGGCCTTCGACAATTTGAAAAGGTTCTATTAGAAATAATAAGCAGATGTTTTTGGTGATTTGACAATATAGTAAGAGCATAATCGCAAAAGGTACCTAATAGCTACCAGTATCAACCAAACGATTCTACAATGCTATAAATTGATAAATGCAAAAGCTTCCTAATAGCTGCGAGTATCAACCAAACGATTTGACAATGCTATAAAGCATAATTGCAAAAGCTACCAAGTAACTACGAGTACCAATCAAATGATTCGACAATGCTATAAAAGCATAATTGCATAAGCTACCAAGTAGCCACGAGTATCAGCTAAATGGTTCGACAATGCTACGAAAGCATAATTGCAAAAGCTATCAAGTAGCTACGAGTATAAACTAAACGACCCGATAATGTTATAAAAGCATAAATTGCAAAAGCTGTCTAAGTAGCTGCGAATATCAGCTACAAGATTCCACAAATGTTGTATAAAGCGTGATTATATAAAGTACCTAAAAGCTACGAGCATTAGCTAAATGGTTCAACAAATACTATGAAAACGTAACTGCAAACGTTGGCTACGATTCGACAAAGAATTATTAAAAGCACGGTCATAACAAAACAACGAGGGCAAGAAGTCTGCCTAGCAGCTAAAGTATCTGCTATGATAGAAGAAACACCACCAAGATACAAAAATACTACTAAATGTTGCGACGAAGTTAGAAAAAGCCGCTAGAACATAAGAAATTACGTCAAAAGGCTGGTGATAATTGGATAAAAAAGCATAAACCCCATACACAACAAAAACGGGGGGATAAAATGTGCAAAATATCCCTACGAGGGGAAGCTGACAAAAGGGCCCCTATGAGGTCCAAAAAGAGGCCATAGCTACATCTGCGACCCTCCAAGATCCACGCCACCTACCTTATGTGACCCGTCAAAATGCATATCCAAGAAATCAAAGTCGAAATTTGGAGAAGGTTGCCTAAGTTCTTGAATTGCTACGCACAAATAGTAAAGCCGTTAGTGTAGAACGAGGAAGCTTACCTCAAAACCTCGGCCGCGAATTCAGGAAAGGACTTGAACATTGCTATACTTGAAGTTTGCCCTGCCAGAAGGCCATCCTCACGAACTTTGGAGTACGATTGGAGAGACGAATAGCGCATGGAGTCCAGCTCTAGAGCCATAACCGCCAATTTTCCGTCTTTTCCTTAACTTGATCCTTGAGTCTCTTGATTTCATCTTGAAGTTGAGACTCTTTACTGAACTCCTTGAACAACTGCTTGTTAAGGGCCTCCACCTAAGAACGAGCCGCCCTTAGCTGGGTCATAGCTAGCTCAAGATTCGGACATTATAAAAAAACAGCAAAACAAAAACACCTCCTGAGATAGAAAGGATACATAAACAACATAGAAAAACATAAAAACACGAGAGCAAAGAGAATGTATGATGTTGGTGTGGGAAAGCAATAGATGACCTAAACCCTCCATGGAGCATACAGACAAAAAGAGTCATTAGCGCGATGAACAGTCTTACACATGTTAGACGAGCTTGCCTTAAGATTGAACATGGGAGATAACACAGGGGACGAAAAAATGGGTGCTTGAGACGGCTTGATTTCGGGCAGATCTCCTTCATGAGGGGCTTCCTCTATACGTAGCCGTTTCTAGGAACTCAACCCCCCTTTCGAAGGTAGCGCAAGAGGGCTCGGGGAAATTGGGGAAGTAGAGGAAGAAGGCACAAGAGGGGTCTCCTCTAACTCGAGTGAAGTGACCACTTTGATGACAGATGTCCCCTGAGGAAAGTCGGTTGTGTACGGGGGACTGGACGAGGAAAAGCGACCTCGCAGAAGGATCGGTCTTGACTTCAGAAGTTTCGAAGAGGGATCAGACGCGACTGCTTGAAGGTACATCAGACAGAGTGGCCGGGGTAGAGCTCGTACTTGATGAGGAGAGATGGTTCAAAGGCATATCCTGTGGGATGAATTTAACAATGGCCGACCTGTTCATCATAGTCTCTGCAAAGAAAATCAAAATCACGAATCAAACCAACAGGGGAAAAGTATAGCAGGAAAACTAACTTATGAAGACTAGAATAGGTGCTCTCGGGGCCGGTATAAGTATCTTCAATAAGGTGAATCAGCTACTAACGAGCAGATCCTACTCCATCAGGGCCTTGGCCTTAAAGCATGATCAAACAAGCCAGTATCTTACAATCTCCCCTTTACCCTCTCATAGTCGATAGGGGGAATTTCATTCAGAGAAGTACGCCAGGTGAAGGGAACCTCCAGTTGGACATACGAACGAAAAGGTACCGAGATTTCCAAGTCCCGTGCGAGGAGGGTTTTAGGATGAAGGTAAGGTCTGGGCGAGAGTAAAAATAAAAGAAGCACTTCCTCAAAGAGAGCCAGGTGAAAAGACACCAAAGAAATTTTCTAGCGTTGGTTCAAAATGAGATAGTTGGAAGCACAAGATGAAGCCTATCACTAACCTATAGGAATTCGGCATCAGTTGGCTAGGAGGACTACCTAAGACATTCAATATTTCCACTAAGAGGGGAGGGAGGGAAAATCTCAAACCAGAAGTGCATTGAGCAACATACACAGTGATGCACCCAGGAGGAGGGTTATTAGCCCGTAGATAATCTATAGGGGTTAACATGTCATACCTCTCTGGCAAGGCCATCGACTAGATTAGATTGACTAAGGACTTGGGAGACATATGTCTCTAACGACCTCGAGCTGATGAAAGATCGCACGAGGGGGAAGCTTTATGTGGACAAGGGGAGACACCAACTCGTGAGGAGGCAAAGACCAAAGGCACCTTGTACGTTGCATGAAACTACGACTAGGGGTGGCTCATAGGATGTACCGGGCTACGAAGACGATGCCCACCCTCCCCTCGTACCCTGACAATGTGCCAGGACGAATCTAACGCGATTGCCAAGAAAGGATATGTTCTCTTTTTCCTCTCTCTCTCTCTCTCTCCCTCTCCCTCTCTCTTTCTCTTCCGAGCAAATCTCCCACAGGATCCATCTAGAATCCAACTAGATAGCGATAAGATTTCCCCAGATTTGATACGAGGACACCTGTTCCCTACCTATAAATTCCCGAGCTTGAAAGAAGAAAAGGGACAAGAGAAAAAAAGGTAATGAAACAAATAATTTGAGAGGCTAGCATATTTTCCCTCCACCAAGATATTTGTCCTAGAGTATTCGATTTTTTCCATATCACTATTGATTGCAAATCTTATTAAAAATTGATATGAAAATTTAAATTATATTTTATGTAAACATGTCATATATATACTCTTTTATTAAAACCAAGCCCTTTACAATAGCTAATTTAATATGTAAAATACAGAGTTTCTTAAATGACCTCACTTCTTTAAAGAATTACTCATTTGGAAGATAGAACTTCAGAGGTTATTTCACTACTAGATTCATGCCAATTGCTAGAAAAAATAGAAAGAAGTGTAAACTTATTGGTAATTAGCAATGAATGTAGTAAGGGATAAAAATTTTAGGTTCTTGTGAAATCAGAATTAACAATAGAAACAAAATAGACTCCAAAAAAGATCCCTTTAGCGATGAAAATTTCGATGATTTAAGCAGTCGGAACCTCCATCGAGAGGATGGAAAGTTGAATGCTTGTTTTCCGACGGACTTACGGATGAAGTTTGGGAGTAATGTCGTAACCCATTGTGGTATGTCTATTTTTTTTAGCGTGGTTTTTCGGCGACAAAGTCGTCAGAAAATAAATCAAAAACTTGGGATGACTTCCATTGGTAATGCCTTCCCAAAGGTGATACTTGTTTTGGACGGCTTGTGTCACAATATCCGTCCCTAAGATAGTATTTAAACTTCCCACGGCCCTCACCACAAAATCCGTCACAAATAATTAAAAAGTTATCTTAAATTAGGATTAATTTTTCCGACATATGGTGTCATTAAATCCTTCCTAATTTTCACATCACCACAGAATTTGCAGTACTCAAACTCACTGACGTCCTTCCAATATAGCATGGAACCAGTTTTGCATGCACCAATCTTCTCTACAAGTAAACCCAAGTCCCTTATCATCGTGTTGTAGTAATCGGGACAAAGGTATAATAACAGGGTAATAGATCACCAGCTTACTGAGACACCTCATCACAGCATCTCTAGGCATCTTGTACTCTGCCTCGATGTTCAATAGCCGGGCATTCACCGACAACTGCGATTGATCATAGCTGTGACCGCGCACATTACATCAAAAAATTAGTTCAATAAGCTAGACACATCATAGTCGTAAGAACTAGGGCTGGCCTCACCACCATTCGTAGGAAAAGAACTGCACCCTCGGGTTAGGCTCCGGGTGCACCAAAAGAAAAAGACTGCACACTAACAACATCATAAACCATCATCTGGTCCCAATTCATATGCTGATAATCATCCCAGTGCGTCACCACGTCAGATGCAACATAACTTGGCGCAAGAACTTGTCCAGACACGGTCATCATAGTACTCCACCACTTGTGCCTCGCCATGAACAGTTCAATTGTAGTATCCCTCCACAAATTCATTCATATATAAGTCGAACATAACCTCATATGTTGTTTTGAACATATGATTTGGGTACCTAATTATAGTATATATATATATATATACTAATTATAAGCACCTCAAGAATTATAACCATGTCATATTAATATATAATATATTAAAAAAAAGAATAACATCAATGATGCGTACCGGAGTCTAACAGCACCACAAGGATCGAAGGACTTCATGATATTCCTAAGATCAAATGAGAACTAACTTGCAAAACAGGGGTTAGTACTTCGATACTTAAGTTAGTAATGTTCTTACTGAGTAAATAAAGGTAAACTTGAATCAAAATAGAGTAATGGTTGAATATATGATCCTGAAGTTAAGAAAACCATGTGGAGTGCAAAAAGTAAGCTAAAAATGGCTTACAAACCAAGAGAATCGAAGATGTTACCAAAACGACTGTACAAAGGGTCCAATTATAGACAATCGTGGCGCAAGATCTGGAAGATGGTTATGATGAATCATATATCGTTGGAAAGCTGCACATGTTAGCTACTCAACAGAAAAATCCATTAGCAATTTGGACTTATCTAGATGAAAATATGACTATTTTATCGAGTCTTGCCAGTTTGCCGAAGAATCAGAAAATTTGTTCCTGCTACTTAAAGAGTTGATTTCAATCGATTATTTGGAGTTAGTTGGTGATTTTTTAGTATAACGTGTCCTAAGGTGTCAGCGATGTGTGTGCCGTGACGTCCCTGTTGTATGTTGACTCACCGACGGCTATCGTGGTTTTTGACACTGCAACACTAAATGATGAGCGTTTTCTATTATTTCCGATGGCTTTATACATGTATAAATAAATGCAAAATAAAACACTTATTTACAATTAAAAAATCTATCTAAAAAATTTACTGAATCGCAACACATTTGGCGTGACAAAGGGCCATTGGTCATAATCATAACCATATGAAACTCAAAGCACGCTTTTAAGCCGACAACCATTGACACTGCGTTAGTTGCTCTGCTATCAAGTCTTGATAGCTAAATTCTAGTACAATGGTCAATGTAAGATCATTGCAGTTGCATGTGGTACATATACATACAGTTAGACATATATATATATATATATTTGTAGGATAAATTACAACTACCTCCTCTAAAGTTTGATAATATTACAAATACCCTCGTTGTTTGAAAAATTACAAATACCCCTATGAGGTTTGTAATTTTTAAACAAATGCCTGAAATTGACCATTTTGCCCTTAATTTTTTTCATTAAAATGTAGAAAAATCTGTCGAGGCAAATTGTATTATTGCTCCTCTGTGTAAAGAACTTAAGAAACCTTTCCCTACGTATTGTAATCCAAACAATTTTTAAAAATTAAATAAAAAAGAATTCAGCGCATAAGGACATTTTGGTCATTTGACCCATAAAAATGACTGGAAATGGATTATTTGTAGATGATTACAAACCTCAAGAAGGTAATTGTAATTTTTGAAAGAACGAGGAGTATTTATAATTATGTAAAATCTCAAGGGAGGTAGTTGTAATTTACCCATATTTGTATCTATGCTTAGTTTGGATTTATGTCCAAATGGACCCAACGGTTTTATCTTTTTCTGATAATTACGTCCCATGCTGACTCGAAAAGGATGTGTTATGAGTCCTATGTCCATCATATTTTTCTCAAAAGATGGTTTTCTTCACTCATTAAAACACTTTATTAACCTTATTTTTCGAAAATTTTCTCTCTCACCTTAGATATTTGTAAGCCTTCCTCTATTCATATTCGTATAATATAGTGACTGAGCTTGAATATATAGGGAAAATTACAATTTTGGACTCGTAATCATAAAGGGTTTATAATTTGAGTCTTGTTGGAATTCAAATTAATAATTAAGTCTTACAATTTTAAAAAGATTGACACACTAGGACAAAATTGGCCGAAAATTGCAATCTTGGCTAGAATATGGGCTCACATGCTTAATTCCGACTAAATTTGTATTTTTAGTGGATTTTATTGATAATTTGTTAATTCTTTTAAATTGTAGGGTTTGATCGCGCCAAATTAATGAATTCCATCATAATTGAATTGCCACCCCCAATAGGTGCTCTCACAATTTTCTTAGTGACTCCACCATTTTTTTTCCCCATTTTGAAAATATTTCATACATATAAATATTGGTGTCATTCATAGGAAGAAAATACAATTTTGACCCTGTAATTATTGTAGGGTGATAGTTTTTGTCATGTCGGAATTTAATTTGGCAATTAAACTCATCAATTTTTTTTAAAAAAAATGGCATGTTGAGAACAAAATTCATCATAATTCAAATTTGACATTAATTTGGGGCTCATGTAGGGGCACATACCAAATTCTGGTCAAATTTACAATTTCCAGCGGATTTAATTTGTTCTTATGTTTCAATATCTTTAAATTGCAAGACTTAATTGTCGAATTCATTTTCAGTATGACTAAAATTGCCAAACTCTATAATTATAAGACTAAAATTTTAATTTTTCTGAATATATATGCAAAAAGTACGTACTTTCTACCAAATACTATATGAGTCAAAGACAAAGCAGTAAGGATTGAATGTGACCTTGACCTCTTTAATGCTCCAGATATAACTTTTTCAATGATATTTTAGTCAGTAACACATAAAGACGTACCCCTTAGTGAAACGTACTCTACTTAAATTTATTACTGAAAAATCAACATTTTTTATCCAAAATGCAAGGGTAAAATTATAAATTCCCATGTCGAAGGGTTTAGGTAGAATTTCTAAAACTTTAGGGTGAACTTTAAATTACCTTAAATTTAAATGATTATCGCTTTCATATCTCAAACTTGCTTGTGGGGTTTGCACAAATGCTCAAAATCGACACTTTTTAACTTATTGCCGAATAAAAGTTCAAAATACTAATTTTGTTTTATAAGTTCTATTTTTAAATTGCTTAAATTAAACTGATTTAAACTAGTTCGAAGTTATAAGTAAATCTCTACCATTTTCTACAATTTATTGTTAAAACTGTAAATATTTAAATTCTTTTTCCAAACATGCACTCCAATTTGAACTTTTTTTATACTCTAAATTGTTGTTCTCAAATACTTTCAATTTTTACTACGACTTAACTTATAATTTTCTGTACAACTTCAAATCGAAATTATCTCAAACACCTATTTACTCAATACGGATCAAAATATCTATTTCCCCTTGAAGGGCGAAACTTTAAAACCCCATGGTAGTGATACACACGTTAGCCTAGATTACCAAGTTGGCAAGTTGATCAAAAAGCCATCTAATTGTATTCTAGCCAAGATAAAGATCTCGAGTTACATCCTTAATTAAGTAATTTGTTTTGCTTTTATGATTCTTTGTTAATGGTGGTTAATTAACTAAAGATCCTACTTAATTCCTTGGTGTATCAAGATCAATAATTGGTGCATTATCAATTATTGTATATATGATGATCCTCACTAGGCTCTAGCTATACATTTTAGGTGATTTTATATGCTAATCTTGAGGGATCATATACCTTGATAATATGTAGGTTTAAAGGCATTTCTGGTCTTATAACTATATCTCATTTTCGTTTTAGTTTTTTTTTTATCTTTTTAGGGTTTCAAAAAGGTCTTGTAACTTTTTAATTATCACGATTTTGGTCCTTTTTTCGCCGAAATTCCTCAAAAGTTGTGGGAAATGTCTGACGCAGCGGCCCAAATTTCAGACATTTCGGCGACGTTGAAGAAATTTTGGTGAAAGAAGGACCAAAATCGTGATAATTAAAAAGTTATAGAACTTTTTTGGAATCCTAAAAAAAAAGAAAGGACTAAAATGAGAATAAAGTATAGTTATAGGACTAGCTTTAATCCATAATATGTATATAGCTATAGGGAAATATATTCAGCTCTCAGCATAGTGGTTATTAGTCTTACTTTGAATATTCAAGCTATGGTCATTTAGTTCTTCTTAGGGCCGTTGTTAATTCTAGGAAGCTTATGGGAAGATTAACTACAATTAAGGGAATTAGGGTTTGTGTTCATAGCTAGTAACAACTATTTCGAGATGGAAAATTATAGCACGAATCACATTTGTTCATACTAATCACATGATGATCAACTAGCTTTATTGTGTTTGTCATATGATTAAGGATTAAATCTATTTTTATCCTTAACTTAATTAGGTCATTTGCCGTTTGGTAGCATTTTGATCCTAAATATTTTTAATTTTTATGATTTTAGTCCTTTTGTCACCGAAATTCACCATTCTCGTTGCGCAAATACATGTGCATCTCACGTGACCTTTCAAGATTGGGTTTATTGTTCTATTGACTCATTTTTGCCAATATTTTTGTGTCAACTTTCTATGGTAGTATTTTAGTTCAGAATCTTTTTAATTTTCATGATTTACGCCCTTTTTTATGGCCGGAGTTCACCTTTCTTGGCGATGGAGGTTAACTTCGACCAAAAAAATGACTGAAATCGCAAAAAATTAAAAAGATGTAGGACCAAAATGCTACTCTAGAAAATTAAAGGATAAAAAATTTAAATGACCCAAATTACAAGACCAAAATTACATTTAACCCTATGATTAATCCCTCTTCTCACACTATAACAAAATATAATATTAGAAGTCACAATTTTAAAGTATTCACCAAAAACATAATTAAGTGACGACAATTCTAATCTTCCAACAATTAATATTACTAGTAATTAAAATTGTACATAAATTAGTCGTTACTATATATAAATAATTAGTTCACATTTGCACAAATAATTATCACATGATCGTCACTAATTGCTTTTAGCTAGAGACAATTTTATGTAAAAAAATTTGTTACCAAATCTTGCTAATTAAATTGCTAATGATATTTTTCACAAATAATTGCGACTATTGAAATTATAAAATTCATTGTTGTGACCAAATACAAGTTTTTATCACTAAATATATATAATTACGACAATATTAAAATTGTCACTTAATTTTTATATTGCTAATTTTCTATTCTTTTATAATATTGAACTATAATTACTTAAATAACAAATATATATAATTCATTTGTTATATAATTTATTTGATTCTGCTCCGGGCCGATTCTAACTAAAATTTCTCTTATAGGGATATGGGAGACCAATACTCGTACAATGCCTATGAAAGCTATAGATTTCGTCTACAAGCAATATCAATTGATCATGATTTAGCTTTTTATTAGCACTATTAGTAGTATTTAATTTTGTCAAATCCGCTAAGCTTTCCCCTTTTACACACATATACCATTAATTATACTTGCACGTATTCTCCTATTCATGGGACCAATAAGTTGCGATTTTGAATCATTTTTCAACGACTAAATATCTAATAATTGTTAATTACTGTGTCTATCTACGAGTATTAGGAATTGATTGTAGTCAGATTGTGAACTTGTGCATCAAATATGAAAAGGACTGTTTCTACTAAGATTTACGTAATTCGAAGAATTCTCTTACATACATTTAAATTGCTCAAAATCGATTTTCACTAAGATTGTTTTGATTGAATAACAATATAAGGCAACCCTTCAACTCATGCAAAAGTACACGTTTAGTCCCATAAGATGGGGCTCAATATTTTTAGTCTTCTGTCTTACGGAATTTTTAAAATAGCCTCAAAATTGGGAAAACTCAACACATTTAGTCATATGATTTAAGGAATTTAAATATTAATGGTCTGAAAATTAGAAAAACTCGATACATTTAGTCCCATGTCAAAATTTTCATAAAAAAAAAAGGGATATATGGCGCCAACGACACGTGCAATGCGCGTGTCTATTATTTATGTGAGCAATCAAGCTAACCGACATATGCATTGCACGTTTCCTTGGCGCCATTTTATCCTTTTTCTTTTATGAAATTTTGACATGGGACTAAATGTGTTGAGATTTCTCAATTTTCATACCATTTTGAAAATCCCGTAAAATAAAGAAAAATATGTCGAGTTTTCTCAAATTTCAAATCATTTTAAAATTTTGTAAAGTAGAGAACTAAAAGAATCAAAACCCTTATCCTATGGAACTAAGCTCTTCAGCTATTTATATTAAAGTGGTTGTAAAACATTTGTAAAATTACAATTTAACCTCTAACTGTGTTTTAAGGATAAAATGCTTTTTTGATCCCGTAAGATTAAGGCATTATTTATTTTGGTACCACAATCTAGGTAGGTAGTTGTTTTAGTCCCATAAAACACGTTCTTCAGCTTTTTTGGTCCCAATAAATCATGTGCAATTTAGGTAGGTGGCTGTTTTAGCCCCATAAAACATGTTTTTTTTAGTTTTTTTTGTCCCAAATGTAGGTGGCTATTTTAGTCCCATAAAACACGTTTTTCAATTTTTTTTGTCCCAAAATATCATGTGTTGGGACCAAAAAAGCTTAAAAACGTGTTTTATGGACTAAAACAGCCACCTACCTAAGTAGTGGTACCAAAACGAATAATACCTTAGTGTTACGGACCAAAAAAGCATTTTGCCTGTGTTTTAATGTATGTAATGTTAGAACAGACTCCAGGAAGTATGTGCTTGTGCAGGTTGCAATTTACGTTCCATAACTTACCCTATTTGCGATTTTGATCCTATTATTTTACGACTCAGTACATTTAGTCTCACAAGTCTAAAAAAGTTGCAATTTACGTCCCATTAATAGTTTCTGTTAAATTATTAACGGATGGCGCACGTGCCAAGCACATGCCCCGTTAATTTTGTTTCTTAAATTAACGGTCCATCCATTAATAATTTAACGAAAAATGTTGATGGGACGTATATTACAATTTTTTAGAACTTTTAAGATTAAATTTATTAAATTATAAAATAATAAATTTAAAATTACAAATAAAATAAATTATGAGAAGTAAATTATAATTGTTAAGTGCTTTTGCACATAGACACTTATGAGCACTACGTACCCACGTTGATCCAAGAATAGACTACACAAATGGGAACATAAGCAATGCCTCCAGACATGACAACAAACCTAGTCATTGGGTACCTAGATTTCGAAGATGCCACCTTAAAAAACATTAATGCAACTCCACCCCACCATTACCAAAACCTCTCTCTTACAACCGAAAATTCCACTTAAGACCTCAAAAAAGGGACTATAACAAAGCTTTAATACCTCTTTCTTTAGGGTTGGGTTGTGAAAGGGAAACCCACCCACAAGAGCTGGCTAATTAGTGTAGGGAATCCAACACGTAAATTGACCCAATGAGGAGTTGGAATCCACTCAAGAATTTAGGGTTTTTGTTTTCTTGATGTGAAGAAAAACACATGGGATTTTGGAATCGGACAAGAACATGCTTGCCTTCAATGAATTTGACAACCTTAGACGTGGAAAGATGGAGACCACTTGGTTTTGAGAAATATATATATTAGGAAAAAAAAAAAAAAGTAAGTCCCTCGATCCAAAGTTCAATTATTGGTAGGCAAGTAAGGAGAAAGAGAGGAAAGGAGAGTTCTATTATTCTCTCCCATAAAAATCCAACTACTTTTACTACTTGTAATAATTAATGTACACATGTCTTCGAGTCTGGGAAAGGACAAGAAAATCAAAGGAAAGAAAATCCCATTTGAGGTCTCAGTTTCTAGTAGTCCAACGTAGTATACTTACCATCCATATGTAATATTTTAGTAGCCAGTGTGTGTATTTAATTCATTTGGGTGCATGTCTGTTGTCTCATTCGTATTGTTTCCGACTACCCATTTTTGTTTAATTTAAGTTAAATAATACTTATTTATCACAGTTTTTATGTCATAACTATTAAAAGTGCAGACAATAGTAATTTTTTTTTCCTAGTGAGGTGCTCTAGTATAAATATTTGATGGGCGACTTTTTATTGTAATTCACTCGCAACAATCGTACTAAAAATTGACTTTGAACAACCGTGCACGTAGGGGATTTTTTAGAACCGCGTAAGTATTTTTTAGTCTTGCAACTATCTTTTTTCATATATATTTTTCGTATATGTTCACGATATGACAAAAATTAATTCCCAACATTATTTTGGGTAAAATGTTCCAGTTGAGAAATTATGTTTTAATTTTGATATAGGGAAAAAAAAATTTAGTACACTAACTTGGCTCTCGTTCAATTTTAGTACACTAACTTTGGTAATTATCACATTTTATACATTATGTTGCAATTTTACTTCAATTAAGTCCAAATGACCGGAATTTGCTGACGTGGCCAATTTTTGCTTATGTGTCCGGTGAAATTAACCACGTCAGCACATGACGTGGCCGGCGACTGACGTGGCGGGATGACTTGGATGTATTTTCTTCCATAAGGATGAATTTTAGTACACTAACTTTAGCATAGTTTAATTTTAGTCCAATAACTTTGAATGAGGTAAAATTTAAGTCCCCTATCATTGTGTTTAGGGGTTGTCACTGCCCATTTATATTTATATTATAAAAAAAATTAAATATAAGTGTACCGCTGAAAATGGTACATTTATATATTTATGACTGGTCGCTAGTTGCGAGCTGCACTCACGATCAGCCCTCAATTTTTTTTAAATTTTTTAATTCTTTATAATTATTTGTTAAAATTAAAATAATAATTATTAATACTTAATTAGATATAATTAATTAATAATAATTTGATAATTGTTAATATAGCTATTAAATTAATTAATTAGAGAATAATAAATTTAACAATATAGTTGTTAATATTAATTAATTTGATATATATATTAATTATTGAAAATTTGATAATATAGTTGTTAATCATAATTTAAAAAATAGATAATTATATATTTTATAATTATTAATAATTTGATAATATATTTGTTAATTATTTATAATTATTAATAGAGTTGATATTATTATTGCCGAGATCTTTTTCTTTTCACACTTATCAGTTCAGTTGGATCATCTACTTTTTAAACTATGCTTAACAATTATATTATCAAATTAATTAAAATTATCTTAATAATATTACATTCCGTATGAAAAAAATAAAAATATTATATCATTATTATAATTATTATTCTGTACTTAAATTTAACCTCATTCAAAGTTATTGGACTAAAATTAAACCATGTTAAAATTAGTGTACTAAAATTCATCCTTATGAAAGAAAATACAACCAAGTCATCCCGCCACGTCAGCCGCCTACCACGTCATGTGCTGACGTGGTTAATTTCGCCGGACACGTCAGCAAAAATTGGCCATGTCAGCAAATTTCGGTCAATTGACCGAAAAATTGGAACAAAAACCCTTAATTGGACTTAATTGAAGCAAAATTGCAACATAATATATAAAATGTGATAATTATCAAAGTTAGTGTACTAAAATTGAACGAGAGCCAAATTAGTGTACTAAAATTTTTTTTTTTCCTTTTGATATATTTTGAGAATAAATTAAGAGTGTCATTTTCGAAAGGTGAGTAGTACATTTATAATTGGGATGGATGTTGTCTCTCATACCCATTCCATGTTTTTAAATAGTATGTGTGATAGAAAATCAAGTGGCAAAATGAAAAGTTGGGTTTTTACCTCTTCAGTGAGCTCAAAAATAAAGGATAACAATACACAGTTTAAACCAAACAACTATTTTAAGATATGCAAAGGTAATATATGTAAATATTAATAGTAAAAAGAAAGAGGTAATAACACCAAACACGACTCAGATCCTCCGATCCAACGGGAGGAGATCCCAAAATTTCCACCAAGGAAATTCCGACAACCACAAAACACTAACTCGCCACACAGGCTCTGGTCCACAAAGGAGGTACACACTTAGAACATAGTCCACGAAAGACTACAACACAGTCCACAAAGGACCTCACACTGCACCAAGGCAAAGAGAGACAATCACTTAGAAATGTTCACAGAGAACTTTTTAGGAGAGGGAGAGAGGATTCTAGATTGTTCCTTGTTTGATTATCCTCACCACAACCATGGGAAGAATATAGGGCATTATTTATTTTGGTACCACAACTTAGGTAGGTGGCTGTTTTAGTCCCATAAAACACATTTTTCAATATTTTTTGGTCCCATAAAACACGTTTTCAGCTTTTTTGGTCCCAAAAATGACATGGTATTTTGGGATCAAAAAAACTGAAAAAACGTGATATTTTGGGACCAAAAAAGCTGGAAAACGTATTTTGTGGGACTAAAACAACCACTTATCTAAGTTGTGGTACCAAAATAAATAATAACCTAGTCTTACGGGACCAAAAAAGCATTTACCCTGAAGAATATATATAGTGAAGAGGGTGAGATAATCGGGTGGAGAAGAACCATTTCCTGCGACATGGGAAAATGGTGGTGGCGGCGGAAACCAAGAGAAGAAGGGGGAAGATACGAGGCAGCACTTGGGAAAGAAAAATAAGGGAATAGGGTTTCTAGCAAGTGGAAGATGAGAAGACCCTTTTAAAAGAGTGTTTGCAAGAGTTCTGCTTTTAAAGAAGTGATTTTCATAGAAAAAGTTGGAAGTTGTAGCAGAATAAAAAGTGTGTAGAGTTTGTAAAAAAAGTGAAAAGCAGATAAAAGCTAAATTGGGTAGTGTTTGGCGAAAAGTTACTTCTAAAACAAGTTTAATTGATTAAAAACCGTTTTGATCCCATGTATTAAAAAGATGCTATTATCTCTTGATTATAATAATTATTTTTCTTAAAAATAATAAATTTTATTTCAATTAGTATATCTCATATTTAATCTTTTACAAAATATTTATCATTTATATTATTAAAATGTTCAATAATAATAAAAAAATTGGATGTTTAATTCAATAATGTTCATATTATATATTATAATTGTTCATTCATGCACATTAAATTAACTCGCACGACTGACAAAAAATTTACTTTTTTTAATTAATCATAGCGATTTAATTTATATTTTTCTACAATTTAGGAATAATATCATTAATATAGAAAATAAAATATAAAAATTTTAAAATATTAACACTACAAAAAAATTAATTAATTGTAACGAATTTTGGAATGTACGGCTAAAATTAATGTTGGAACGGTCTCATAATTTTTGTAGCCGTTTTTGTAACGGCTGCTAATTCGCGCCAAAAGTATGAGTTATAAAATAATTATAACGGCTATTACCAAAGACGTTACAAATTTAATCAATTTTTCTAACGGTCTCCCAAGCCGTTTCACCCATTGACCTAACCCGAAAAATAATTTTGTATCTCTGTTTGGAACGGCTCGATTTAATTATAAATTCCTAAATTGGTATGATCTTTGTTATAAAGATTATGATAGTTGTGTATCACTATTGGAACGATTTTTTCATCTGTTTTTGTAGCAGTTGCTTTGTAATTTGTGACGGTGTTTGTAATTCGTACTGTAATGCGCATATAACAAATATTGTAACGGTTATTGCTACACTCCCCTGCGCGTGTTTGTTCATGATTTGTAGCGGTTATTTAAGCGGTTTTTGTACCTCCCCTTGGAACGGTGATTTATGTAATGTGGTTTCATTTCTTGTCATTGCCTTACATCCGGTTTTGTAACGGTCTTGCTTGTATATGTTGTATCGGTCGTTGTAACGGCCTTCTTTTTAGCATGTGTGTATTCCTAGAGCCATTGCTAAGGCCGTTACAAAAGTTTTTTTATTTTTTATTTTTTTGGTAAAAAATATTAATTTAGATTTAATTTATTTTATATATTACATTTTTATAATTTATTTTTTAATTTGTTGAATATAAAAATGTATCAGGTAGCAAGAAGAAATAACAATATTAATAACGAAATTAAAATTATCTTTACAAAATTATTTATAAAATATAAATACATATTTTGGAAACACAAAACCCGACCCTAATCTAGATCCCTGTCTTCTGCCTGATCATCCCCGAGCTCCTCGTCTTCTGCCTCATCGTCGTGTTGCGGGGGATCGACTGGATCTTGGGACGATGGCGCCGGTGGAGGCTGGGACCTCTCGTTCACCAAACGGTGGACAATCTCCTCGATCTTGGCGAGCCGATCATCGTAGTTTGGGCGTTGCTCTTTTGGTGGCCCGAGCGGTGGAGCAGATGACGAGCTCGGCTGCGAGGGTCCAGCGACCGTGTGGTGAGCCTCAGAGCCGAGTTCGAATACCCGACCCCTCTTCCGGCCGCCTGCTGCCACCATCCACATCTGGTTCTCGGTCATGGCCTCCGAGCTTTGAGAAGAGGGTGGAGGATCTGATTGAGCATTTGGTGGCTGGTCGGCTTGTTGTTCCTCCACCATCCTCTCGAACGCCTCCTGCAATTGGAATATTGGACTTAGTATGAAAATAATGAAATTATAATATAAATTGGAAAGGAAATTAAAAATAAACTCACCCCGCCACCTGCGCCGCTTTCGGGCCGCTCCATTGGCCGTCCTCCTTTCTCTTGTAGACCTTGAAGGACAACTCCATCTGCTTGATCGTGCAACTGAGTTGTGCCTCCTGTCAAAGACAAATTTAAATAATTAATTAATGCATCTAAACTAATGAAATCACTTGAAATAAACTTTATACTTACCATCTTCTTCTTGTGATGGCCAACAGACGAGGAGCCCCCTCTATTGGCCTTATTCTTGACCGACATTTTCTTGAAGTCCTGACTGTTCCAGTACTCCAGCAGCTGTCGCCAAATCTGCTCGGCAAGCCAAAGAGGTCGGGACAGCTGGGCCCGAGCGTCGGAGAACCGCTTCCGCAAGAATCGTCCGGCCTGCCACCAGATGACCTTGTACATCGACTCATCGTCGCAGTCCCACCAGTATTTAAGCTGTATATTGACATATTAAAAAGAAAGAATTAGTGAAATATTAGAAACTCAATTAAAGCATAATAAAATATTAATTACCTTAACATTATCTTGGCAAAACAGGATGTGCTCTTGTGGAATCTTCTAGATGCATCCCCAAGGGTGAGGATAGTGGTTTTTCACCGTCGCATTTATGAAACTATGAAAATCTCGGTCAGACATGAAAAAATAATTCCAAATTAAAATTCAAACCAAATCAACTGAAAATAATTAAATATATTTGTGTTAGATTACCTTGCATCGCGGAGGCCGATGTAGTGACGTGCAGACGGAGGTGGCAATTCAGGCGCTGGTGGTGGTGGTAAATCCCATGGCCGAGGCCTCGGGGCCTGAGAATTGGAGGCCACCTGGGCCTGTCCATTGCCAACCTCCGCGGTCGATGACACCGGAGTGGCCGGGTCAACTGGCGGGGCCTGTGGCACTAGAGGCTATGCTGGTGGAGTCGGAGTCGTTTGGCCACGGCCGCTGCCACGACCACGACCACGTCTCGGAGGGGCTGGAGCACCGTTTGTCATGATATCTAGACATTTAAAAAATATGGATTATATTCTGTATAAAGTTGTAAATGTTTGATTATATTTTAGCAAAATTTTACTAAATTAACATAAATTCCCTAAAATTATCTATATGGCCTAAAATTACAAAAAAATAGTTAATTTACAATGTAATTAAAGAAAATTAATTACATACATTTTTCAAAAAATTACATAAAATTACATATATTTCTTAAAATTACAAAATTTCCGAAAATTCGTAAAATTACATGAAATTACATAGATTTCCTACAAAAATTACAAAAATTCATAAAATTACATGAAATTACATAGATTTCCTAAAATTACAAAAAATTCTAAAATTACATGAAATTACATGTATTTCCTAAAACTACAAAAATTCCTAAGATTACTATAAATTACATATATTTCCTAAAATTACACAAATTCCTAAAATTACAGAAAATTACAATAAAATTATAAAAATTACATAAGTTACCCAATAATTGCAGAATTAACCCAATAATTTCCTAAATTACATAATTGCATAAGAATACACTAATTTCATAAATTTACATAACAATCCCAATAATTTCAAAAAATTAGAAAACTAACCCAATATAATTAGAAATTACAGAAATTGTATAAAATTACAAAAAACACACAATAATTTCAGAAATTGTAGAAAATACCCAATAATTTCAAGAATTTCAGAAAACGCCCAAATAATTTCAGAAATTGCAGAAAATACAAAATAACTTTAAAAATTATCAAAAATTCACAATAATTTCAGAAAAAATAAAATATTTCTAAAAATTACATAAACTACCCAATATTTTTAATAATTTCAGAAAATATACAATAATTACAGAATTTCACAAAACTTTCAGAAATTACTTAATATACCCATTAATTTTAAAAATTATTCAAAAGCCCACATGTATTTTAGAAATTGCAATAACTTCAAAATTTACACAATAATTACACAAAATGCACAATAATTACATAAAATACACACAAATTGCACAACGCAATAATTACACAAAATGCACAATAATTTCTAAAAATTATAGAAAAGTGAAATCAATGTAGTTTCTGAAAATTTTCATAAATTTCCAAAAATGACATACACATAAATTTCCAAAAATGCCTTACACATAAATTTTCATAAATTTCCAAAAATGACATACACATATAATGTAATTTATAAAATTGATAGAAATTACAATAATTTCACAAATTGACAGAAATTATATACATACAAATTTCCAGAAATTATATAAAGTACCCAATTTCAGAAACTACCTAATATAAATTTCAAAAATTACATAAATAATTTCAGAGAAAAAAAAAAAGAAAACGTACCTTTCAGAGAGAAAGTGAGAGAGGAGAGTGGTGACAGTGTTGGTGGTGGTGGCGGCGAGTGAGAGAGGACAGTAGGAGTGGGCAGCGGAACTAGTGGTGGTGGCGAGCGACTATGGTGGAGGACAGTGGTGTTGTCGAGCGACTGTGGTGGAGGACAATGATGGTGGCGAGTGGTGGAGGATAGTGGTGGTGACGAGCGACGGTGCGCGATGGTGACGGTGGTTAGCGGCGACGATCGGTGGTTAGCGGCCGAAACCTTAGGGGTGGGGGGGATCAAAAAGGGGGGTGAGGGGGATTTTTGAAACGTTTGGAGAAGGGGGGAGGGTGTTCAGGTGGGAGAAGAAAATGACTAAGTGTTCCTGTTTATAGTAAGACTTTTTGGAGCGGCCTTTGTAATAGACTTGTAATAAATGGCTGTTACAAAACTAATTTAGGATCGGTCACGAGCAACCGTTTATATAGCCTCTAATAAATATAATACAAAATTTTGCAGTCCAAGGATACGCTGTCGTTTTGGCACCGGCCGTTACAAAAGCCGGTTCAAAACAAAAACACAAATTTAAAAAAAAAATCATTAAAAAATCATAATAACCCATTTTCAAAATTATTAATGTTAGATAAAGTTATATTATGTGTAAATAACACATTATAAATCACAATACATTTTGAATGCGGATTGATATATGGTCACATAATGAAATAAATTTGTATATGCATAATTGTTAGTAATTCATTGATGCAACTTTGATTATATATTGTTGTACTGTACCCAATAATCAGACCATTAGATTAAAGATCCAATCGTTGGATGTGATCAAACTGGTATAAGAATACACTTGATGAAGTTTTGTACTAATTTCATTTACAGATGTCGAGATATGGTGCCGATACATAATATAATCGAGTGAATCTGGTGCATCATTAAAACGGGCAGTCTTATTTGAAATCGGACCGTCAGATGTGATGAAAAGACCAGATTCTTAAATATAATGAATTTTGGTATGAATCGAGTGCACGGATTTTAAAGATATCGTACCGGATAAGTTAGTTTGGGACATATACACTATTTGTAACGGCCTTAGGAATAGACCATTATTCCTATATTTTGTAACGGCCTTTGTAATATATATATAATAATACTACGAAAAATTTTCAATCTCCCTCCACATTTTTGGCTTTTCCGCCAACAAATTCAATTTGCACCGGTTTTAGTAACGACCTATGTGCAGGCCGTTACAAGGTTTATTTTATCTATCTAAATTTTTCATTTCGGGGGCAATTGATGCGCTTTTTTTCCAAATTCATTGGAACGGCTTTTGTTTTATCCCCTTTATTAAATGGTCATTCCAAATGTTAAATTTTTTAAAAAATATTTATTTTGAAATATTAAACTAAATACAACAATATTAAATAGTTCGTCACGGAAGGCAATTGGGATCAACTTCTGCATAAATATGTGATAGTCGTGGTTCTTCATGTCGTGCACCCTTAACTCCGTGAAATCGACACAACGGGCAATGTTAGATGCATAACCATCAGGAAACCTCAGACAACGAATCAAATCATATATCCTCATCTTTTGCTCCTTCGTCAAGGTATACACCGCTTTTGGCATTGCGTTCGGTCTTCCTTCGTCCAACTCAAGCTCTAGCCGATTGCATACAGTTTTCAAGTCTTTGCATGCATTTAGATTGTCTTAGGTTTTTTCCTTTATATCCATCACGGTGTTGAATATGTTGTCAAACACGTTTTTCTCAATGTGCATGACATCAAGGTTGTGCCGTATCAGAAGCGTTGACCAGTATGGAAGATCCCAAAATATGCTTTTTTTCGTCCACTTGTGGATGGTACCATATCCTAGTGGGAATGTCATAGGTTCTTTGGCAGCAGGACTGAAGTCTGCTACCCAATCGCGAATCTGCTCTCCAGTCAGCCGCAGGCGTGCAACCTTCCGTTCCACTCAATTTCTGGTGAAGGCTTTCTTATTCCTGCAGTAAGGATGGTCCAGTGGTAAAAACTGTCTGTGGCAGTCAAAGTAGCACGCCTTCCTACCTTGCTATATACGGAATGCCTGTGTGTCATCCATACAAACTGGACACCCCATAAAACCACCGGTACTCCATCCAGACGCCATCCCATAAGCAAATAGGTCGTTCACGGTCCACATCAATGCCGTGCGCATCATGAATGCTTGGTTCGTAACACTGTCGTGCGTCTGTATGCCCACATACCACAATTGCAAAAGCTCCTTGATCAACGGCTCCAGATAAACATCTATTAGACGCTTTGGATTTGACGGGCCAGGGATCACCATCGTGAGGAACATGTACTCATACTTCATGCACATTCCCGAAGGGAGATTGTACGATGTGAGTATAACGGGCCAACATGAGTATGTTTTACCATATTGCCCGTGCGGCGCAAACCCGTCTGTGCACAGCCCTAGCCTAACATTACGGGGCTCCAATGCAAAGTCGGGATATGTCTGGTCGAAATGCCTCCAAGCCTCTGCATCGGACGGATGACACATGGAGCCCTCCTTTGTCTAATGTGTGGCATGCCACATCATGTGCTTAGCAGTCGCTGACGAAGTATACAACCTTTGCAGTCGGGGAGTAAGCCGCAGGTACCTAAGAATGGCATACGGGGACTTCTGGCGGCGGGGGTCTTGCTGTCTGGTCGGCTTGTACCAAGTCTCTCCATAAAACTTGCAGTATTCCAGATCAATGTCGTCCTTCCAGTACAGAATGCAACCCTTTTTACACGCATCAATCTTCTCAACAAACCCAAATCTCTAATCAATTTCTTCGTACTGTAGTAATCAGTAGGGAAAGTGAGATCGTGGGGTATTATATGATCAGCCTACTGGCACATTCAATCATATATGTGCTTGGATAAATTTTCCTCAGTTTTGATATTCACCAAACTAGCAACCGCCCCAACTGAGATTAGGTACAACTGTTCCACAACGGTTGGTCGACAGCGTGCACTACATTCAAAAAAACGGTCTGACAACCCTGACACATAATTATATCGCCCACCCCCGTACCATGTAGGACATGACCTCGTACCATCTTCAGGCACACCCTCGTCGTAAGAAGAAAAATAACCCGGCACGGTTGCATCATAAACCATGTAGGACATGACCTCGTACCATCTTCAGGCACATCCATTTGTTGTTGATCACCCCAATGCGAACTACCCTCCTCCTGAGTAGATGGGGTTTGCTCCTCCTGCGCTGGAGGGGCGGTCACAGCATCAAAGTAATCCTGCACCCTCTCCTCGCCGTGACAAGTCCAATTATAATATTGCAGAACAAACCCCGCGCCTATATAAGTCAAAATTGACCTCGTCAGGTGTTTTGAACCTTCTGTTTTTGCACTTCACACACAGGCACCTAATCTTGTCTTCGTCCATATATTGACGCTGGGACTAAGCTCACTTTATGAATGTTTTAACACCATCCTCAAACTGCGGTGTAAGACCCACCCTATTTGGGAGGTTCTTCTCATACATCCATCTTCTCAATTGCCTTAACATGATGAGAACTACATATACGCAAACATACATTTAGAATAAAAATAATTAAACGACATTTACTTTAAAAAAAAGGATTCAAGTTGTTACCTGGTCAGAGCAACTCAATAAATCAGTAATAACTGAACAAGTGTATGTGCACTAATTGTGGTCGAGAGAGATTGAGAGTGTGTGTGGTTAATCAAGACTAGAACAAATAAAATAAATTAAAAATATTATGCAACATAATATATAGAAGCATATGTACCGACTTTTGTAACGGGTTTAGTGCCAACAAACTAACCGTTGAAATATTACCATTGGAATATAGCCGTTAGATACATTAATTTTTGGTACGATCTTTGGAACGGTTAGTCCTCAACAAAAAAGCTGTTGGAATTGTAACTGTCTTTGTATCAGTCCCTACTACTTATGATTTGTAACGGTTTATGCTACAGTTTTTGTGACGAAAACCTTACATTTAATCCAAATCGATACAAAATGGAAAGACCGTTTAAATGGTCGTTACAATATTGTAATGGCTATTGTAACAAAAGGTATTACAATGGCGGTTGACCATTACAAGATTTAGACGCAATTCCAAAGGTCGATATAAAATGTAACGACTATACATATACCACCATTTTTTGTAATGGCTTTTTCACCGGTTTTTCATACATTCGCTATACAATTTCCTATTATCCAAGATTAAGACGTCATATTACTTCTTCCATTCCAAGATTGTTACAATGACCGTTTATATTGTAATGGCTTTTTGGCCGTTACAAAAAAACTGTTTCAAAACCCGTATTTTTTTGTAGTGTAAATATGTGAAATTATAAATTTTATTCGTGATAAGTTATTCAAATTATTTAAAAATTCTAACATCAACTTTAGATGAGCAATTCTGAAAATAAATTAAAAAGGGTAAACTCGAATTAAAATTATTATAATGAGGGTGAAGTAATCTAAAAGGAAGTTAAATTTATTTACAGAAAAGCCAAAGCAGCTAGAAGCACCCCCAAAGGTGCTTACAACTTTTGGCTTAAAAGTGCTTTTCGTAGCAGTTTTAAAAGTAGAAGTTGGCATCCCAAAAACCCTAAAAGTGCTTTTCAGCATCTAGTAGCTAAAAAAATACTTTTTTGAAGCTCGCACAAACACTCTCTAAGGGATAGTGGAGCAGACCGGGACGGGTCGGGCATATGGGCCGGGATGACGAGTTGGGCCAGAGCCGTCCAAGTATTTTTAGGCCAGAAAAAATACTTTGGGGACATGGGCCAAAAATTCCAACAAAAACTATCAAAATTATATATTATATATTTATAACAAATTTTGTTTTGTTGATTACAATAATAATCTTCACAGGTTTATTATACAAAAATTATCATTATTTAAAATTAATGAAAAATCAATATAGATAATTAACAACCACTACAAGAAAATAGAAGATTAGCGACAAAAAAACTCAAGTGATAATTTTAATATTGTCACTAATTATATATATTTAGTGACAAGAATGTTTATTTTATCACGATAATGAATTTTATGATTTTAATAATTACTATTATTTTCTAAAAATTGTTATTAGTGACAAAAAAATGTATACAGCATTATCCCTAAATACAATTAGTGACTCATGTATAGTGACAACATGTGTTATCACTATATTGTGTTGTCACTAAGTTATCACTATAAATGTGTCACTAAGTGTATTTAGTGATAATTTTATATACAATTTTTGTCACTAATAATGATATAGTGACAAGATGAAAAATATTGCCACTTAATACATATTTTTAGTGACAACTTTTAAATTATTATTTAATATTTTATCACTAATATCATATCTTCTTCTAGTGAACATGTGTACAACAAGAATTTAATTAAAGTAAATATAGTTGAATTGTAACTAAACTATCACCATTGGTAGCTGTCATTTTACATGTATCACTAGTTCTCAACAACAAAAAGATAGGCAAAGTTTTATCACTATTAAATTTTTTAAAAAATATTTTATGATAAAAAACAAAAAATTCTTCTAAATTCATCTCTCATTTTTTTTTTTGGCAAAATTGCATGTTAATTGGATGGACAAACCACCTCATTAAAACGTTTGTGTCTCTTTGGAGAATCGGTGCCCACATCGAGGTCTAGGAACTATTTGTGCATCCGATGCCACAAATTAAGGGAAAATTATAATTCCGATTCTAATGAAATTTAATTTGGTGATTAAATTGAACATTTTTTTTTAAAAAAATAAATTGGCAAATGAAGGATTGGATCTACTGAAAATTGCAAATTTGGTTAGAATGTGGGTGTGCATCTCATGTGAGACCTAAAAATTAGAGATTCTTGGAGCATTCCGTAAGGTGCACATGCCACATTCCATCAGATTTGCAGTTTCCAACTATTTTGTCCTTAATATATCAATTTTATATTGTAAAACATAATCGCCAAAATAGATTCCAAAAGAACAAAAATAGCCACTTTTCTATAATTACAGGACTGAAATTACATTTTTTTTTTCTTGTAAAATTAATGTGAACTATTACTCCCTAACAACTACATATATTATAATAAAAGAATGATAATATTAATGACAAAATATTAAATAATAGTTTTAAAATTTTCAGTAAATGAGAAGGAAAACTTCTTTTGTGTATGTTTGAAGGACTCAACCTCAATATATATATATATATATAGGGTGCATGGGTTTTAGAGATAATTATAAATAAATCGACCTACTTATAAATAACACTCCCGCTCAAACAGAGCATATATCAATCATACCCAACTTTTCACATAAGACCTTGAACTTCTTTGTTCCTAAAACTTTGGAGTAAAGGTCTGCTCTCTGCTCTGTAGGAGGAGTATACGGAATGCAAATTTTATGACTCATAATCGTCTAAAGAACAAAGTGACAGTCGAATTCGATGTGTTGTGTTCCCTAGTGAAAAATCGATTACTTGCAATGTGAATGGTTGCTTGATTGTTACAATACATAAGCACATGCACATTTATTTGTGAAACCCAAATCTTTCAACAAATTCTTCAATCATAAAATTTCACTAGGGGTCTAAGTCATAGCACTGTATGCAGCCTTTGCACTCAATCTAGCTACTCTAGTTTATTTCTTGTTGCGCCAAGTCACAAGATTGCCACTAACATAGGTGCAGTACCCAAAAGTAGATTTCCTATCATCTTCAAATCCACATAGTCTGCATCAGACTAGGTTTCTATCTTGACATGACCATGTCATTCAAACAACAAATCTTTACCATGAGACGCCTTTATATACTTCAAAACCTAATAGTAGATTCCCAATCAATAAGTCATAGCTTATCCATAAATTGAGTAACTGGACTAATAACAAAAGAGATGTCAGGTCTAGTTACAGTTAAATAGATTGACTTTCCACAAGTCGTCTATATTTGGTCTTATCTTGAAAATAGTCACTATCATCCTTTCATAAATCAAGACTGAAATCCATGAGTGTGTCCACAGGTTTAATACCAACCGACTTCCTGAAGGAGATCACAAGCATAATTCCTTTAGGACTAAAATACCCTAAGTTCGCTACAAGCAATGCAATGCCCAAGAAGTATCATGGTCATCCCAAATCCTTAGTGACGAAGTGTTTTCTTAAGTGTGTCTTGGTGTGTTCTATGCCTCCAATATCACTACCAATAATCAGAATGTCATCAACATACGGCTAGAATAATCATACATGACTATCTACTTCGTACAAAAACTGAATGATCTGCCTGACACTAAGAAAAACCAAAATCACCAATAAATGTTGAACTTATCAAACTACGCTTTGGAACTTTGATTGAGGCCATAAATTACTTTCTTCAATTTGCATACCATTCACCTCTCCCATGGGCAACATAACTCGAAGGTTGCTCCGTACAAATAGTTTCACTCAGATCTCCATCTAAAAATGTATTTTCACATCCATTTAATACATAAATGACCAGAGGAAACAAGACTTGAATGGAGTTGAGACGCGCAATTTGAGGAAATGTCTCAAAGTGATCAATACCATAGGTTTAGGTGAACCTTTTGGCAATCGATCGAGCCTTGTAAGGATCAATAGTGCCATCTACTTGATACTTAAGAGTGAAGAACCACCGATAGACCACAACATCAGTATTAGGAGGAAGAGCAACCAATTTCCAAGTTTCCTATGACACTAGGGCAAACATCTCTTCATTCATAGTCAGTTTTTATTTGGGATGCTAAAATGCCTCATGATTAGACTTGGGAATAGATATCAAAGAAAAAGAAACAACAAAACTGTGAAAGACTATTAGCAATAGGATAAGCAGTAAGACCTTTTACCTTTATAGAGGGAAATCAAAAGGTCAATACTGGATGTTTCAGGAGCTACAGGTAGAGGTGGAGAGGCAGCAGCATTAGACATGGTGGATGGGGTGCAACGATGGCGAGAATAGACTAAGAGTGGCCGAGAGTTAGGTTGTTGTAGGGATTCTGGATGAGGAATAGTGAAAGGAATAGAGCCAGATTGTACTTTAGTAGGTTGGACTTGGAATAGTGTGGAGTGGACTCAAAGAAGGTGACATCGCCAAAGTGAAGGGCGAGCGAGAGACAGAGTCATAGCTGTTAGAATGGGTGACCGTCAAGCCAATTTATTGGCTCTTTGTAAACTATTCTATACGAACTTTTTCAATAATATGTTAATTTAAGAAATATTCTGTGGTCATCTTCATTATATGCTTTTAACATTATATTTATATGAGCATTTGATTGAAGCCCTTAGATCAATTATGCTACGGGGTTGGCTCGTGCATATGATGGCGACCATGAAACCAACCTCTATGGTTTGATCTAAAATATTCCAAGTCGATGAATCGATCGAGATAGGGCATTGACCATTCCTTAAAGACTTTCACTAAGTGATGCGTTCATATGATGAATGTCGAGTTTCATAGACAGAGACGTATGACGTCTGCGCACTTTAGTGGGTGCTTGATAAAGAGTTATCAAGTTCACTGAATTGACTCGCCGGAGTTGTCATATGGAAGCCCTATATGGCATGATCGGTATGACTAGAACTCCTAGGCTACGATAGTGCACTAACTAGTCCTTAGACTTGAGGTTCCATAGTAACCTTGTGCATAGGACGGGTATGACTTGATCATATATTATGTAGTCTCAGGTTTCATCCTGGATCACTATACGGTCATGTTTCAGACATAGTTGAAGCATGCATGGAGGTTGGTGAGTTCCAAGATAGGATATGCTACTTACCATGAGATGATAACGAACCTCCTATGTTCTTTCCATTATGCGTTCCTCGAAGCCCATGGCCATGGCTGTTGATCAAATAGGAGAAAGGGTTTTTCCTATATTGATAAATTGAAAGCATAACTTGAAGAGATGATACATAGACATCAAAGTCGATAATGGATCCGGTAACTAATTTCATGCCCTAGACTTTGATCGGGAGGTTAGTAACGGAGGGACTGTATCTGCATGGTACGCGTAGCTTACAAGTTCACGCAATAAATTCACCTATTCTCTAGTCCCATGAACTATTGCTAGATGGCCACCCATGGTGACGGGTACCCTCCAATTAAGGAGTTAATTGAGGGTGATTAATTATGATAAGATCTAATTAATCTAATGCAAGTAAGTTGCTAATTAAATTGTATATGTGATACAAGCCCAAGTCTAGCTGAGTGGTGAACATAAAGGGTCACACACAAATCCATGATGGAATTCTTGAAAATAATTAATTGGATTAATTATGGAGAAGATGTAGAAGCAAAGTTCAATTTGTCTTCTTATGAGGAAGCAAAGTTGGACTTGTCTTCTTCAAGAAGCAAAGTTCAATTTATCTTCTTATGAAGAAGCAAAATTGGAATTGTTTTCTTGAAGACGCAAAGTTCGATTTGTCTTCTTAAAAACGAAGAAGCAAAGTTCGATTTGTCTTCTTAAAAAATGAAGAAGCAAAGTTGGATTTGTCTTCTTGAAAAACGAAGAAGAAAAAGATGGATTTGTCTTCTTGAAAGACGAAGAAGAAAAGTTGGATTTGTCTTCTTGGAAGACGAAGAAGCAAATTTGGATTTGTCTTCATAAGATGAAGAAGCAAAGTCGAACTTCTCTTCTTAATATGACAAAACAAGTTTGTCATATTGTAAGAAGAAGAATCAAACTTGCTCTTTGCAAGATAAAGAAGCAAAGTATAACTTCTCTTCTTAATATGACAAAACAAGTTTGACACTTTGTAAGAAGAAGAATCAAACTTGTCTTCCTATTTGAAAGAAGAAGAAGACAAGTTGAACTTGGCTTCTTCAATGGAAGGTCCATAAATAGAGACCTTGGTTGCCATTCAAGATAACTTTGCATTTCTTACTTCTTGCTCTCTTGCTCTTGCTCTCTTGCTCTCGTCCCTTCTCCAAAAGAGAAACAAGTTTTCTTGTCTTCTCCGTTGATCAATCGTTGATCTACCGAATCCTCTAACGCCTACTAGCATAGAGTTAAAGGAGATTCCGTCATAGGTGGTGTGGACTAACTTTAGAGGGAAGACACTTGTATTCCTACCGTGGACAATCGACGTAACGTTCCACCATTTGTAAGGTAAGAAACCGTTCTTGAGACGTTCAAGTCATCAACATCAACCGGAGTACTAAAAGGTTGTTTTCTTTTAACTGTACAATTGACATTCTTTTATGAATGAGATCCTCATCGTTATAGCAATGAGACGGGCGATTTGATCGCTAATTATAATATTTTTGTAATTAAACTTTTAATTTCCGTTGCATTTAACGTCTCGGGGCTTATACAAAACTAACAGTGGTATCAGAGTCCGGTCATGCAAGTCAATTGAATTTATTTTGGTTTGATGTGATTTAATCGGATTAAATTGCTTAACGATTAATTTTATGCGTTAATATCTTGATGTGTTGAATTTAATTCTTGGGCATATTTCAATTGTTGAAATTTGATTCTATTGTGTTTCACCTTCCGCCGACATGGCCGGATTTATCTTCCGCCTATATGGTCGGATTCTTTCGCCTACATGGCCGGATTTATCTTCTGCCTACATGGTCGGATTTTTCCTCCTACATGGTCGGATTTATCTTCCGCCTACATGGTCGGATTTAATAGCGATTTTTGTATATTCTCAATTCTGTTTTTATTTGAGGATAATAATAAATATATGGGATGACTACGGGCGCATGATCATCCAACAAGGACATGCTAGGTTTTATTTATTGTATATGATAAACAAGCAAACAAGAATAAAACATCGTGATGAGGTCTTGCGTAAATAAATGGTTTAAACCCTCACTTGGAGTGTTCAAGTTAAAATATTAAGCCCGTGATAAACAAAATCAAATTGGATTTGATAATTCAGACCTTTCATCCATAGTGACAAAATATGATATGCTATCACCTTTCAATTCATTGTCTCACGAGTCGTGGAATGATTTGGAAGTAGTGAAAAGCTATATTATCACTATGAACAAGTAGATTACCTACTATCACTCTGTCTCACGAGTCGTGGAGGGTGATAGTGGGAGGTCTTTTGGTCGATGGGTTGGGCTTAACGTGGAGTAACATAATTCACTTGGAGTCCTTGGGATTATGTGAAAAATGAGGTAAAACACCTTGGGGATCTCATAAGATGAGAACGATGAAAGTCACCTCCCATAAAATTATTTTTCATGCGAATCGTAATAGCAGGGTATGAAATCTGTTCTATGGACCTCAAGCCCACTAGGAAAAATATTGCCCGAAAATCCATATCGGGGTTTATGGAATTTTGAAGAAATAGTGGGAGCAATTTATGATTAAAGACCATATCGTAAATTTAATTAACATTGATTGAAAGACTGCTAAAATCTCCATGGTTTTTTTCTTTTCTTTCTTGTAGATCGAAAATGTCTAAAAGTCCACTTGCTAACATACTTGAGACAAACAAACTTATTGGAACCAACTATGTTGACTGGCTTAGGAATCTCAAAATTATTTTAGATTCCGAAAAACGCTCTTATGTGTTGGAATCTCGTCCTCCGACTGAGCTTCCGAGGATTCAACTGATGAAGAACGTGTGACGTTCCAACGTTAGATTGATGATGACCTTCAGGCCCGTTACCTTATGCTGGCATCTATGAGCAATGAACTGCAAAAGCAACATAAACACCTTAAGCATGCATCTGAGATCTTTGTACGCTTACAAGAGTTGTTTGCGGTACAAGATCGACATATAAGATATGCAGCATCAAAGGAGTTCTATCGGGCAAAGATGACTGAGGGGTCGTCTGTTCATGACCACGGCGTCAAGATGCTTTCTCTCATTGAGAAGTTAGAATCTTTGAACGCAGGCATGAATAATGACTCCTACATAGATGTGATCTTAAAGTCATTACCGCCATCTTTTGATCAATTTGTTGTTAATTACAATATGAACGGTCTTGAGAAGACTGTTCCTGAATTGATCAATATGCTTATGCAATACGAGGCTACTATAAAGAAGCCTGTAGCAGTAATGCTGGCAACCCCATCCACATCTTCTTTCCATGACCAAAAGAGTGAAGAAATGGAGGAGAAATGGAAAGGAAAGGAAGAAAAGCAATAAGGACGGCCGAGGGAAGGGCAAAGGGAAAAAGATAATCAAGGCCAATCCAAAAAATGATGAGTGCCATCACTGCCACGAAAAAAGCCATTGGAAGAGGAATTGCAAGAAGTTTCTTGCAACAGTCCAAGGTATTTTCATTGTTGAAATTAACATGGTTGGTAATAATGCTTCTTGGGTATTAGATACCGGTTGTGAAGCTCATATTTGCAATGATTTGCAAGTAATACTATCCAACAACATAATATGATTATGAACGTTCAACATAAATGAAAATTGGATGATCAAGAAAATGCACAAACATGGCACGCTAGATTAGGTCACATTTCCAAGGATAGGATGAAGATGTTGATTGACTCTAAGAATCTAGAAATAGAGAACTTAGATGCTCTTTCAACTTGTGAATCTTGTCTCAAGGAAAAACTGATCAAAACACCATTTATTGGACAAAGTAGCCGTGTTGCTGCACTGTTGGATTTAATCCACACAGATGTTTGTGGACCTTTAAGTATTCTAGCTAGAGGAGGATTTTCTTACTTCATAACCTTTACCGATGATCACTCACGGTTCGGTTATGTGTACTTAATGAAGTACAAGTTTGAAGCATTTGAAATGTTCAAAGAATTCAAACTTGAAATAGAAAATCAAACTGGATGAAAAATTAAGACCATACGATCTGATCGTGGAGGTGAATACTTAAGTGGTGAATTCTTGAATTACTTAAAAAAGAATGGGATTCTCTCTCAGTGGACTCCTCCTGCAACACCACAACTTAATGGCGTGGCTGAAAGGAGGAACCGAACTTTGTTGGACATGGTTCGTTCCATGATGAGTTTTACTACATTACCTCTTTCTTTTTGGGGCTATGCATTAGAAACGGTGGCCAAGTTATTAAACATGGTGCCATCTAAGGCTGTACCCAAAACACCATATAAAATATGGCATGGTAAACCACCCTCTTATAAGTATTTGAGAATATGGGGTGTCCCGCATATGTCAAAAGACTAGTGGGAGATAAGCTGGATATGAGATCCATTTTATGTAGATTTGTTGGATATCCGAAAGAAACTGTAGGATACTACTTCTATGATCCCTCGGAACAAAACGTGTTTGTTTCGAGAAATGCAGTGTTCTTGGAAAAGAATTTTCCTTCGGATACTCAAAACAAAGAGGTGCAACTCGAAGAGTCGAGTGATGCATCGCCTATGGCAGAAATGACACATATGCTGCCTCACAATGAACCTTTTAATTTTACACATCCTCTGAGAAAGTCGACTAGAGTCTCTAAACAGCCTGAGAGATATGGTATGCTAGCCTTGACTGGTCAATTGGATAATGATCCAAAGACGTTCGAAGAGGCGATGTCTGACATCGATTCGAGTAGATGGCTTGAGGCCATGAGATCCGAAATGGACTCCATGAACTCCAACAAGGTATGGACCTTGGTGGACCCACCTAAGGGAGTTAGGCCCGTTGGGTGCAAATGGGTCTACAAGCGAAAGCTTGGAGCCGATGGAGAGGTATCGACCTTTAAAGCCCGATTGGTAGCATAAGGTTACACTCAAAGGCTTGGTGTGGACTTTGAGGAGACCTATTCGCCCATCACTATGGCCAAGTTCATAAGGATCTTACTTGCTATATCTACATATTATGACTATGAGATATGGCAAATGGATGTGAAAACTACATTCCTTAATGGATTCATTGAGGAAGAAATCTATATGGATCAGCCACAAGGTTTTACATCTAAAGGAGAAGAGCAAAAAGTTTGTAAACTCCAGAGGTCCATTTATGGGCTCAAACAGGCATCCCGAAGTTGGAACATTCGTTTTGATGAGGTTATAAAATGTTATGACTTCATCAAGAACGAATATGATACCTATGTATATAAAAAGGTTAGTGGGAGCTCTATTGTGTTCCTCGTGCTTTATATGGATGATATTTTACTCATCGGTAATGATGTTAAAATGTTAGGTGACATTAAAGCATGGTTATCTACTCAATTCTCCATGAAGGACTTGGGTGAAGCTTCCTATATTCTTGGGATAAAGATCCACTGAGAAAGATCTAAAAGAATGTTAAGAATGACCCAAGTCTCGTACATTGATAAAGTCTTGAAAAGGTTCAAGATGGATGAATCAAAATGGGATTTTCTTCCCATAAGGCATGGAATTAAACTCTCCAAGACTCAGTATCCCAAGACTGATGAGGAAGTTAAGAAAGTGTCAGAAAGTCCCTATGCTTCTGCCGTTGGCAGCATACAATATGTTGTTTAATGTACGAGGCTTGATATAGCTTACGCTCTAAGTGTTACGAGTCGTTATCAGGCATGTGCCGGCCACGACCACTGGACTGCTGTCAAAAATATCCTTAAGTACTTGTGAAGAAATAGGAATTTATTTTTGGTGTCCGGTGATGGAGAATTGATATTGGAAGGGTATACTGATGTCTGCTTCCAATCGGATGTGGATGACGCTAAGTCTCAATCTGGTTATGTATTTCGATTGAATGGAGGAGCTGTCAGTTGGAAAAGTTCAAAGCAAGACACGACAACGGATTCCACGACAGAAGTCGAGTACATTGCAGCTTCTGAAGCTACAAAGGAGGCTGTTTGGATGAAAAACTACATCCAAGAGTTGGGTGTGGTGCCTAGCATTGCCAAACCTGTAGTTGTACTTTGTGATAACAACGGGGCTATTGCGCAAGCAAAGGAGCCAAGACCTCATCACAAAGCCAAACACATAATTAGACGCTACCATCTAATTAGAGAGATGGTAGGAAGAGGTGACGTGCGAGTGGATCGCGTTGCATCAACGGAGAACATAGCAGACCCGCTTACAAAGCCGATATCACAAATTGCTCATTCTCAACATCTTGAGAAGATGGGATTAAAGAACATGGGCAATTGGCATTAGGTCAAGTGGGAGATTGTTAGAATAGGTTACCGTCAAGCCAATTTATTGGCTCTTTGTAAACTATTTTATACGATCTTTTTCAATAATATGTTAATTTAAGAAATGTTCTTTGGCCATCTTCATCATATGCTTTTAACATTATATTTATATGAGCATTTGGTTGAAACCCTTAGATCAATTATGCTACGGGGTTGGCTCGCACATATGATGGCGACCATGAAACCAACCTTTATGGTTTGATCTAAAATATTCCAAGTCGATGAATCGGTCGAGATAGGACATTGACCATTCCTTAAAAACTTGCACTAAGTGATGCGTTCATATGATGAATGTCAAGTTTCATAGACAGAGACGTATGACGTCTACGCACTTTAGTGGGTGCTTGATAAAGAGTTATCAAGTTCACTGAATTGACTCGCCGGAGTTGTCATATGGAAGCCCTATATGGCATGATCGGTATGACTAGAACTCCTAGGCTACGATAGTGCACTAACTAGCCCTTAGACTTGAGGTTCCATAGTAACCTTGTGCATAGGACGGCTATGACTTGATCATATACAATGTGATCTCAGGTTTCATCCTGGATCACTATATGGTCATGTTTCAGACATAGTTGAAGCACGCTTGGAGGTTGGTGAGTTCCAAGATAGGATTTGCTACTTATCATGAGATGATAACGAACCTCCTATGTTCTTTACATTATGCGTTCCTCGAAGCCCATGGCCACGACTGTTGATCAAATAGGAGAAAGGGATTTTCCTATATTGATAAATTGAAAGCATAGCTTGAAGAGATGATACATAGACATCAAAGTCAATAATGGGAACCGGTAACTAATTCCATGCCCTAGACTTTGATCGGGAGGTTAGTAACGGAGGGACTGTATCTGCATGGTACGCGTAGCTCACAGGTCACGCAATAAATTCACCTATTCTCTAGTGCCATGGACCATTGCTAGATGGCCACCCATGGTGACGGGTACCCTCTAATTAAGGAGTTAATTGATGGTGATTAATTATGATAAGATCTAATTAATCTAATGCAAGTAAGTTGCTAATTAAATTGTATATGTGATACAAACCCAAGTCTAGATGAGTGGTGAACCTAAAGGGTCACACACAAATCCATGATGGAATTCTTGAAAATAATTAATTGGATTAATTATGGAGAAGATGAAGAAGCAAAGTTCAATTTGTCTTCTTATGAGGAAGCAAAGTTGGACTTGTCTTCTTCAAGAAGCAAAGTTCAATTTGTCTTCTTATGAAGAAGCAAAGTCGAACTTTTCTTCTTAATATGACAAAACAAGTTTGTCATATTGTAAGAAGAAGAATCAAACTTGTCTTCCTCCTTGCAAGATGAAGAAGCAAAGTAGAACTTCTCTTCTTAATATGACAAAACAAGTTTGACATTTTGTAAGAAGAAGAATCAAACTTGTCTTCCTCTTTGAAAGAAGAAGAAGACAAGTTGAACTTTGCTTCTTGAATGGAAGGTCTATAAATAGAGACCTTGGTTGCCATTCAAGACAACTTTGCATTTCTTACTTCTTGCTCTCTTGCTCTTGCTCTCTTGCTCTCGTCCCTTCTCCAAAAGAGAAACAAGTTTTCTTGTCTTCTCCGTTGATCAATCGTTGATCTAACGTAATCCTCTAACGCCACTAGCATAAGGTTAAAGGAGATTCCGTCATAGGTGGTGTGGACTAACTTTAGAGGGAAGACAGTTGTGTTCCTACCGTAGACAATCGACGTAACGTTCCACCGTTTGTAAGGTAAGAAACCGCTCTTGAGACGTTCAAGTCGTCAGCATCAACCGGAGTACTAAAAGGTTGTTTTGTTTTAACTGTACAATTGACATTCTTTTATGCATGAGATCCTCATCGTTATAGCTGAGACGGGCGATTTGATCGCTAATTATAACACTTTTGTAATTAAACTTTTAATTTCCGTTGCGTTTAACGTCTTGGGGCTTATACGAAACTAACAATAGCATCGATAACCCTTTTATGTACGAGAATACATTGAAGGTAGACACTTGATTTATCAATGGAAAATCTCATCCTAGCTTGGAGTGGCTATATGAATGGAAAAAATACAACCAAAAGTACAAGGAGGTAGAGAAAACAGTATCATAATAAAGACAACTATAAGGAATGTCGTCATTAACAACAGTTGTAGGCATATGAGTGATGGAAGAAAGGTAATGAGAATCACATTCCCCCAATAATAGTACCATAATAGTGAGAGCAGCATTAAGTAGATGAGGATGTTTGGGTTTTGCTACACCAGTTTGCTGGGAAGTATGAGGATATGAAGTTTGGTGTAAAATGCCATGGGACCCAGAGAAGTCGAACACCTTTTTTTTTACTACTTTCTATGAAATTACTAGTGCGTAAAATATGAATAATAATAGAAAACTGAGTCTAAATTTCTTTATAAAATGAAGTGATAACATGAGGAACTTCAAATTTATATTTGAGCATCTAGAGTAATCATCAATAAAGATAATGAAATATCGAAAACCAACAATAGAAGACACATGACATGGTCAACAAATATATGAATGAATGAGTTCAAAGGGAGAACTTCTAAATTTTTCAACTCTTGATGGAAAGGAAGTATGATGGTGTTTTCCCAATTCAAAGGATATAGATTCTAAACTAGAAACAGAAGAATCATTTGGTTGCACCTATTTCATTTTAGATAAACAGGGATGACCAAGTCGACAATGCAATTGAAAGGGGGAATATTGAGGCAGACAGGGTAGGATCAACAACCGGAGTAGAAGATAGGTCTACGTAATGAGGTCACCACAGATCCTAAAAAGACACCGAAAGAAAGAATGATACGGAGCAATTAAGAGATCTTGTAACATGGCAAATGAATAATAGGCTAACATGAAAGTTAGGAATATTAAGAACATTGTCAAGGGTAAATGCATAGTAGGTTGTATGGTACTAAAATCAAGACTGGAACATATGAACATCAGCCAGATGAACAGGTGATAAAGAGTTAGAAATATGCCAAAGAGGTGAACAGATATTTATTACCAGTGATATAGGTTGTGGTACTGGAATCTATCTGGCAAGATTTACCATGAGAGGAAGCAAAAGCACCTGAAAATGGCGGAACACTAGAATTAGTATCAATAGCTGTAGAGTTTTGTAGAAGTCTTTCATAGTCCCCATGGCGTAATGTAACCAAATCTGATTTACGTGTAGCTTCTTGACAAATGGACATGCCAAAATCACTATTAGAAATAGACACCGTGATAAAGACACAGATAAATGAAGGAGCCAAACAATAGACAAAACCCGAAAGGCCAAGGCTTGAATCTCGACACTAATGGAAAATCTCTCTATCTTAGTTCAATAGATCAAAGAAGTCATGCGACGAAATGTGGCATTTTTCAGATAAAATTTATCTTATTCTTTAGCACATAAAATTAGCAATAAGAGAAACTTAGGGATAGACGATGAAGGAAGTAGTTGCGGCAACACTGAGGTAGCATTGTGGAGAAGAAGAGCACAACTGTCGCAGCTACGCTAAGTGGAAGGCGATCAAGCAACGATGACACTTAACGGCTGGGGACCAACTTGGATGGGCAGGAAAGAGATAGCCGCAATCGGGCATAGAGGTACATTGGCGGCGAGTGGTGGGCCAACAACAGTTAGGTTGGCGACAAGCGTCATAGGTGTGGCGACGGGTGGGTCTTTGTCTTGGTTGGGTAATTAGTATTTGGACTTTCTACAATGTTCTCCTCTCTCTCTCTCTCTCTCTTCTTTTTATTACTAACTATATATATATATATATGTATATTATATACATGTTTTCTTTCTAACTTGCTCGATACCATGTCAGTAAAGGAGAAGGAAAACTTCTTTTATGTGTGTTTATTGAAGGGATAAATACAAAGAAGGTACCATACTATAGGCTCCTTTGCAATTTTAATACCGAACTTTTGAAAAAAGCCAATTTCAGTACCACACAATAAGGGGTCTGGCAAGTTTGATACCGTATTTTATGAAAGTCAGACAAGTTTGATATCGCAGTTTATGAAAGTTGCAAATATAGTACCTTAGTTTTGAAACTGACAGTTTTAGTACCAACCCGCATCTTTTGATAATATCATTTCTAGTCCCCTAAATTTAATTTTTGCACGGATTTTTGTCCATTTTTGCCCAGATTTTCAGATTTAGTACCTCGTGCATGAAAATGGTATCAGAGCCTAGGTTTATTGGAGAAATATTTGTTTATATTACATATTGATATTTTATCCCTAATGGAGGAGATCTTTAAAAGTATGGAACCGAACGAAAGTTCGAGTTATATTGAAAACAGAGAATATTTTCAGATTCTGAAAATACAGAAAACAGAATTTCTTATGGAAATTCTTAGAAATATCGCCAACAGTTTGAGGTTGGTCGATGCGTCACTTCTTCCAAAGGAAGAAAGAGAGGAATGGCACAGAAATCGCCATGTTCGATAGACGTTACCAGGAAATGCGATAAGACGTCTACAGGGAGCTAAGATCCATGGAAGAATCCCAGCCAGGAGATCCGGAACAGGTAGACTCCTGAAAAAATACAATTCTAAAAAATAATGATTAAAGGAACTGATTGGAGGGAACTCGAACCGGATACCTCGAAGTACTCTCAGGACCTTAGAGAGGTACAAAAGACAGTTCAAGACTATGGGCATAGGCTAATCCATATACCTATGAAAATAGGCCTCTTGAACGAAAACAATCCCCACCTTAAACGAGGAGATATTTTGGAGCTTAAGTTCATTTCCATAGCTCCAGAAATTGCAGGAAAGGGGTCTCATCCAGCATTCCATTTCATCAAATTACAGAGACCAGACATGGTAGCATTCAACAGAGTTAAGGCTGCCACAGGAGAGGCTCCCCTGGTATCTTCCCTTAGTGAAGATGACATATCCACCAGGAGAGTATGGGGTTATTGGGTCTGTCTCACAGAGATGGATAAAGTCAAATATCCATTTAAAATATTTTTCAATAAATTAAATGGATCATTTCTGTTAAACTCCATGACAGGAAAAAGCACCGAGTTTGCAGAAAGCCTATTTGAAAAGAAAAGAATGCTTATATGGGAAAATAAGCTGCCTGCAACAGAGAACACAAGGAAGAAGGCATGCAACATGATGCATGTAGGAAAATGGCATAACCACCTATGCCCTTGTTGTGAAAAACAGGAAAAGCCCTTGTTCGGAACGAAAATTCGGGTAACTCAAAATAAACCCGAACCAAGACCAGAGAGGGGTAAAAGAAAGAATTTTTACAAAAGGAGGTAAAAACCTCAAGATGTAAAAAATCAAAAGGAAGACTGTTGGCAGAAGAAGACAAAAGTGCCAACAGTCAGAAAGACAAAGAACACCAGTTAGCAAGCACATGGCCAACAAGGCATAATGACCACAGCTGGAAAGTTGAAAGACAAAGTTGGTGACGAACGCAACGACGTCACCCAAAAACAAGATTGAAGTCCCGGTTTGAAGTCCGCGGACTATTATAAATAGAGAGCTAGGAAGCAGATGGAGATCATCAGAAAAACTTCTCCAACTCTTCAGAAAAATAAACTGCGCCTTTAAATTTTCTAAGTATTAGAATATCCAGTGTATGGGGTTATCCCTTACGAGTCAAGTCCTCTTATCCATGAGAGGCTAAGTAGTTTTCTCCTCCGATAGAAGAATAAAATATCTATGTAATATTTCAAGTATTTCTTCAATAAAATAAAGGCTTCTATCAATTTGTTTGTCCAAAATTTTATTAAGTCTCTATTTTGAGTACTTTTACCCCTAAGGTAGGAAACGAAGTAGGGCTGTGCTATTTGTTGCTGAAGGAGCCAAGTACCTGCGAACCATCTGCTACGGTAGTGTGGTTGGAGAAAGAGCCGTAAAAACGGGGACTTGAAGTACCCGGTGGCAAAGCGGTCAAACCAAGGTATGAATTTATGGAGGCTTAATTTTATTTTCGGAAGAATGTTGGGCCTGATCATAATTGAATTGCATGGGTGCTATTTCTGAAAAAAAAAAAATGTTTTGGGACCAAATCTGATACTTTCTAAAGGTTGAGGGGCTAAAATGAAAAGAAAGTACCTTATTTGCAAGTCTTTGTAAACTACGGTATCAAAATTAACTATTTTAGAAAGTGTGGTACCAAACTTGCAAGAGTCCCTATAGTGTGGTACCAAAAATGCAATTTTCTTGTTTATTGAAAGACCCAACCTCAATATATATAGGGTGTGTTTTAGAGATAACTACAAATAAATCAACCTACTTATCTCTAAAAGATAGGAGAAGGCATAAACAGACCAACCTAATAAAAATCTTAACAAAAATTATTATCATTAAAATATATATTATGACATAACATTGGTTTTATCATAATACAATTTTGCCTTATTAGTGACACTTTTTTGTGTAAACTGTCATTATCGATAAATAGAGATATACTTAATAACAACGATGATTTAGTGTCAACTACGTTTTCTGTTATTGGATTGTCATTAATTATACATATAAATATGCAAATTTTTTAATGATTAATTATTGCAGGGGACAACTTTTACAAAATAATCCTCATTATAGTGAGTGATAAAAGCTTTGTCACTTAATTTTATATCACACTTTTTTGTTGTTAATAATTTTCTGGCATTGATATATAAATGTAAATATACATAATAGTGAGTAGCACCTTTTCATAAGGTAAATTTTTGATATTAAATTTAATTATAAACTAATATGTTATTCCATAAACTTAATTATATGTGACTAGTGATTGTGATCTACTTTGCATTTTGTGGAAGTTGTGTTTATAGAATTATCCTTTAAGCAGTAGTCATGACTCAAATTAAATATTTCACTGAACTGAAAAAGAAGATTATTGTGTTGCCGCCATCTTTTTACATTTAACTTATATATATATATATATATGTGTGTGTGTGTGTGTGCGCACGTCCGTGTGTATGTATGTATGGGTGTGTGATATGTGTGTAAAGTCCTGTAGATGCTACATTCGATATACAATATATTGGGTAAGTAAATAATTGACACATATTTTATTTTCTAAATTTAAAAAATAAGTGTATGTATTCAATTTGTCTGGGTATATATACATATATATGTAGGGTAAAATATTTTTTTGGTATTATTAAATAGGGTTAATATTTGTTTAGGTACCACAATTCTAGTGAGTGTCACTTTTTAGTTTCATAAAATACGATTTTCAACCTTTTTTTTATAACAAGTTAACAACAGAAGGCTTGCACATGCCTGTTAACTGTCGTTAGCTCCCGTTAGGCCACGTGACTTTGGTTGTTTTTTACTTCAAAAGACCATATTCACAACAACACATGCTTATGCCTTGTTCAAGCAACCCCGGGAGAATGTGAGATGGATATGCCTCTTTATTGGGCCATTTAAAATTGCACGATATAACTTCATCCTCTGGTACGCCGTTTTTGGGATAGTATCCACTGTACGTAAGGAGTGGTTGTATGTACCGGTGCCAGAGTGTGTTGTCGATTATCAACAATTAGTAGAAAGCGTTGAACACCTCTTCTATTTAAAACAAAAAGAGTTTTTGAAAAAAAAAATAGTAAAAATTATTCATCTTAAATATAAATCATTATAATTTAAATTTTTAATTCATTATTTATATAAAATTTTATCTTATATTTTTACATAAAAAAATAAATTTTATTTCTTATTGTTTGTGGTCAAGATTTATTAAAATACTTTCAGTTCAAATAATAATTGAGTTATTTGAGATAAATTATTAAAATATTTTTAAATTATAATTGAGTTATTTGAGATAAATTATTGAGTTATTTTCAGACGAAATAATAATTCAATTTTAAAAGAACAATAAAAAGATGCTAGGATTTATATCAAATAACTCAATTATAATTTAAAAATCAATCCTTATTTATATAAAAATAAAATAATCTAATAACTTTATTTAAAAAAATAAATTTTATTTCTTATAGTTTGTCGTAGAAATAATAATTCAAATTTATCTAATACCTTTATTTAAAAAAATAAATTTTATTTCTAATACCAAATAATAATTCAATTATAAAAAAATAATAATAAGATCCTAGAAATTAATAGAAAAACAAATCATTGTAATTTTAAATTTATTTTATTATTTATCTTAACATAAAATTTCTCTAATATATTTTTTAAAATATATATTTTTATATAGTTTGTGGTCAAAGTTATCAAAATGTTTTTAGACCAAATAATAATTCGATTTCAAAAAATAATAAAAAGATGCTAGAATTTTTTCAAATATTAGTAATTATAATTTAAAGTAATTCATTATTTGTATAAAATAAAATTTATCTAATATTTTTATTTTAAAAAATAAATTTATGCATATTTCCCTTCAATTTTGGCTAAGTCACGTGATGTTTTCCTCCAGGAACTAACAATCATGTGGGACGCACATGACTTTTTGGTACTAAAAGAATTAAAAATCATGTTTTATTGGACTAATATAGATATTCGTCAAAATTATGGTACCTAAACAAATACTGATGTGGAAGTGGTTTTTAGTGAAGGATTAATTGGGAAAAATTGCCTTCGACACAATTGCACCCCAAGTCTTTTAGAGAGGGAATTCTTGTATGAATGGTCAAATCAATGAATACTAGTTTCCTATTAAAAAATATTTATATCTTTTATTTATAGTGATTTGGTTATTTTATGATGAGATATGGTGCATATATTTACTATGTGGTCTATACAAGAAAATTACTCTTATACCCTTGTAAATAAATTATATAATTACTATTATATACATCATACAGCCCCCCACTCTCAAACGGAATACTTCGCAAGAAATACTAATCCGGATGAGAGTAAGAATTCTTTGCAAGAAAAAAATTGAAGTGTTCAATGCATAGGGAGGGTGGGTGGGAATCCATTAATTGTTCACGAATGAGTTACTAGAAAATGTGTGAGTCATCCGAAAATAAAAAAAAATGGGAAGCATTTAGTGACCCTCAAGTAGAATAATTATTTAAATTAATATTGAAGATATTTTTGACCGAAGACAAGTGGTGGTGCAAAGCCCTCGGAGCTGGTGACCCGCCCAGGTGCCTCAAGCTCGCGTTAGGCAGTCCACCCAGCGCCTGAGCTCGAGGCAGCCTTGGGCTGGGGCGGCTCCAGGTAGCTCAAGCGGCTCGAGGCAGTTCCAGCACCCGGAGGTACGCGCCCAGGTCCGATGTCACGTGGCCAAGTCGAGGCACAGCCATGCGGAGGATATTGCATCCGCTGGGATTTGAACCCAGGTTAAAAGGATGGAAGTACGAGAACCTCAACCACTCCATCATCCCATGCTTTTTGTTCTTTTTTACTCTTACTCTCTACTAGTAGAGGTTACTCTCTTTCATGTGTTTTGAGAAATTTCGACGTCGTCTTCGAGAGATGTGACTCCCCATCACACTAGAGGATTTTCATGCATCATGAAAAATGTGATGGGTGGATGAGTATTCTTACTCTTAAAACGGGAGAGGGTGTTTTTTTTTTTTTTTGTTAGTTTCACCTCTTCTCTGCCCTAACGAGGAGGTGTTTGACCTATGCTCTTTCCGTAGGGCGCTAATTATCAAGGTGACACTCCTCTAGGAGGATGAGGTCTCCTCCTCGACACAACACTCCTGTAGGAGGAGCGGATGCTTAACCTCCGCCTCCAAAAGGAGGGCGTGTTTGGCCTCCGGTTTCCCTTAAGGCTCTCCTCGAGATGACACTTCTAGAAAAATGAGAAGGGATTCGACCTCCCCTTCCCTTGGGGGCGCTTCTCTTTGGGACGACACATTTCAGGAGGGGGAGGCCTCTTTCTCGAGATGACACTTCTCTTGGAGGATGAGGAGGAGATGGATCCTTCTCGTGACAGAGCCCCCCAAGACCTTAAGGAAAACGGGGGAGCGTAGTTATTATTTATTTAGTAGTATTTTGGATAACTTTCTCCGACTCGTATGGTCGGATATTTTGGCGTGTAATTCGGCAAGACTTAGTACTTGGGATGACTTCTTCAGACTCTTATGGTCGGATGTTTTGGCCTGTAATTCGGTACTATTTAGCTCTCATGAATGTAGTTTTATTATTGTGTTTTCATTATCTTTACCGAAGTTGTTTCAAGGGATGCTTTTGCTCATGTCCAGAGTTGATCTTTTACCAACTTCTAGGAGGGCAAAGTTTCTGTGGTTGTATTCTTGACGAGGATATCAAGTTTCATCCATGGGGATGTTGCCTCAAGTGATACTTGCTCATGTCCCGGAATTGGTCTTTCACCAACCTCAAGGGGATGCAAAGTTTCCGGGGCGATGTTTCTTACGATAATCTCAATTTAATCTAAGAAGACATTGCCTCAAAGGATACTTGCTCATGTCCCGGAGCTGGTCCTTTATCAACTTCAAGGGGACACAAAGTTTCCGGGGCGATGTTTCTTACAACTATCTCAAGTTTCATCTAAGAAGACATTGCCTTAAAGGATACTTGCTCATGTCCCGGAATTGGTTTTTTACCAACTTCAAAGGGATGCAAAGTTCCCGTGAGTTTTTATTTTTTTAGACTACGACAAGAAAATTAACTTCATTACTCAATGTTCACATTACAACGTCTTAGGAGAAATCAAAAGGGGCGAAGGATTTGTTGACCTCCTACTCGAGCTTTCTCCTATTACAAGTGAATAGCCAAAAGATAATTTTACCTGCTATGCGAACTTAAGGTTACTACTTCGTAGCGAGGGAGTCTTTTCTCGTTGATCCTTATGAGATCATGAGATGACTTCTGCATGGGGTGCATGACCTTGCCTCCCCTCGCTACAAGCTCGATGCGTGGCTCGAGCTCATCATGAGGTGTGCGGCCTAGAGCTCGTCATGGGGTGCACGGCCCCATCCTCCTGGTCAAATTGGCGTCCTCGTGAATATTGGTTGACATACTCCTTCAAGTGTCCCCATTGGATTAATTTCTCTATCTCATTTTGGAGGTGATGACATTCCTCAATCGTATGCCCAATGTCACGGTGGAAGCGGCAATATCTGTCGGACTTTAGCCTCTTGAGATTGTCCTTCATTTTTCTCGGCCATTGGTCAATCAGCCCTTGTTGCTCCACCACGACTAATATTTCTCCTCTAGGGGCGTTCAAAAGGGTGTGGTGCGTAAATCTGGCGGGGGGCACTTGCTTGCATTCCTCCTTCCGCAGCTCATTTTCTTCCTCCCTACCTTTCCTCTTTACATTGAGGGTAGGATCCGTGGCTTGAGATTCCTCGATTCTGATGTACTTTTGTGATCGCAGGAGTAAGTCTTCCAAAGTACTGGGGGGTTTTCCGGCTATAGACTCTTTGAACCTTCCCGGAAGCAAGTTTTGTTGCATAACGCTAGCCAACAATTCGTGGTTAACATAGGGCACCTCATGCATGGCCTCCACGAATCTCTGAACGTAATCCCTCAACGACTCCATCTCCTTCTGGCGGATGGTGAAAAGGTATGCGACCGTTTTCGGGACTTTCTTGTTCATAGAGATGTAATGTAAAAAATGTTGGGTTAGTTGCTCGAGGTTGGAGATAGCTCCAACTGGTAGTTGATTGAACCAAGCTAGAGCACACTTTGTAAGCGTAGTGCGAAAGACCTTGCAGTACGCGGCATCACTCAAGTCGTACCAGTCAATTTTAGCATAAAATTTGTCTAAGTGTTCTTGCGGGTCTCCCGTTCCATCGTACTCCGGGAGGTTTGACACTTTAACGCCCGTCGGAAGCGCCTCGGAGGAGCCACGACCACGGGGAGATAAGGGTCCTCTACTCCCCTCGAGAGTATAGGTGTTGTGGGTTGCCTTGGCTGCGGGGGGAGTTGATCTTGTTCCTGGACAACCTCCGGTTTAGATACCCTGCTATTCACCTCCTTCCGCCTCTGCTCATTCTTCTCGGGAGCCGAGGACTCTTCTCGACTTCGACAAGGAGAAGGAAGGGGCGGGTTCATGGGGTGATTAGTCGCAAATTGAGTTATCGCTTGAGCGGCAGCTCGGTTGGATGCGTCATGGATCAGCGCTAGTAAGGCCTCTCGCGTCAACTGGATCATCGGACCTTCGGGTGGAACTCCTTGGACGGGGTGATTCCACCAAGGGGGTGGTGTTTGTTCACCAGGTGGTTCTTTGCCAGGGGTAGAGATTGTTCACGGGGATAAGGTGCTTCCTCCTGAGATACTTGTTCATGGGGTGACAGGTTAATCCCATGTTGTGGTGACTGTTCACGGGGTGGGTTTTGCTCTACTCCGTTTTGGTGCGTTTCTTGGGCACTGTCCACCCGTTGAACATCGCGAGCACACGACCTGGTTTGCATTCTCAATGTCGGGGAAATAGTTTCCCACAGACGGCACCAATGATGTGGAAGTGGTTTTTAGTGAAGGATTAATCGGGAAAAATTGTCTTCGACACAATTGCACCCCAAGTCTTTTAGAAAGGGAATTCTTGTATGAATGGTCAAATCAATGAATAGTAGTTCCCTATTAAAAAATATTATATCTTGTATTTATAGTGATTTGGTTATTTTATGATTAGATATGGTGCATATATTTACCATGTGGTCTATACAGGAAAATTACTCTTATACCCTTGTAAATAAATTATAATTACTATTCTTTACATCAAATACTAACCCATTTTAATGGTATCAAAAAAAATATTTTACCATATATATATTGTATGTAATCAAAGTCTCACATGGATGCCACTGTTATGGGGAACAATTGAATGTGTACAGTGAACAAGACATGATGTCTAATGTATTGCAATTTGTATTTGTATACTCAAAACTCGTGGAACATTTTTGCCCTTAAACGAAGGCTAAATTACGGTCACTTACCCTGACAATAATTATAAATATCTTTTATTATTTGAAAAATTATAAATATTCCCTTAAAATTTGTAATTTTTAAGCAAATATCTGAAATTGAGCATTTTGCCCTTGAATTTTTTTATTAAAATTATAGAAAAATCATGCCGACGCAAATTGCATTATTGTTGCTCTGTGTAAAAAAACTTAAGAAACCTCTCCCTGCGTTATAGTCCTAAAAAAATTTAAGAATTAAATAAAAATTAATTCAGTGTATAAAAGTATTTTTGTCAGTTCACACATAAACATGGATGGAATGGGTTATTTGTTAGACGATTACAAACCTCAAGGGGATATTAATTTATAATTTTTCAAACAATAAAGGAACTAGTATTTATAATTATGTCAAATCTCAATAAAAATAGTTGTAAGTTACCTTTAAATAAATGACCAAACACACATACACTCCTTATATAGTTAAGATAAAAAATTTACAAAGTGGAAGCGCATGCAATATTGCGATCAAATTCCATGTAGTTTTATCGACATGCATGCAATATTTAATTAAGCATAGGAAATTATTAGAGATTATTATAGATCAAACATGGATTATTATATATGGGCACCACTCGGAATCTTTTAATATAAAATAATATTATACTTGTAATTGACTTAATTTATATGTCATGTGTATCTTTGTGATATACAAATACCTTAATTATTATATACATTACCTTTGTGTATTAAATAAAATATTCCATATAACATGATGTTACATTTAAAAATTCGAATTGGTTACTAGTAGGATGACAACGGGTAGGGTTTGGTACAAATTTATCAAAACTTGAGACTGAAACCACCAAAAATATATTCGATCGGGGATTCAACCGTCTCAGATGTGGAACCTTGCGGGTTATTTGGTAGATTCGATTTGATATTTTTAAAATATTAAAAAATATACGTGTCTGCATGTTTTATGCTTTAAATATTAAATATTTGAAATATGTACATTTACTTATACATATACATTAAAAACGCATATAAATTATTCATATTATTATTTTAATTTAATAAAAAATTATTTTATGTAAGTATAAATGAAATATACATATCTTTCATATATATAAGTATATATAATATATATAAAAAAAATCAAAAGTTGGGTCGGCCTTGGATCCAAAACACTAAAATCAGGACCTAACTCGAAACGCAATTATGACTCCAAAATCCATCCTAGCTAGGGCAGCTCCGGGTCTAATTCATATCCATTTCCATCCCTAGCGACGAGAAGTCACAATAAGCAAGCACTACAAGAAAATTGTTTAATAGCAATTAAAAAGAAATTAGTAGAGAGCTAATTAGCAAGTAAAATTTGCGTTACTAATTTATATTATTTAATACAAGAAATTTATTTACTAATACCTTTAGCAATAAAATTTACTTGCTAACGAATTTAACAACGGATTGTTTAATATATACAGATATTAAATAGTGTAGATTAGCAGTGAAAATTTTAATTGCTAATTAACTCGATGTTTATTTTAGCATTAAATCTTTTCGTAACTATTAAGCTATTTTCTTGTAGTGAGGTCGGATTTTCTATTTTAATTTGATATTTTATTTCCTATTCTGTATTACAAAGTCAAGTGAAGTGTATAAAATATTTCTTATACATATATATTTAGCCAAAATCACATACAATTGGTGTATATCTATAAAATTAATTGTAAACTGAAATAATTTATTGGACCAGAAGATGTAGAATTCATAATTAGAACTAGGGATAATTACACCACACATGAGATATGAGATTTGGTATAATTACACAGATTCTTTGTGGTTCAAAAAATTACATCTAGTACCCGTATAGTTTGCTTCTATCTTACAAATAGGTCCCTCTATTAATCAGGATTAATAGAATTTGTTGATATTAACAAAAAAAAAAGTGAATCGAAATTGATATTTACCATCGATAGACTTATTATTGACTGATTGTAGGTCAAATAAATATTTTTATAACCAAACTATCCTTATATGTATATCTTCACACGTTAATACGTGCGAGGAGGTATATTTTCACCATTATAAGGGTGGTTTAGTCATTAAAGATTTGTTTGGCCTGCAATAAGTTATTAAGAAGTCAATCGAGGGTAAATATCATTTTTTATTCAAATTTTTTTGTTAATATCAAGAAATTCGATGAATTTTGACTAACAGATAAACTTATTTGTTAGATTGAATTAAACATCAAAGATATTAAATATAATTTTTCAAACCATATCAACATACATATAAGTACCTCAAACCATATGGAGGGGGTAATTAATTATCCCTTAGAACTAATCATGTAATTAGAACAAAAAGAGACTCTTCATTTAATTATCATTATTGTGTTTGTGGAATTATTAAATATTGCCATTATGATTAACACAAGTTAAAGTACAATTGTATCCCACAAACTTTTCTAGTTTGTCCACTTTATTTATTGATTAATGGACCTAAATTATTACAAAACTTCATGTTAGGCCTTTGTGGGGTGTATATGAGCTAAATCTCAAAAGACTGATGCCACCCACTTAAATCAATATTTATAATAATTATTGACACATGGGTTATCTATTTTTTCTACGTCTAATAATATTACTCAATTTAAATTATTTTAAGGAGTCAGATACAAATCAGTTAGCACCAGCAAGCCCAAACACTACCAGCCCAATCAACCCAACTTCAGTTGAACTAATGGCAAGGCAACATTCCAATCTAGGTCCGATCACAGCAAGTCTGGGGCCCATTCACTTAATCAGACACATCGACAATATTGTACACGTCAGATGATATTTTATCAAAAATTTTATATAATTATAAAATATTTTCTTATTATTTAAAAAATTATCCATAGCAATCGATATATGACACAATTACGTAACCCTTGTACGATAAGGTGAAAATATCAACTTTATTCTTGTTGATTTTTTTTAACAAGAATTTGATTTTTTTTTAAAAAAAAATTGATGGTGGAATACAATATTATAAATACATGTATATATATATGATCGATGTTGGATGGGTGTTATTATAAAAATAGAGAAAAATGCATTTACGTTCTTTAACTTATAGGGGGTGGCATTTTTAGTCTCGTACGAATTGATTTTCACAAATTAGTCGTTTAACTTTAAAAATTATGTCAATTTTTATCATTTTCCTCAAATTGGTCGAAAAAATGCACGTGTCTTGCATATGACCCAATTAAATTCGGGATTTTGACAAAAAATGACTAAAATTATCAAAATTTAAAGTTACGGGACTAATTGAGAATATCAACTAATGCAGGACCAAAGATGTCACCACTTAAGTTACAGAACTAAAATTGTATTTTTCCCTAAAAATAATATATATATATATATATATTTTTAAAAAATATATGTAAATTTAATTATAATTCAGGCTCCAAAGAGTATTTTGGACAATTTAGGGATGAAGCCCCAATGGAAGCAATGGAATGGGTCAATTATTAGACGGACATTATTATGAAGGGGTATCATTAATTTTTTAAATAATGAGTAGATATTAATTTATAATTATATTAAATATCAGGATAGCTCAAAATAATTTACCCTATATATAATGATAATTTTAAAATTTTTATTTGATATTCTATCACTAATGTTACTATAGTGAATTGAGACTGATCAAATTTGATTCAGACATAAGAAATTTTCAATCTATTTGAGTAATTGTTTTCACAATTAGTTTTTATAGTTATGAAAAAGATTAAGTGTGCATCGACATTTATATGTGTAACTTTCTTCATATGCTCCCATGCATTGATCATCGACCAATCCTTGCCAGTCACATAAAAGTAAGATACTTGAATTAACAAAGTAATTAATGCCTATTTTAATTATGACATAGAATATTATCTACAAGGAATCCTTGTAAAAGCAAAAAAATAAAGAAGAATTTAATTATGAGAAATTAATTAATTATCGCAAAATATCCAAGCTATCGCATGCGATGACGCTATACTTCTTACATCTAATGCAAATCTAGCTTAATTATACACGTGTTGGATTGTAGAGTCCGATCCAAAATTATATTTTCGGGAGTAAAATTATAATTTACAAGGTTTTATAAGTGTGTTCTAGTATAAATAATTAATAACACTAGAAAAAATATTATTATTGCCTATGGATTTATTGACTATGAACTAAAATTGTGATAAATAACCATATATAATCAACCTCGACTAAAGAAAAATCGATAGAAATACTTAATTTATCCACTATGAAATTAATTTTTGTCATGGTTATGAGCATGATATTTTTGCAATGGCTTTTAGTCATGACAATGCATTAGCCACACTCGTAAAAATCACGATCAACAACCATTGAGTGGTCATAGTTATTGATTCTTTACTGTATATATTTTCTTTTAACCATGCCAATTAATCATAACTAAATGTTATATTTCTTCTAGTGTAAGTGACCTTTTATTGTCATTGACTTAAAACAGTTTTAGTAGAAATTGATTTTGAGCAACTGTGAACCCCCCCCTCCCGAAGATTTGGTTCATTTAATACTAATTCAATATAATCAATATTTCTAAATTAATGAAGATATTCAAAGGAAACAATGAAATAAGACACTACTATTAAAAGTAAACTCTACACGTTTTTTGAATCCACAAATTTTGTGTTTTGTGGCTAACTTTCTTTTTTCATATTTTATGTAGCAAATTCAGAATACGACTAAAATCAATTCCAAACAATATATATATATATATATATATATATATATATATCTCTAAAAACGATATCATATAGATATAAAATACGATGTTGAAAAAACTTTTTACTTTAATAAAGAGATGTAAAAAGAAAAGAAAAGGCCAATTTAGATACTTTACCCCATACCTTTTTTTTTAAAAAATTTTAATCTATATATATATATATATTATAAAATATATCGAAAGAATTAATCCATTTGTATTTTTGAAACATGTCATATGCTATTGATCATGTCAAAATTCGTTCAATTTAAAATTGCTAGAATTTTAGGTAATAGATGGAAAGGTAAGTAAAATATTTTGATGTTAATTTGTCTTATAATTAATGCTCGAGATTTTTCTCAATAATCAAATCATAGAAGATTCCTTAAGACAGTAAATGAATGTAACTTACGAAATAAAATAATTCGTAAAAATCGCAAAGTTGAGACATTCAACCATGAGCAAAGGAAATAATATAACTTAACTAAACTAAAAATAATTGGACAAAAGTGAATGATAAAGTAAAGCACAAATTTAATTAATAAATTTATTTCAATCAAATTAAATCATAACAGGTTATTTAATACGCCGTTCGATGCTTGATAAAACACATGGACGATGATTTGATGGCAGCCAATATTCATTATCCGATCATGTTCAGACAACTGAATATATATCAAAAACTGAAATAGTTTGTCTTTCAATATAAATGTGTGTTTCTTTTGGTGAAATGATCTATTCATTAAAAAAAAAAAAAAAAACATGACTAATTCAATTTGAAAGTTATAACTATAAGCATTTTTTTTTTTTCAATCGGACATTTTCATTCAATATCACTTTCCCAATTTCTACAAACATTGTCATTCCATCAGCTTCAAAATAAGATGCAAGCATGCTTAACTCTTAAGCATTCTAGTGTTTTTATATAGAATTTCAAAATATTCTTTTGTTTCGTTAATTATCAAAGTTTGTAATACTAATATTTTGAGATTGTGAAAGTCGTTATATCTTAGTAGATAAATTATTGTCACCGTTGACACCACTAGACAGCAATGTTGTCTTAAAAATACAAAACCACTGCCTATATTTCCATTTCCTACACATACATATATAAGGGGAAATTATAGCTATCTCTCCTAAGGTTTGACATAATTACAAATACTCCCTCGTGTTTGAAAAATTATAAATATCCCCTGAGGTTTGTAATCGTCTAACAAATAACCTATTTCCATCTAATTTTATGGGGTTCGACCAAAATGCATATGCAAATTGAATTTTTACTATTTAATTCTAAAATTTTTTTAGACTACAATGTGTAGGGAGAGGTTTCTTAAGTTTTTTACACAGATGACCAATAATGCAATTTGTCTCGACTAATTTTTTTATAATTTAAAAAAAAAAATCAAGGCCATAATGGTCAATTACAGACCTTTAGTTAAATATTATAAACCTCATGGGGATATTTGTAATTTCTCAAACAACGAGGAGGTATTTATAATTATGTTAAATCTCAAGGGAGGTAGCTATAATTTATCCATATATATAATTATCACTTCAAAAAAAAAAACATATATATAATTTTGTATATATTAAATATATAAATGCAAAATCTTAAAAGTACTTTCTCCATCATTATTGGTATGTATCTTTTCAAAGTTTCCTGCCTTTGGGAGGAGCCATCATTGCTCTAAATTTAAGGAGCTAGCTTTTGCATAATCATGATCATCAATGTTTAATCATGATCATTATTGATCTACTCCAATATTTAATTAAGGTATTACCAAAAATTAAAGTTGATATTTGCATAAAGGCACCAGCATGCTACTTGGGCATGATATAAGCTGCCTAGTGATCCTAGAACAACTTATTCATTATTTGGATATAAAAACATAGAGAAGAAAAGGAACAAGGACTACTTTGCAAATAATAATTTATATAAAAAAGCAAATTATACACGCGTGTTCTGGATATTATGTGAATCGAGTTTGAAAGTATTAAGTAGTGTAGATCATATCACGTTCGCCCAGTGTAGATTTTCATGGTTATAATTATGATATAAGAGTGTTGAGATTTTAGTTTAAATCAAGTTCGAATGGACTTAAGCTGGCCACATAGCAAATGAATCGCATTTATCATGTGATTGATGTACAGTATAAGAAGAGTGGTGACGAATTATCTACACTTATTTTATGTTTGATGTATCTCTGAAAAATAGTAACCAATCACGTAACAAGTAACTACACTTGTCATATGATTTTGTATGTCTAAAAAAATAATAATCAATGACATGACAAGTATAATAATACTTGGGATTGAATGAATTTGATCAAATATAATTTTGTTAAAAAAAATACACTTAAGTTTTTTTCAATTACTTAAGTGCTTATAAGCTTTTTGAATTAATTATTTTTGGTGTATAAATTATGTATTTGAACTACTTTAATTAAGCTCATATAAGCAAAAAATTGTAATAAAATCAATCATTATGTTTTTTGCATGAACGCTGCAACTTCAACTTTTTTGTCATTTTTCAGTTTTTCTTTGTCAAGCATTTATAGTTTTCACTGCAACTAAACTTCTAATGTTTTTCGCAATTTATTCTCAATAAAAAGGAAGCTATTGCAAACACACCCGTTTATAATGTCAGCCAGGCGGATGGGCTGAAATCCTTTTTTGTGCTGAAAGTGAGGACTTCAAATTGTTTTGTAAGGGCATAATTAGGCTTAATTTATAGCCTAATCACTCCCAAACTTATGTTTACTTAAAAAAGTATGGGCTCTTGATTTGAATCAAGGGCCCGTTATAATAAAAGATAAATCCATAATTTGAATACCACCTCTTGAGGTGGCATTCAAATCATCTGAAAATTGAACCAAGTTATAATTTGTGCATTGGTCTATTACCCTTCTATTGAGTTTTATATCTAGTTTAATATCCTCAAGTTTAAAAAAAATTATAATTTTTCCCTAGATTCGATTTATGTTAGCCTACAATCCTAGGAAAAATTGCATTTTACGTCTCATAACTTACACCGTTTGCGATTTTGGTCTCATTAATTTTTGACGTAGCAATTTTAGTCTCATAAGTCCACAAATGTTGCAATTTTAGCCCCATTGACAAAATTCGTTAAAATTTTAACGGAAGGAACACGTGCATGACAAGTGCTCCGTTAAGTCCATAAGTCACATTTAATAAAACATTGCAAATTTAGTCCCATAAGTTCACAAACGTTGCAATTTTAGTCCCATGCACGTGCTCCTTCCGTTAAAATTTTAACGGATTTCGTTAATGGGACTAAAATTGCAATGTTTGTGGACTTATGGGACTAAAATTACAACGTCAAAAATTAATGCGACTAAAATCGCAAACGGTGTAAGTTATGGGACGTAAAATTACTAGTAAGTAAACAATATATTATATTTGCTTACAATTATTTATTTCAAACAATATTATTCATTAATCTATCATATCATAATCACATCCAAAATAGTAAACATACCCTAATAATATAATCATAAGTGGGAGTTTGGACACTTGAGATCATACATTGATGCCCACAAGATATACTTTTCAATCCATAATGCACATTTGGGCCGGGCTTTAATTGCGTGTAGCCCAATGATTTCTTTACAGATATCAAAACCTTAGCCCATTAAACAAAAACGGCCCGGTACTCTGAATAAATAAGGCCATGTTTGCTACCATTACTGGGATTTTCTATTGTAAACTATATTTCATCTTCTACTTCATTCGATGTACGCACTCTACATGTATAAGAATGGCATAATGTAGTTTAATTTGTGAAAAATTTTATACACGTGAAACGGAGTAGAAGATGGAATAGAATTTGCAATTGGGAATCCAATCATCTTAAGACATGTTTACTACTTTTAATGTGATTATGATGTGATAGACTAATGAATGATATTGTTTGGGATAAACGGTTGTAGGCTAATATAATATTTTGTTTATACACATTTTTATATATTTAAGTAAATTTTAATATTATATTAAGTTTATACTAAAAATTCACTATATATTTGAATTATTAGACAATATATCTTCTATTTTAATTTTATATAATTAAAAAATGACATTTTTATTTATATTGTCTAAAAACAAGCTTAAGCAACATTTTAGTAAGTTTTGATATTCTTTTTGTAAATGAATATTTAGTATAATGCATATGAATTTTATTGTTATAATTTAAAATTCACTCCATAAAATATATTTATTTTAAAATTCATCATATATTAGAATTATTAGTCAATAACTCATATTTCAGTCTTAGATGATATTAAAATATGACATTTTAGTTTATATTATCTTTAAAAATAAATTTAATCAATAATTTAGTATGATTTGGTAAATATTGTGTAAATAAATATTCAATATAATGCATATGAATTATATCGTTATAATTTCAATATCTACTACAACAAAATGCATTTATTTCAAGATTTATCATATATTAGAATTATTAGTCAATATCTCATATTTTACTCTTAGATGATATTAAAATATGGTATTTTAGTTTATATTATCTAAAAACAAGATTAATCAACAACTTAGTACGATTTGATATTTCTTCTAAATAAATATTTAATACATTCCATACGAATTTTATTGTTGTATTTCAATATTCACTACAACAAAATGCATTTGTTCGAAATTCATCATATATTAGAATTATTAGTCAATATCTCATATTTTAGTTTTAAATGATATTAAAATTTGGTATTGTAGTTTATATTATCAAAAAACAAGCTTAATCAACAACATAGTACGATTTGATATTTTCTTTAAATAAATATTTAATACAATTCATACGATTTTATTATTGTATTTCAATATTCACTACAACAAAATGCATTTGTTTCGAAATTCATCATATATTAGAATTATTAGTCAATATCTCATATTTTAGTTTTAGATGATATTAAAATATGGTATTTTGATTGATATTATCTAAAAACAAGCTTAATCAACAATTTAGTACATTTCGATAATTTTTTTGTAAATACATATTTAATACAATTCATATGAATTTTATCGTAAATAATTTCAATATCTACTACATCAAAATGCATTTATTTCAAAATTCACCATATATTAGAATTACTAGTCAATATTCATATTTTTGTTTTAGATGGTATTAAAATATGGTATTTTGGTTTATATTATCCAAAATATGGTTAATTCTTTTCATCGTATTGCTTTTTTTTTGCTTCATGTGAATGTTTTCTTCTTGATTCTTATTTAAATTTTTGAATAATGTATTCCAGATTATGGAATAGTCCATATTTTTTTTTAATTTTTTTTTGTTATTTTACGAAAAAAATAACCAAACTCGAGCCTATTCGATGCAGGCTCGTCGAGTTCGAGTTCGATCACCTGAGCTCGAGCTCAGATTTTTGGCGGAACTCGGCTCAAGCTCGGCTCGCTTGCACCCCTAATATAACCTATTGAATCAATCGCTAAATACGTTCGAAATACCAAAACGTACGCTTAGATTTGGGTTTGGGCTAAGTTCATTCCTGGGCCCAACTTATCAAAAATGAGGAATTTCCTTGGGCTCATATATATGGGCTTGTTGAATGATAATCCACAAGGCCATGTTTGGTAGCACTCTTGGGCATATGTAGTTAGAACCGAAAACTAAATTAAACTACTCAACACTCGATTGGAATCAATCGACAAAGGCTCGTTTGAATTTCTTTAATTAAACTTAACAAATCAAACTTGAAAAAAACAAAATTGTTTGATAAGCTTTCAAACTCAACTCAAGCTCGATTCAATTATGCAAAATAATAATAAAAATATCAAATTATTGAGCTCAATTCATATTTAATCCAATTAAAAAATTCGTTTGGGCACTATTAAAGCAATAATAAAACCAAATTCAAATAATTTTTGAAGTTTGATATTAATTCAAATAAGTTTGAACAATTATGTGTACGACTCAATTCCAATAATTTACAGCCATCCATGTAACTGTTTATCTTTTCTTGTTTTTCCAATTTTTATTTAATCAATCAAGGAGATGTGGTTAAATACGTATATGCCCACAACTACGGGGTCTTAACAAAACCTTTGCCTAAGGAGATGTGGAAATCTTTATTTAAAAAAAGGGTTACAACCTATTTATGTTTTCATTTTAAGATTTTAATTTTTGAAACAACAACTAAATTGAAAATGTATTTGTTTATACGTATTTTTATAAAAATATATATTGATTTACTGAATAGTTTAATGTAATATACAATCCTATTAACCAATTCAAACATATTTTTATTTTCACACAAGAACCTATACAAAATTGAAATACGTATTTAACATTAAAAACTAAAGATCAAAACATAAACAAACAGGCTTTTATTTATGTTGCAGTTTGAATGTCTGAAGATAATATCGGAACGAGATAATGTAACAAAGGTGTTTGGGAAAAGATTTATTGGAACAATCACTTATTAGCAAAATCGGAGTTTTTGAGGCAACTTGAAATTATTTATGTTATAATATATGGCCCATGACCCTTTGGGAGGCCCAAGCCCACCTAGCCACTTACACTCTTCAGCTTGGACGGCCCAAAAGCCGAATCACCAAGGCCCAGCCCACTCTGATGGATAAGCCCACTTCTTGACCCGACCTAGCACCTGACCCGATCACCTAACTACTTCAGGGTTTGACCTAATCCTAATCTGTTCATTTCCCCCTTCTTTCATCTGATACTTCTTCGTCTCCTTTGAGGCGCCTCCATCTTTCTCTATCTCTGATCTTCTTCACCGATTACTAATGGCATCAAAAAATGCTTTCACCGTTCGTGCCCTCCTCTAACTGTTTCCTTTGCACTTCTATAAAGGTGCTATCACCTTTTATGAAAGACACCTCTGACATATCTCTTCTCTTCTCTTTGATATTCCTCCATAAACTGTTGAGCCTTTGTAGTTTGAGTGGCTGAACCTTTTGTGAGGATTTGTTCCTTTGGTGGTTTTGCTAAGAGGAAGCCTTGGTGCTCTTCTCTAAATCCTGGTTTTTTGGTTCAACCGATCGAAGAGTGCCGACCTTAGTGGCTGTGAGCTTTCTCGCCGGATCTTGGCTCCGTAAGCCTACAGTCGGTTAGTTTTCTTTTTCCATTAAATATTGTAGTATAATATATTTATTCCCTTTGTGGTCTGTAATTAAGGGTTTCTAAAAAACCCATCCCCTTCAGTAATTTGTTTACATTACTGAAAATTGTAATATCCTGGGTGATTATTTAGTGGTGTCCACCTAACAGTGGTATCAGAACCTTCGGGTTCTGAACTTGGTGCTGATTCTTGTAAGGTTGCTCATCTCCTTTAAGGATATAAAAGTTATTACCGCTTTGCACAATATTCCTGCGACATTTTTTCTTATCTGTGATATCCTGATACTTAGTGGAAACAGTTATTATTGCTTTGTGCTAACTATTCCTACTGCTTTGTGCAAATTCCTTGATTATACTTTGTAATCGCTCTTAATTAATGCTTGCTATTATCTGTTCGACCTGAGACCAAAACCTATTTTTTCCCCTCACTTGGCCAAACCCTTGAGGTTGTCGGATATCTAGTTGAGGGCAAACCTAAGGTGTCCCATCTCTTTATACATACTGTCTATGTTATTTATCTAATAATTTTCTTATACTTAATATATTCTGCATTTGTTGATATGGCTGATTATAACTTACAATCCTTTTATGGAAAACCAGATTTTTCTATTTGGCAACAGAAAATGAAAGGTATTCTAATACAACGAAAAGTTTTCAAAGCCATAGATTGAAAAAGTTTATGAAGAAAAGAAATTAGAAAATGATGAATATGCTTATTCTTCCATTATTTTGAATCTGTCTAATAACGTTCTAAGAAAGGTAGAAAAATAAAACTCTGCCAAAGAATTGTGGGATAAACTGTAAGAATTATACATAGAAAATTCCCTGCCTAGTAAACTATTCTTACTTGAAAAAATTTTCCGCTATAAATTAGACCTATCTAAGAATATTGAAGACAATCTGGATGAGTTTACAAAATTAATTCAAGACATAAAGTTAAGTGGAGATAAGAACATAGATGAATATTCCCCTATAGTTTTATTAAACGCAATCCCTGAAATATACAGTGATGTCAAAGCTGCAATAAAATATGGTACGGATCAGATTAACCTCGACTCAGTTGTAAATGGTTTTAAAATCAAGGGAATGGATATAAAAGCTAATAAACCAAGTCAAGTTCAAAATGAGGTTAATCATGTTTGGAGAAGAACAAGAAACATACACTCTTATTATAAATTTAGAAGGCATAGTAAGGAAATAAGTAGAAGTAGGAGTAAGAGTAGATCAAAATCTAGGACTAGGGATGAAAAATCTGGAAATGAAAAATATAAGGATAGAAAATGTTATAACTGTGGTGGTAAAGGGAACTATATTAAAGATTGTAAGAACCCTAAAAGTAATAACTAGAATAACTACAACATTGAAGATGCAAATATAACTACTGAAGAAAATAAAGAAGAAGTATATGTAGTGTGTGATGTCAATAATGTACAGAGCTCAGTAAACATGAATGAATGGTTAATAGATTCAGGTTGTACTTTTCAAATGAGTCCTTGTAAAGAAATTTTTACAAACTTTAAGTCTAAAAATTAGTCTTTGTGTCCATAGAAAATGAGAAGCTTTGTGAGATTAAAGGTCTAGGTGACGTTTTTGTAATCTTTGAAAATGGTTATAAGTTAACCATGAAAAGTGTTAGGAATGTCCCTGACCTATGTCATAACTAATCTCCCGTGCTACTCTTGAAGAGGATGGCCTTGAGGGAAGATGGGGTAAGGGAGTCATGAAAATTAGGAAAGGCTCTTTGAATATATCTAAAGCCAAAAGGAAAAGAAATCTATAGATATGCTGTGTGAAATATGATTTCTGTGCTGCTACAGTTTCTGAAAATGATAAAACCAACTTATGGCATAGAAGGTTAGGTCATATAAGTACTAAAGGCTTAGACTTGCTGTATAAAAATGGTTTTCTAAATGATAAAATGAGTAAGATAGAATTCTGTGATGACTGTGTTCTTGGAAAACAACACAACTTTCACTTTCCCACATCACCTTACCCAAACTCCTCATCTTCATTATGTATTCTTGATTAAGTGCATGCAGATGTCTAGGGGCCAATAAATATTGCTACCCATGGTGGGAATAAATACTTCTTGTCTATAATTGATAACTATTCAAGAAAGGTTTATGTCTTCTTAATGAAACAAAAGTATGATGTTTTTGAGAAATTTAAAAACTGGAAAACCTTAGTGGAAAATTAGACTGGTAAAAGATTAAAAGCATTAAGAATTGATAACGGTCTGGAATTTTGCAACCAACAATTTACTGATTCATGTAATGAGTGTGGAATAAAAAGACATCGAACCACACCCTATACTCCTCAATAGAATGGTGTGGCTGAAAGAATGAATAGGACCTTACTAAACAAAGTTAGATGTTTGCTTATAAGTTCTGGCTTATCAAAATTCTTCTGGGGTGAAGCTGTTTTAACAGCCGCTTATTTAATTAATAGGTCACCTTCTGTTTCTTTACTTGGAACAATACCTGAGTCCATTTGCACTGAAAAACCTGTTGATTTTTCTTCATTATGCATTTTTGGTTGCTCTGCTTTTGCATTACAATCTGGTGATAAACTTGAACTCCGTTCCCTAAAATGTGTGTTTATTGGCTATCCTGAGGGTGTAAAAGGTTATAAACTATGGCTTAGAAGCCAACTTGGTTTTAAGGTTATCATTAGTAGAGATGTAAAATTTAATGAGATTGAAATGCCATGTCTTAATGATACACCTATAATCAATAAGAATGTAGACATAGAGACCACCTTTAATAAGGTAAAGGTACCCCTATAGGAAAACCAACAAAGGGAAGATAACCCTAATGAAGAAAATAAAAACATAAGTTTTGATAATGATCTTCAAAATTATCAACTTGCTAGGGATAAAGAACATAGACTCCCCTCTAAGTTAAAAGATTTGACCTTACTCTAAACACTGAAAACTTTGAACCTAGCACGTACGAAGAAGCATTAAAATCTGAAGACTCTAAGGACTAGACAATAGCCATGAAAGAGAAATATAGTCTTTATATAACAATAAAACATGGGATCTTTTGTCAAAACCTAGTAACTGCTCTGTTATAGACTGTAAATGGGTTTTCAAGATTAAACAAGAAAATACCTCAAATCATTTTAAAGCAAGACTAGTTGCAAAAGGTTTCAGTCAAAAAGAAGGAATTGACTTCATCTGTAGTAAAATACACTATTGTTAGAACTATGCTAGCACTTGTTGCTCACCATAATTGGGAGTTAAAATAGATGGATGTTAAAACTGTATTCTTGCATGGTGACTTAGAAGAAAAAAATTATATGAAACAACCCATTGATTTTGAAAACAAGCAAAAGTCTGATCATGTTTGTTTGCTAAGAAAGTCTTTATATGGCTTAAAACAATCCCTAGGCAGTGGAATAAAAAGTTCAATTTGTTTAAGGAATCTCTGAATTTCAAAAGAAGTGCTTATGACCACTGTCTATATTTTAAGCATGATAAGAATGTTCCTGTTTTTCTCCTCCTGTATGTTGATGATATGTTGATTGCGAGCCCTAGCTTCACATTAATAAAAGAACTTCAAGATAGCCTACGTAAACAGTTTGAAATGAAAGACTTAAGAAATGCTAAGAAAATTCTGGGAATGACTATTAAAAGAGACAGAAAGAACTCTACTATGTTGCTAAATAAAAAATCTTATGTTCTGTCTATGCTTAAGAAATTCTCTATGTCCAATTCAAAAACCTACATCTGTTCCTTAGCTGGTCGCTCCCAGTTAAGCAAAGATCAAAGTCCTAAAAACAAACTCGAAAAAGAACAAATGGAGAAAGTTCGTTTCTCTAATGCCATTGGCTCTGTCATGCATTTAATGGTTTGCACTCGTCCTGATATTGCTTATGCTATTAGTTGTTTAAGTAGATATATGTCAAATCCTGGAACTCCTCACTGGGATGCCCTCAAATGATTGCTTAGGTACTTAAACGACACCAATGACATAGGAATAAAATTTACAAAGAGTGTTGATAGTGTAAACCTAGTTGGATACGTTGACTCTAACTATGCAAATGATAGAGATAGCAGGAAATCTACAACCTCATATATTTTCACTCTGTGTGGTTCTTGCATAAGTTGAAAATCTCAACTTTAGCCAATTGTTGTTTTATCAACTACTGAAGCAGAATACACAGCTACTACGGAAGCTTTCAAAGAAGAAATATGGCTTAAAGTCTACTAAAAGAAATTGGTTTTTTGAGAGAAAAATGTCATTTTATTTTTTGATAGTCAATCTGGCCTTTAACTTTGTAATAGTCCTATTTTTTCATGATAGGATAAAACACATTGATGTGAGATATCATTTTATAATAGATATAGTTGAAAAGGAAATTATCAATCTAGAAAAGATAAGCACTGATTCTAATCCTGCAGACATGAGAACTAAATGCTTGCCCATTGAAAAATTTAAAACTTGCCTTAGAATTTTAAATTTAGCATAGTTAATTTTCTAATCAAATATATGCAGGTTTCTCGTTTCTGTTTTGCAGGTACCTCCATGCCGTTCTTGGCAATGATGAATGTCGGATCCGGCCTTGGGCCTGGTTCCCCCTTTTGGGTCCTAGTCCAAGGTAGAGAATGTTATAACATATGGCCCATGACCCTTTCGGAGGCCCAAGTCCACCTGGCCACTTACACTCTTCAACTTGGACGGCCCAAAAGTTAAATCACCAAAGCCCATCCCACTCTGGATTGGCCCACTCCTTGACCTATTCCAGCACTTGACCCGGTCACCTAACTACTTAAGGGTTTGACCTAATCCTAATCTATTCATTTCCCCCTTCTTTCATTTGATACCTCTTCATCTCCTTTGAGGCGCCTCCATCTTTCTCTCTCTCTCTCTCTTATCTTCTTCACTAATTACTAATGACATCGGAAAATGCTTTCACCGTTAGTTCTCTCCTCCCACCGTTTCCTTTACATTTCTATAAAAGGTGTTATCACCTTTTATGAAAGACACCTCAGACATATCTCTTCTCTCCTCTTTGATATTCCTTTGTAAATTGTTGAGCTTTTGTGGTTTGAGTGGCTGAGTCCTTTTGTGGGGATCTGTTCCTTTGGTGGTTTTGCTCAGAGGAAGCCTTGGTGGCTCTTCTCTAAGTCCTAGTTTTTTGGTGCAACCGGTCGAAGAGCGCCGGCATTAGTGGTTGTGAGCTTCTCTCGGCGGATCTTGGCTCTCTGAGCCTATAGTCGTTTGGTTTTCTTTTTCCATTAAATATTGCATTATAATATATTTATCACCTTTGTGGTCTGTAATTAAGAGTTAATGAAAAACCCTCCCCCTTCTGTAATTTATTTACATTACTGAAAATTGTAATATCCTGGGTGTTTATCTGGTGGTGTGTCCACCTAAAAATTTAGAAAAAACAAAAGATGACGAAAGTGTTCGAAATCGACTTTAGAGTATTTATAAATATGTGTAGAAGTTGGACAACAAGGTAGGGAGTGATGTACATTCTGTTTGGTTTTGATTTTGGAGCGTTTTGTTTTACTTTGTAGAGATAAAGAAAGAAAAATATAGATAAATAAGTGTGTGTTAGAAATCCTATATATATTTGGGTTTGTTTTTAGAGTTAATTTTAAATAGTGTAAAAAATATATTATATGTATTGTGTTGTATATTGTGAAACAACAAATACTATTCATTGTCAAATCATGTTTCTTTTATATATTTTTATAAATATATATGTATATAATAATATTTGTTTGTTTGTATGTGTATTATGTAATAGGCTTAAATACATTTTTGGTCCTGTAACTTGGGCTATTTGGCATTTTCATCCTTTAACTTTCTAGGGTAGCATTTTGGTCCTTCATCTTTTTAACTGTCATGAGTTTAGTACTTTTTTCGTCGGAGTTCACCATTATCGCCGGAAAATGCACATGCTTCTCACGTGACATTTTTAAATTGGGGCTTTTGTTCCTATTAGCCCATTTCTGGGAGCATTTTTATTCTTTAACTTTTCACGCTAGTATTTTGGTCCTGTATCTTTTTAATTTTTGAGATTTCAATCCTTTTTTTCGCCAGAGTTCACCCTTCTCGCCGGTGGAGGTGAACTCCGACGAACATAAGGACTGCAATCATGAAAATTAAAAAGATGTAGGACCAAAATGCTACCCTAGAAATTTAAAGGACGAAAATATCAATTGACGTAAGTGACAAGACTAAAAATGCATTTAGCCTATATAATATATATTATTGTATGTATGTATGTTTGTTTGTTTTGGGGGACTGGGCCAAAAATCTCAAAAACACCACGATATGATGTTTTGGGGCTAACACAAATATTGTTTTGTTTTTGGCCCATCTTGAAAATGGATTGAAAACAAAATCAAACATAGTGTAGATTCTGACTTATTTCAACAATTTAGAGGATATTTGAAATATTTTCTATTTTGGTAATGACAATAAGTTCTAGTAAGCTATCAAAATTGGTCGGAAGAAACTTATAACTTTTGGTCTAAATAACTTATGGAGTTTTGTGAAAATTTGTACTTTTAGAAAAGTGATTTTTATAGAATAAGTTGAAAGTTATAGCATAATCAATATGTAGCATTTGCAAAAAAAAAAAAAAAAAAAAAAACAAGTGAAAAATAAATAAAAACTAAATGAGGAAGTCTTTGGAAAAAAAAAAAAGAAAAAACACTTCTAAAAAAGGTTTAATTGATTAAAATTTACTTTTCCCCATGTGTTATACATATATTAAAAATTACTTTTCCCCATGTGTTATATATATATATATATAAAAGAAATACTATTGGCTTAATATTTGCACTTGTCATTTGCCAATATAATTATTTTATCTAAAAAGGAAATAAATTTTATTTCAATAACACTACAAAAAAATTAAGAATTAACAACACAATATTCAACCATGGCTTAAAAGCCATGGTGAATGTCAAGAAAAACCATGGCATTTTTAGCCGTTGCTAAAACTTTTTGTCCACCTCTGCTGATTTAGAACAATGGCTATTATTCTTTATCCACCTTGGCTAATTTGAAGCCAAGGTAGATACGTTATTTTTTTTTTAATTTTTCTTTGTTTCTCTCTTTTCCTATTCTCACTTTTTCTTTTCTTTTCCAATTCTGACTTTCTCCACATCACTCATCGCTCTTTCTCCTCCTCACAAAGCTTCTCATCTCGATTTTTTCCAACTCATTTTCTTTCCTTCCTTTTCTCTTCAAACTCATTTGTAATTCCTTTTCATCTTAATTTCGTTTTTCAGAAAATTCCTCTTTCCATAAACCCTAAACACACTATTGTCTGAAAATTCCTTTTCCAGAAGTGATCTAGAAGACTCAGAAGAGGGGATGCTGATATCAATCGTGGAGTAGAAACTTAAGTTCAAATTGTAATTTGGTTAGTTTATCTCTCAATGACTCCAATTATTTTTGATAAATTAGTTTATTTTTGTGGAATGGTATTTGTATCTTTTACTTAAGAATTTCAGTTGATTTCTGTGAGTCATGTTTGCTTGTTAGTGAAGATCTTAATGAAGATCTAGCAAGAGGAAGTATAGTGGGAGGACAATGATGGATGTCATATCTGAGACTGATGAATTATCTACTATGCGTGGCTCAACTTCGGGGGATAAAAGAAGCCATGTTCAATTCCAAACACAATTTGCATCTGTTTCAGGCCCAACTTTTTATAAGGCTAGTGATGCCACTAGATTAGGTATGCTACAATTTTAATTTTGAGAAATATATTCATTATGTTCTTATAATTTTTATAACCCAGAGCTTTAGTATAAGTATTAGTTTATTCATATACGCACTTAATTATTTATTTAATAGGTTTTTCATCAGATGACAGGCATGACAGTAGGAATCAATTTAAGAAACCAACCTCCTTAGCACATCTCACTGGGACTAATGCACCCTCCTGCTCAGGTTAATTTTATATTATTTTAATTTGGTCATTAGTTTCACCAGTTTGACTCTGATGTATTCCGTTTTCAATTATTTTATTATTAGTTTTTTCTTTTTTTCATTTTATATTGCCTTCTTTTTATTCCTTCTTTGACTATAGAATTTATAAATATATATTCACATCCAGCTCATTCCTAAAAAAGGATTTTCTTTTACGAAAACACTCTCACTTATAAACTTTTGATCACTAATTTTGATGTAAAAATACAGAAAACATCATTTTAAAACTCGTGCAACTGAATATTTAAGAATGGGACCGGAGGAGTATATGATTGCTATGAGAAAAAAAGATCATTTTCATCTAATTCTTATTTTCACTTTTCTTTCTATTTCGTGGTATGTTCATTTGATTGTGTTATTATTTTGAAAAGAAAAGAATAAGGTCACAGAAGCTTAAAAAGTTAAACCGAGGGTTGGTTTTTTTCCTAACATGTAGAAAGTGTAATCTTTGAAATGTGAGAATGTGGATATTGCACTTTTTGGTTCATTGAAATAGTTATGTACTTCTGAAGAAACTATTGTCCTTTATGCTTTTTTTGGAGAGAAGAATTGATGGTCTGAAATGACTTTAGCATTTAGTGGATTTCAGATTCATTGATAATGCGTGAAATAATAGTTCAAAATCGTTGCTGGAGGATTTGAAGTATATTGCAGTTCGATTATCCAAATTAGCGGAATGCATTTTTTATGAAGGGTTTGAAATGCTTAGTTCTGAACTCTTTTAATTCAAACGCACTATAATTTTGACTATGGAATGGTAGAATTGGAATCTAGGTGAAGGTAACAAAAACTTCTAAAAGGCTTTTCCATAAGGTATATGACTATCTTAGCAAGGTTGACTAGCCCAAAACACTAAGTCAAAGAAGTCAATTTGAAATGCATTGTTGACGATTGTTTTTCTGCAGAATCAGTGTCCAAACACCCTTCCATTGCTCAAACAATTATTAATGTCAAGTACTCAGTAGAAAATATGTGGATTTATCATTTGATGGGGTGCTTGATGCTAAGTTTGCAGTATTTAGAATCTTGCATTAGTTTGTGTGCCAACCTTAACTATTCACTTTGGAAATAAACATACCAGGGGATGATTTGGTCATTTTAACTTTCACTGTGCTATGGCCTTTTTATTTTCTGATTACTAATTTCATGACAATATGAATCAATTTAAAAAATAGTATATAATACAATATATATCTTGTTTTTACTAGCTTCACTTATCATTTTAATGTTTTTATTTTTTAGATTTAGTAGAAAATACATCATTTCATCTGAAAAAGGGTTGAGGTCGGAGCAAACCTCTTATAAGATGGAATTCAGGGGTAAAGCTTCAACTAGAGCTTACTTCTAACGGGAAAATTGATGGACCCGATAGAGTTGCATTTAAAACTCAACTTGGAGTTATGGCTAGAAATTTATACAGGTTTCCACTTATTTATACGTCATTTCGCTAGATACCTGAACATATCCTCGACAACCTTTGGAATGAGATAAAGGTTGGTCAAGTGTAAAATATTACCTTGATTGACCAGTGTTTCCTTATTATATCTATTATTATAATTGCGTCCTCTAATTAACTTGTGATGCAGGAGAACACTACTCTTCCCGATGAGGCAAAAGTGTTGTTATTGAAGATTTTAGCGGGAAGTGGAAGCAAGGGAAATATGAAGTAAAGAAAAATCAATTTATGCCATGTGAGGATGATAAAGAGAGGTTGGATGCACTTTCAGTTGATATTATTCCTCTTGAGAAATTGAAAGCTATGATTAGCTATTGGAAATTGGAGAAGACGAAGGTTATCGAAAATCCGTATTTGTGTTTGACATACTCGTTATTTTTCTATTATCCAAAAAGTGTTGATGTAAGCTTTGCATATTTCAGGCAGAAGCACAAAGGAATGCTCAAAATATAGAACAGTACAAATTTCCTCACCAACTAGGTCGCACCCCAATCCTTGAACTTGAGAAACAGGTAAATTTACTCATCTTTAAGTTTGTTCTATTATTTATTTGAACTGTTATTGATGAATATATTCTTAGTGTAGTTATTGATCGAAGGAATTGAGTCATCTCGTTTAGACATATTTTATATGCCTTGTTTGCGAAATGGCAAGCCCCCTCACAATAAAGAGACATCAAAACTCATTGTAAGCATGAAAATTGTGTAATTTTTTGAAAATTACGTATTACCTAATAATACTTTTTGTAATGGTTTACTCTTCAAGTACAGAACCAATTGAGGGAGAGTACCTCTCAAGTATCAGAGGTAGAGTGCACAAGAGAGTTAAAAAAGATGGTATTCACTAAATTTATGGGGGTAGATAGTCATGGTCGCGTGAGGTGTGCAGTTCAAGGGGTTAAGCCATCTCAATATCAACATACCTTGTCTTCTAATGATGCTATCAAGAAAAAAATCCGTGAAGAGGTGGTCCAGGAAGTGAAGGAGGAAATAAGGGAGGAAAGAGAGCAAATGAGAAAGGAAATAGAGGAAATGAGGGAGGAGAATGAACAAATGGCAAAAAAGATAGCTCAGACGCGAGCAGAGATGACTCAAGAAGTGGTAGAAGATGTAGTGTCATACTTTGGACTTGGTGGCTTTCCAATGGCTCCACTTCAAACAGCCACAACTTCATGGACCAACTGTAAGAGCATTTCAGCCTTTTCATATTAGTCAAGTATAAAAAAAATTTTAAATTGATAATTTACATTGCTATTATTGCTTCTAACATGATTTACAAATCTGGGTTTAGGATCTACCAAGCACAAGTGGAGCATCTAGCGTATTGACAACAAGTGCAAGTATATAAAGTTATGATTCAACTAGGAGGGAATTTGAACTATATAGAATGCCACATACAAACAGGTATACCACTTTAAAGATCTATATATTTACCAATTCGTGGAACCTTTGACCTACCAATAGAAAATAAACATAAAATATCTTACAAAATGCCCTTCTAATTCGTGTTAGAGAATCTGAAAATGTAATTTTGTTTGTGTCAGTGTCTTATAATTGACTTGCATTTGCTGCAATTATAGATGCTCCGTGTTTCTATGTATTTATATTTACGATATTAAATGATATTACTTTTCTAATATTCAGTTGAGGCCCTAGTTACAACGCGGATGGCAAATGCTCTAACAATGGAGAAGATGAAGGTGAGAACTTATTGATTTCAATAATGTTGTTTCTGCAATGTTGTTTTCTGCAAGACACACATTGTTAACTATGAAAATATCATCGTTTCTCATCATAATCATTTTTAATCGTAGATGATATACCTCTCTTAGTTCAGTTTCAGCCTGAATTTGAGTGAGTTTTAGTTCTTGAGTGTGCTTAGATATGAGGCTCATTTCTTTTTAAGCATGTCGCTGCAGAATTTGCTAATCTATAGCCAAAACATTAGCAATCATCTCTGCACACCTCTGAGGATATATTTTTGTTTTTGCTCTATACATCATTTAGAAACAAAATCAGAATAATGTTAAAACCATGCTCTAAATATGAAATGTCACCATGCACTAAGAGTTTCTTCAAATATTTTATTCTAATTACATGTCTATTATATTCTTGGGGAGTGAAGGGATGGGGAATATGGTCTGTTTTTATCTGAATTGAAATTGACAAAAATGGTATTTCGACCTGAAAATGCTACAAGGTTAGACCAAAAATATTATAGTTCAGAGTTATTAGGGATTATTATAAAATTATGAAGATTATTGAGTTACATACTACTATTCATAGACTTATCAGGACTACTAGTTCTATTGATATAGAAAGTATAGGCTTCATCAATATCCGTGCTTATTTTTGTTTATACTTTTGTTGCTTGTGTTGGGGCATTACGCTTTAATTTTATATGTCTTGGGGCATGAAAAAATCAGATGACTAGTGAAAATCAAGTTGAATAGTTTATCTTTAGGTCTTTACCATTAGGCTTTACTTTTGTTTTCTTGATATGTTTCATGATCATAGTCTAACACGATCGATTTCCTCTCATTAGGCTTTGAGCTGCTCAACAAGTGTACAGACCACCACAAGTTTGCTCCAAGAATAATGCAATGAGATTTTTCTTTGAGGATGCTGAAATATGAATTAGCATTGTTAAGATTTCATTATCGTTGTACTTTGATAGCATCTTGATTTTAGTTAAAAAGTTTTGAATCTATTTTGAGTTTAATCTCTATCAAATGCATTGAGTTTTTTGAAGGGTTTTCTTTTGATTGTTGATATTCTCAAACCATTGCTAGTGAATTTGGAGTGTGTGAAACATATATCTGGCCATGTGCAGGGTTTCCATTTAGTGTTTTATATTGTTGATAATTCATTTTTGGCCTATTTACTAATTTAATTTAATTCATATTTTTGTTTCAAAATATATTTATTTATTTATATAAAAGATGTATGCCACGGCTTTCAAGCCCTAGTAAAAAATGTCACATGCAGTGGACTTTTTAACTAAGGCCTAAAGCCATGACAATTGCCATGGTTAATACATTGGCCATGGCAATTACCGTGGTCAATATATTGGCCATGACTTTTAGCCATGCCAAATGTATTGGCTACCCTTGCAAATACAATGGCTCTGGTGTAGCGGTTGCGAATAAGTATTAACAACGGTAATTGATTTTTACCTATTGATTTTGGCCGTTGAAAAAATTAATCTTTTTTGTAGTAGATTTCATATTTAACTTTCTTACAAATGTTTGTCATCTATATACTATTAAAATATCGAATACTTATAGAAAAACTTAATGGTTAACTAAATAATGTTTTCACTAAGTAATATAATTGTTCATGAAACACAATCAGTAAACTTGATGATCGCCAAAAAAAGAAATAGTATTTTTCTCGTTAATTAATTGTCGTAAATTAATTTATATTTTTTTTATAATATACGAATAGTATAGATAATGTAGCAATAAAATATAAAAATTTCAAAATATTAAAAATGTGAAAAATGTAAATATTAATAATGTCAAATCATTCAAATTATTTGGGAAGTACAATATCAACTTTGGATGTGAAAAGTTGAAAATAAATTAAAAAGAGTATATTTGAATTAGAATTATTGTATTGAGGGTGCAATAGACAAAAACAGACCTATAGCAACGGATTTTTGTAACAGATTTCATGAAAAATTTGTTGCAAAATAGATTTGTCACGGACTTTTGCAACGGAAAATTTTCCGTTGCTATAGGTACCACAGCTATATAGCAACAGATTTTTTGGTCGTTGAAAAATATTGCCACAGATTTTTATCCGTTGCAAAAGTCCATTGCAAATTTTGTTATTTAAAAAATTGACTTTTTATATTTTGCAACGACTTTGCGATGGTATATTCGTGGCAAAGTTGATGGCAATTTGTTGCAAAATCGGGTTTTATTTGCAATTGCATTTGCAACAAAATATCATTGCAATATTGCAACGGAATATTTGCAACGTCATTCCGTTGTAAATTTTACAACGAAATATTTAGCTATAATTCATTGCAAAATCATTTTATTTGCAACGACATTTACAATGGAAGTTGTTGCTATATTGCAATAATTTTTTGCAACGACATTCCATTGCAAAATTTGCAACGACATAATTTACTACAATTCGTTGTAAAATAATTTTCATTTACAACGACAATTGCAACGACAATCCGTTGTAAATTTTACCACGATAATTACAATGATAATTTCATAATTTGTATTCAATAATAAAAATATATTTAATTTAACTCTAACAGGAAAATTCAAATATGACAATATATTTAAGGCAAAATACTTATAATAAAGATAGTTCAACATTCCAATCCACAAAATAAAAGTATTCAATTTAAAGCATATAAATTTAAATAGGGAGATCAAATTCATTTTCACAATCTTGTGAAGGTGGGTGGTCGGGGGGGGGGGGGGGGGGGGAGGGGGCGGGGGATATCACCGGGACTATCTTCAGATTCGCTCATACCGTCTTCAAGCGCAGTACCAAATTTATCGGACATGAAACTCATTATTTTCTCCATCTTTTTAGTGTTGCGCTCCATTTGTCGTTTCATGTTCTCGTTTTCACGAAACAACTTCTATACCAACTCTGATTCATGGTGCTCCGGTACTGGAGTGAGATTGGTTGTTCTAGTCGACTTAGAACAAGTATAAATCCTCGCCTCCGAGCCTATCCCCCAAACTCGACCCTTTTTTGCTCTTGCAATTGCTTCCAACGATATTTGTTGATCGTTAATCGATATGCTCGAAGATGACTTCGGTAGACTTTGAGAAGCAGTATTACGATCATCACTCAGCTTTCGAAATTTTTCCTATACACTTAAGAATATTATAATTGGAAATAAATTAAATTATTTACTTTGATTTCAATGTAAATAATATAAACTTACAACTGCCCGCCACTCTCGGACCAGCCCAATTGCCTTCTTTTGTTTTCCAACACTTCTCCACCTGCTCAATAAGTGTCAGCGGGCAACCGAGTTTCGCTCCCAGCATATAATGGCTGATCTGCAGCACGCACGACATCAAAAAACTTTTCAGACAGTGCTCCTAAATTGTCAGCCTCATCATAATTAGAACTCGGACCAGCCTTGTTTGCATATGGTTGATCGCTAGGATATGTCAAATCATTGAATACATCCCCCTGTGGACGAGATACAGGACCAGTTGCATCAAACACCATCCTCTGATCCCAATTCAATTGCTCATAGTTATTCCAATTTGTCGTTTGATCTACAGTGTTGTCAGCTGAAATTGAATGCTCATAATCCATCTGTATAGGCTCACCATGAGATGTCCAATTGTAGTAATATTTTCTAAAACCTTTCATATAAAGGTCGCATGTCACCTCCTCCATGGATTTGTACTTATGATTTTTACATACACTACATGGACAACGAATTTTCTCCCCATCCATGAAATCATGTTGTGTTTTTGCCCAATCTATAAACTCAACGACCCCATCTATAAATTCTTTTGTAAGATGACGATTACCGGGTACATTCTTCTCATACATCTATTTTCTCAATTCTCTCCACATCTTGTTCTAAAATCAACAAATATTATACATATTCATTAACATACATACATAAAAAACTAAAAATTCCAACAATAAAATGAATATATATAAATAAATTAGTAAAAATTTTGTACTAACCTTAATGTAAGTCAGTTAAATGGCCAAACGTGTGACTCGTTGCACTATCGTGATCATTAACGGTCTAATGCAAAGACTTATTAAAATATCGATTGTGTGGATGGAAGGAGAGAAGAAGAAGAAGTTGTTGGATTATTACAAAAATAAGTATGAACTAGAATGAGGTTTTCTTATATATATTACGGATTTTGCAACGGATTTGCAACAGACTTTACAACGAAATGATATTGCCGTTGCAACATCCGTTGCAAAACATATAGAATTTTAAAATAGTGAGTTACAGCTGTCACAAACATATTGCAACAGACGAATCCGTTGCAAATTCAATGGCTCAATAATTAATGCTTACAGCTGTATGTACGGATTACAATGACTTCATAGGTCGTTGTAATACTGTTGCAAAATTATCGTCAAGTTTGGAAATGGACAATGTGCCGTCGGTAAATCCGTTGCAAACCACAATATTCACATTGCAAACGACACGTGTTTGTTACAAATTTCGTTGCACATTTTTTGCAACAGATTTAACTAGAATCTTTGTTGCAAAGTATGCAACGAAAGACGTCCGTTGCAAAAATCGTTGGAAGTTTGCAACGGAATTTGTCGTTGCTTTTGCCACGACTTTTGCAACAACTTATGTTGAATGTGGGACATCTTAAATTTGACCAAATTTTGAAACGGAATATTGCCACGGATAGTCCGTTGCAAAATATCATTGTTAATTTGCAACGGAAATTGCAATGAAAATGTAAAAGAAAATCAGAATTCGTTGCAAAATCGTAGCAAAAGTCGTTGCAAATTTGCAACGAATTGGTCCGTTGCAAAATGTTCGTTGCTATAGCCCTGTTTTTTTTGTAGTGGTGAAGTAGTATAAAATAAAGTTGAGTTTATTTACAAACAAATAAGACTAGCTTTTGCCTTAAAAGTGTTGTTGTGGTAGCTCCAAAAATAGAAGTTGGCATCCCAAACATCTCAAAATTTCTTGTTTAGAATCTTGAGTTGAATCAAAGAATCTTGAGTTGAAAAGTGCATTTTCAAAACTCTCATAAGCATTCCCTTAATTTCCATGGTTGAATAGGAGGAGTTGTAAATCAAAATCGCTCTTTTGACCTAAATAATTTATTGGCCAATATAATTATTATTCTCAATTATAAAATTAAAATTGACCTAAATCAAAAGTGTCACTATACCACGAGCAAAATATTTTTTTGGTCTCGTAAGATTAGGACATTATTTGTTTTGGTACCACAACTTAGGTAGGTAGCTATTTTAGTCCTTTCAAACACATTTTTCAGTTTTTTTTTTTTTTTTTGTGTCCAAAATGTCATATTTTTCAATTTTTTGGTCCTAATTTCAATTTTTTTGATCCCAAAATGTCATGTTCCATTCCTTGTGCAAGGCACATGACATTTTGGGACCAAAAAATTTGAAAAACGTGTTTTATGGGACTAAAACAATCACCTACCTATGTTGTGGTACCAAAACAAATAATGACTTAATCTTACGGGACCAAAAAAACATTTACCTCCTAAACCACAATTACAAGACAAACATTTTTTGCTAACATTTTTTAAGGGTAAATTACAGCTACCTCCCTTGAGGTTTGACATAGTTACAAATACTCCCTCGTTGTTTGAAAAGTTACAAATGCTCCCCTGAGGTTTGTAACCATCTAACAAATAACCCATTTCCATCTATTTTATAGGTGAACTGACCAAAATGCCCCTATGCATTTAATTTAATTTTTAAAATTCTTTGGAATTATTTGGACTACAATGCGCAGGGAGAGGTTCTTAAGTTTTTTACACAGAGGAGTTAGTAATGCAAATTGCCTCGGCTGATTTTTCTACAATTTAACAAAAAAATCAAGAGCAAAATGGTCAATATCAGGCGTTTGGTTGAAAAGTACAAACTTTAGGGGAATATTTATAATTTTTCAAACAATAAAGGGGTATTTATAATTATGCCAAACCTCAGAGGAGGTAGATATAATTTTACCCTTTTTTTAACAAAAAACTAATAAATACTTAAGTTATTATAGACACCCCTTTATAAGCACAAGATAAATAAGCATATACATTATTTCTAGCTTATCTTTATTCTTTATAAAACAAAATTTGTTAATCACTGAAGTTAACTTTTTGTAAGCTCCCATTGAGTACGGGAAATTGCATTTTACGTCCCATAACTTATACTATTTATGATTTTGGTTCAATTAATTTTTAACGTAGTAATTTTAGTCCATAAGTCCACAAACGTTGCAATTTTAGTCCCATGGACGGATTTCGTTAAAAACTTAACGGATGGAGCACGTACACGGCATGTGCTTCTAGTCAAACATGGGTTAAGTTAACGGAGCACGTGCCATCATCCATTAAGTTTTTAATGGAATTTGACCATGGGACTAAAATTGCAACGTTTGTGGACTTATAAGACTAAATTACTATGTCAAAAATTAATAAGATCAAAATCGCAACGGTGTAAGTTATGAGATATAAAGTGCAATTTTTCCCCTTGAGTACATTACACATAAAATAATTTAACAAAATAAATAATTAGCATTTTGATCACTTGCCAAGATTATCATGCATTTGAGAAGGTGTTTAGATAAGCTTATAAATTTCCTAAAGCGTCTTATAAAATGTTTGAAAGCTTATAATTAAGTTTTTGAAATTCATTTGCCAATTATTTTAAGAAATAGCTTATAAGATCCTAAAATATGCCATTTTGCATCTTATAACATTGTTGAAAAAAAGTAAACTTTTACCTAACTTTCAGCATAAAGGCACTTTTGGTCGTGTAACTTAGGTCATTCGATGTTTTCATCATTTAACTTTTTACATAGTTTTTTAGTCTTGCATTTTTTTTAAGTTTCGTGATTTTAGTCTTTTTTTTCTCCGGAGGTCACCATTCTCGTCGAAAAAGTGCATGTGCACCTCACGTGATCTTTTTAAAATTGGGACTACAGTTCTTATTGCTAATTTTTGCCAGTATTTTTATTATTTAACTTTTTAGGATCACATTTTGGTCCTTCATCTTTTTATTTTCATTATTTTAGTCATTTATTTTGCTGGAGTTCACTATTCTCACAGGTGGAGGTGAACTCCGGTGAAAAAAGGGACTGAAATTACAAGAATTAAAATGATGTAGGACCGAAATACTACCCTAAAAAGTAAAAAATGAAACACCAAATGGCTTAAGTTATGGGACCAAAACTGCAATTAATCCCCTAATTTTTTAAAACATCTTATAAGCTCTATATATATATGATAATATTTCATAAGACAAAGATATTCTCATTATTTGGCTATATTTCAATTTTAACATTGCGAATTAATATTATCTACTGTAGTTATATAAAATTAATGTAAAAATTTAAGTTTTAATCATGGTTAATCAACTTTTATCATGATTTTATCTATGACAAAAAGATTTGTCATAGTTTTTAATTGTGACTAATCTTTTGGCCTCGCTTAATCTAAAAAACAACTGTTAGTGACTGTTGCACAATCATGATTAATTAATGTTTATCATATTTTTTTTTAATTTTGACCATGATAATTGATTGTAACAAAAACCATATTCCCTTGAAATTTTTATTAAAATTTGGCTTAATCCAGCTACTTACATCATAAAATTGTACATGTAATAAATATAATTCCTGACCAAACACACCCAACCTAAACATTTCCCTGATGAGAAAATTAAAAAGATAACAAGTTTCTGAATTAATTAATCTAACTAAATCCCAAATCCAAAATTGTGAGAAAAACCATGGAATTAAAGAAAAAAAATAATAGCTGAATTATAAAAAAACAAAAAAAGAAACAAATACTGTAAGCAACACAAGCAATCAATCGTTTCCAAGAAATATTAATTAATCTAAAATACTATACTACCACCGTTTCATTTTTGATAGTTCAGTTTTCCCGTAAATGGAGATGAAAATCAGAAGAAACAAATGATTTATGATTACCAGTTGATGATGATGATGATGATGCTGATGATGATGCTGATGATGATGATGATAATGATAATGATAATGATAATGATGATCAAAAACTTCAACGGCTACGATCCGGTGTTGCATTTTTGGCTGGTGATCTTCGCCTTGCTCGTCAGAGAATTCTGCACCTTGAATTCACAAGTAACATTCAGATCCTTTCGCTCGTTTCTCATCCAGCTCGTGATCTCCACCGGCACCATAACATGCAGGACCATCGATTTCACCGACGTCCCATCCTTGAGTTTTTTCTTGGTGTCCGCCGCCAGGTCGACGCCCTTGCCGGAAAACACCACGTGAACGTCGACGGTCGAGACGCCGGATTCTTGTGTTACCTTCGGCTGGATCCCTCCGCGCCCGATTTCCTGATTCTTGAGAGCCAACATCCCCACCTTTCCGCCCACCTGGTAACTAATAGTCATCCTCGTGTTCGGGTTGTTGGCCGACAGCGTCACGTCATACAGCGCCGGCCTGCGGGCGCTGGCTTCCAAATTCTTCGCCTGGATGCCCGCAACGGTGAATACGGGGGACTTGGCATCGTATAGGGTGACGCGGAGGGCGTAAACCGCGACAGTGATGATGACGGCGACGACCACGATGGGGATCAAGATACGACAGACCGTGCTCCGCCCACCATTCTTTTTGGAGGAGGAGTTGCGCTTGTGGTCCTCGATAATGCGCGCGTGCTCCGGCGGGGGTACGCGGTAGATTTGGTCGCGGGGAATCTGAACGACGACGTAGGTAGCGAGAGAAGGGGCGGCGGGCTGCGGAGGGTGGGGAGGCTTGTCCTTAGGGTCGTAGGAGGAGGGTTGGAGCCGCTCCTCCATTGAGAGACGTGGAGGAGGGGTGGCAGTTCCGGGGGGATTGGAGAAGAAGGCAGATGCGATATTGGTGTTAATTTGATATTTGCATGGGAAGTTCTAAATTTGGAGTTAGGTTTGGGGAAAGGAGGAATATTTGTTAGTATTAATTCGAGTCAAAGGGGCAAAAAAAGAAAGAAAAAAGGTTAATAGTCCTAAATGGTGTAAAATTAATTGGTGAAGAAAACTATTTTTTTTCCTTTTTCGTGGTTGAAAAGAATGTGTTAGATATGGTTTGCACAAGATATTTTATCCATCCATTGTTTTCTTTTTCTTTTTTTTGATGTAGATCCTTTATTGATATTTAATTTATTTTTTCTAATTATATTGCACAGTTATAGTCAAGAAATTAAGTTGTCCTATGTTTATTCCGACATGATTGGTATAAATGTTTTATGAATAACTTTTAGGATAAATTACATCTACTTCCCTTGTGGTTTGACATAATTACAAATACTCCCTCGTTGTTTGAAAAATTATAAATACCCCTCTGAGGTTTGTGACGTCTAACAAAAAATTCATTTTCATCAATTTTTATGGGTGAATTGACCAAAATGCCCTTATGCACTGAATTATTTTTATTTAATTCTTAAAATTTTTTTGGACTACAATGTGCAGGGAAAGGTTTCTTAAGTCTTTTACACGAGGAGCAATAATGCAATTTTCCTTGGTCGATTTTTCTATAATTTTAATAAAAAATTCAAGGGCAAAATGGTCAATTTCAGGACTTTGGTTAAAAATTACAAACCTCAGGGGGGTATTTGTAATTTCTCAAACAATGAGGGGGTATTTGTAATTATGCCAAACCTCAGGGAAGGTTGATGTAATTTACCCTAACTTTTATTTGTAATCTATGGATAATTACTTTTATACCCCTAATCTATGGTCTATTTATATAAATCGCTCTTACGTTTTAAAAAATTACACATACGTCCTGAAAAAACTTTAAATCATTACACAAACTATCTCTATTTCTTGATGTCAATGGTGATTTCGGTAATTAACAAAGATAGGGGTGGTTTGTGTCATAAGCTATAGATTGAGGATGTAAATTCAATAATCCGTTAAATTTAAATCTATAATGTATTAACCTATTTTTAAGTACCAATACTAAATGGGTAGGAAAAAGAGGTGAAAATCTGACCAAGGCATATAACAATATCTGACCATGGTAAATTCTTTTTCCTTCGTCATTGATACTAATTTTAGGTAAAAGGCCATCCAAGATAAGAAGACTTGTATTTCTTGAAGAAGGCAAAATTATAATCTTACTCTATTAGTTTTGATGGGTTTGATTGAATATATATCATAGTTGCATATTTAGTCCTGCAATTTTGATCAATCGTACATTTGCTCCTCACTTTCGTATATATGGTCCAACCTAATTTTACATATCTAGTCCTTGTGAGTTGTGTCCATATATTTGATCTTCCAATTCATAGATTTCCCTTAATCCTATATGTTTAAATGAAATTGTTGTTGGAAATTACACATTTGAGTCATACGTGTTCTTATCATCTTTAACTTTTAATTTGTCACTTGAAAGTTCCTAACCCAACCTATAGCTAAAATCCTAGTTAGTCCTCCAAAGATTGCACAGTAGCTACGTTCTTTCCTTAGAAGAATTTATTTATTGTTAGCCCTTTGAGACGTCAGTAGGTCTAGTGCGGAAGACTTGCATGTTAGACTCGTCAATTGGTATCGTATGGTAGGCACAATATTGGAACGAGGTGTTGGTGTTGTGATATGAGCTATTAGACAGCACATGGCATGGGGATTAACAAGTGTCGACCGACTGGAAACTTCGGGTGATGGTCCATGGTTTGGTCTTGATCCGAGGTCGCCCTATTTCAAGTTGCAGGTCGTATGTGACCTCCTCAAATAGTTGCTTGGGACTTGAGAAAAGAAGGTAGTTAGGCTAGTTGGGGGCTTTCCCAGCGAAGGCCCTCCGATGTTTAAGTCAGATTGTAGTTCGAGATAAAAGGGTGCGATGTAGTAGTCCAAACTAGGTGCAATAAATTCGTACCTTAAATGTGTTCGACGGGGGTATTTATAGGGCCTGAAATGCCCACTTGCTCTGGGTCAGCTGTCGTCATTCTGACACCTTTTTCAGGTAATGATGCCCTTTATGATGAGTTGCAGTAATGATGCTTTTTCTAACGAGTTGCAGGTCGGTTTGACCTAGATCAGGTCGACCTAGATCCTTAGGCTGCTTCAGCCTGCTGGCCTCTTGGGCCTATTCTAAATCTTTGGGCCTCCGAGGCCCATTTGGCCAATTTGGGCCAATACCCACATCAGGTCTCAAGTCCACAATCTTTAGCACAGGATAGGGCGTCGTCAGTTGGTTTTGGCATCAAATGGGCACCATTGGCTGATGGCTCGACAACATGAAGCAAAGTGTGCAAGTCATTGAAGGAAACAAAGGATGGTTGCACGTGATGTGTGTGCATAACGCGAGATGGACTTGTATTGTTCATTGCCAACAACATGTGATGTGTGGGATTTCTCGACAAAAACATTAAATAGTGAGAGCATAATGGCTTGACAATGGGCGCACAACACTGTTGGCAAGTTCTGACAAACTGTCAACAAGGCCAAAGTTTGATGATTAGTTGCAGGCTAAAGGAAGAGACGACTAAGGGAAGCATGTGCAGACAGTCGGTGTTGTCTAATCGAAGACAACTGCTTGTTACATGCCATCATTAGGCAGCAAAATGCTATTTTACTGTGTATGTCAACTGCCATTTTTTTGTAATTTTTATCTGAGACTTTGTTTTGTACATTTTTTTATAGAGTTAGAGGGTGAAATTGTGTGCAAGCCTGCAAGCAAACATGCTTGTATTGAAACTAAAAAATAAATGCAAGGTTGGATAATGTTAGGAGGAAATACCTCCAATAACCCACAATGCCCTTTAAATAGAGAACAAATCTCGACTGTGTAAGTAAAAAAAAAAACCCTTTTGATTACAAATCGAAGGATGAGATAATAATAAAGAAAAAGCGTCACACACAGTGAAAACAGTAAACAACATATTTAGTTCAAGAAAAAGGGGCCAACGAATGGCTATCTCAGAAACAGGCTCAGGTAGCCAACAAAATCGGAGTGAGATGACAACGGCCACAACAGGCCGGCACTCAACACCGAATGCACTAACAAATCGCACAACTCACGACCTACACAAGGTCTGAAACTCGCTCGCTCAAAACTCCCAACAAATGGGTTTTTCAAGGGGGGTAAATATAAGAATGATAGTTGATCTCACGACTCACACAGAGTAGTAATCGTACATCGACTCTTTAGGGGGGCTGTGAACAGCCATTTTATAGTGGCCGGAGAAGACACCGGAAAAGGCAAGAAGGGATAAAGGAGGAAGGAGAATCGGGTTTACAGAGGGAAAGAAGGGAAAACCTCCAAATGAGGTGGAATAGTTAGGGCAACACAAAAGGTCAACCGAGGGTTTAAAAAGTCTAGGGCAAACAACAGGTCAGCCCGGGTCGGGTAGGAGCAAATGGGCTTTGTAAGTGGGTTGTGATCCTGTTGGGCCTCATTAGCGGTTGGGCCAGCATAGTTGGGTCTGATCCAAAAATCTCAACATTCCCTACCTTGGACGAAAACCTCAGAAAGGAGATCTCTGGCCCAAGTTTAGTTTCTAGGCATTCATCATCGCCTAAAACATCACCGGGACACCACAAAGGTACCTGCAAGACAGATAAACATACTAGCACACTTAGGTTAGTAAGGTATACAAGAAAACAGGACAAATGACCAAAAAAGAACATAAAAAAAATTAGTAGACTTCTCCTTGGTTATTTGGAATAACAACATTTTCTTCTTCGTCACTATCTGGATTTCTATTCCTTTTGTTTTTCCTGGATGTCCTATAGTCTTTAATTTAGTGCCCTGTAATCCCACAATTGTAACACTATTTCCTTTCTTTCTTTTTATCATCTCCATCCTCATCATCTTTTGATTTATAAATCTTATGATTGTAACCAAAGTTCCTAGTCTTTCCCTTCACAAAGTTCACTTCAAGTTGGTTTTGACTAGGTTTGTTAGCCTTAATGTCCATCTCCTTACTCTTATGACCACTAACAACAGTTTCAAGGTTCACATTATTCCTACCATACTTGATAGCAGATTTAACATCACTGTACTCCTCTGGTATAACATTCAACAAGACAATTGCGGTATAGTCATCAATGTTCTTATCACCAGTCAACTTAATGTCTTGGACTAATTTAGTGAATTCATCAAGATTTTCATCAATGTTCTTGGACAAGTCTAACTTACACCGAAAAAATTTCTCAAGCAGAAAAAGCTTACTAGGTAATGAATTCTCAGTATACAGTTCTTCTAACTTATCCCACAAATTCTTAGCATTTTCTTGCTTACCTACTTTTCTAATTACGGAATTAGACAGGTTAAGTATTATGGAGGAGTAAGCATATTCATCATCTTCTAGCCTTTTATCCTTAGTGACAGTTCAGGGTATCTACCATATATAGCTTTAAAAACCTTTTGTTGTATTAATATGCCTTTCATTTTCTGTTGCCATATAGAAAAGTCAGATTTACCATCGAATCGAAGCAAATTATAACTAGCCATAGATAATAGAGATATCACACAAATTCACTAATATAAAGCCGCAAACAAAACTTTCCCAAGAGACTGTCAAACACAATACGTAGTACGCAGAAATAGTATCAGAACAGAGTACACAGAAATAATAACAAGAACAAAGTAATCAAGAGACACCTCTGAACCTCAACCAGATACCCGACGGTCTCACGGGGCCCGACCAAGTGAGGGATCAAAAGGAAATAACTGGTGCACTAAGCGAATATACTTAACAGTATTTATCAACAGAAAAAGAGCACTAAGCAATGTAACCAACAGAAGCAGTATTATCAGCAGACGCAGTGCACTAAGTTGTGTAATCAACAGAAGCACAATAACAGTATAGAGACAGAGTTAGAAATATTTACCGAACCACAACGCCCGACCTAGAACCGGTTAATACTGGCTCTGATACCACTGTTAGGAGGAAATACCTCCAATAACCCACAATGCCCTTTAAATAGAGACCAAATCTCGAATGTGTAAGTAAAAAAAAACCCTTTTGATTATAGAATCGAAGGATGAGATAATAATAAAGAAAAGCGTCACACACAGTGAAAACAGTAAACAAAATATTCAGTTCAAGAAAAAGAGGCCAACGAATGGCTATCTCAGAAACAGGCTCAGGTAGCCAACAAAACCGGAGTGAGATGACAACGGCCACAACATGCCGACACTCAACACCGAATGCACCAACGGATCGCACAACCCACGACCTACACAAGGTCTGAAACTCGCTTGCTCAAAATTCCCAACAAATGGGTTTTTCAAGGGGGATAAATATAAGAATGATAGCTAATCTCACGACTCACACAGAGTAGTAATCGTAGATCGATTGACTCTTTAGGGGGGCTGTGAACAGCCATTTTATAGTGGCCGGAGAAGATACCGGAAAAGGCAAGAGGGGATAAAGAAGGAAGGAGAATCGGGTTTACAGAGGGAAAACCTCCAGATGAGGCAGAATAGTTAGGGCAACACAAAAGGTCAACCGAGGGTTTAAAAAGTCTAGGGCAAACAATGGGTCAGCCCGGGTCGAGTATGAGCAAATGGGCTTCGTAAGTGGGTTGTGATCCTGTTGGGCCTCATCGGCAGTTGGGCCAGCATAGTTGGGTCTGGTTCAAAAATCTCAACAGATAATTTGCGAATGAACTTGTGTTATCTTTTATGTTAAATCGTTTGCTTATATTTATGACTTGTTACATGCAATTGTTTGCAACTCCACCCAAACTCGATCAACATAAACTTGTTGACCGTGTGTGTTGTGAAAAGGTTGACTGGCATGCGATGAGCAGCACAATAGGCATATACATTTTTCTATGGTGAAAGTTTGTAAGGCATTTACCATAATACCAAAACTGAATCTAATGATACCACAAAAATAAGGTTATATTTATTTTAGTCCATGTGTTTTAAATAATCTTTAAAATCATCAAATTTTAATTTTTATTGTTCAATTTCATCTTTCCGGTGGAATTTCGGCCAATTTTTCCTTCAAGTGAAGGGTGCTCTTGTACCTTTCTTATATTCTTATATTTTTTCTGTTTTTTGTTTTTAGTTTTCCTGCATTTTTTCACTTTCTGTTTCAGTTTTTCTTTTTGCTTCTGTTTCTATATCTTTTCTGTTTCTATTTCTATATTTTTTTGCATTTTTTGTTGTTTCTGCATTTTTTCTATTCCAGTTTATGTTTTATTCAGTTTTTTGTTTCCTGTGTGTTTGAACAGGACCTAAATCTGTAGCATAATGGTTGGAGGAAGGGGGGAAGACACTCCGTTGATGAAATGCTCATCTTTTGTTTGTTTTTTAATGATGTTCTACAACAACACATGCAGAAATATTTTTTTGATATATTGACATAGTACAAATACTTTCATCTTAGGTTTTTGATGTTTTGACAAACAACTTTTTTGATGTATTTTGGCAATGGAAATTTTGTTTGTCTTTGCATCAAACTCAGGTTTCGTTATTTATTGTTTCTTATTCGTTGTTTACAAGTTCAATCATTTAATACAGGTTTAACAAAGCATTAAACAGGGGTATGCCTAAATTTTCATACCTAAATTATGGTATGAAAATTGCAATTTTCTTCTGAATTTTATTATTTTTATTAAATTTGATTTGTGTATTTCGTTTTTAATTACACCATATATTTATAAGGTGGTATGCTTGGCAAAACACAAATTCTAACTATCAATAGTGGCCTTCAAATGGTCAAATGCTAACAGTCATAAATGGCTAAACTAAAATTGATTGTGAAAATAGCGGGATGTTTTTGCAATTGTGCATATTGTACTAAAATTTGTAGAGACCTTTTTTACAAAGACCATTTTTTCACTGGAAAAATAGTCAAAATTCAACCGTAAGGATGAAATTAAAAAATAAAAATTGGATGATTTTAAAAATTAGTTTAAAATACAAGGACTAAAATAACAATAACCCCATAAAAATATGAGATAAAGGCAAAAGTCAAGCCCACCAGAGATGGCCCGAAGACAAGCCCAGGCAAGAAATTCTTCAAATAAAAATTGAAGATGAACTACTACCTTCAGGTCAAGATCCATGACTTCCTCGCGGGATGAAAGCTAGGTTAATTGTCTTGCCAAAAATGTTCACAGGTAGCCCACAAAATGGTCCAACATGAGGCTTAGGGGGTGTTTACAAAAACTTATGCTTATAAAAAAGTGAGAAGTTGTAGAGAAAGTTGATAGTTTTAGTTGTAGGGGGTGTTTGCAATAGCTTATGCTTATGCTGTGAAAATAAGTTGTAGAGAAAGTTGTAAGTTAAGTAGTAGTAAAAGTGGAGAGCGTTTCAATGCAAAAGTGAAAAGTGGAAAAAATTAGAATTGGAGTGTTTGAAAATAAACTACAAATTTAAGCACTTATATTGAAATTTACTAATTTATCCCTAATTAAATTATACAATTTTTCATTCTTTCTTTTTTCTTCTCATTCCCCCTTTCTTCTTCATTTTTGTGTCTGCACCCCCACCCTCCATTCTCCCTCTTCCCCAATATTTTCCCCCTTTCTTCTCCAGGTATGATTCCCACCATTTTTGTTGCCGCCCACCCTCCATTTTTCTCAACCCACTTCTAGTTCTTTATTCACCTTCACAAAACACTTAAAATGCATGTCAGTAAACACACACACACACACACATATATATGTGTATATATTAACTTATTTATAATTATATATATATTTCTTAAAATACATTTATCTCTCATTGTATATACATATATGTGGACGCACAGTGGTGGTGTTGGTGGTGGCAGAAATGGTGGCGGTAAGAGGAGTGGTTGTGTAACGTGGTGGTGGTGGTGGTGAGGAAGAGTGGTTGTAATGTGGTGGTGGTGGTGGGTATTATTGTAAAATATAGAAAGAGAAAAAGTGATAAAGTAACAAAAGCTGGAAGAAGCACCTAAATTGGTGCTTTGAACTTTTGCTGAAAAAAAAGTTAAAGTTTAGCTTTTGAGAAGCTAAAGCAAAATTCCCAAACACTCATTTGCAACTTGAATTTAGCTATAAGCTAATAATCACTTTTTTTTTTTTTTTTTTTTTTCAGTTTTTGCAAACACCCACGTAGTAAAAGTTGAAAATATTTGGAAATAGTATAGAAAAGTAAAAAGGAATTAGGTTTTGAGTGTTTGGGAAAAAAGTTGTGGAAAAATCACATAGTGGTACATTACTTTTATGCACTCCTATTAATTAAAGAAAGAAAAATTGAATGACTTTTTTGAACAAGCCTTTTACTGGGTTTGTCTTTTTCGCACTTTCTCTTCCAAAGATTTCTTCAGCATTTTGGTGGGTCTTCTCCAAAGGTAATAAATTATCTCTACAAGACATCTAATCAAATTAATGGGTGTTCTTTAACACTAACTACTCATCTTTTAATTCCAACTACCATCTTAATTGCTAGGAAGAAAGATCTATATATTAACATCAACTTTCTTCTTCATTTGCTCATAGGATTTCATCAAAATCGACCAGAAAAATGTTTGAGTTCGACCCATCAAGGTATGATTTTCGTTAAATAGATCTAAATATTGTTTTCGGCAGAGATGATTTGTATTTAAAGTGACTACTGTCAAAATATTTAGGGTTTGTAATTTTGATTTCCATTGGCAGGTATTGAGATGGCTAAGAACAATGGATTTCATAATCTGATGGACATGTTTAATGTTGTATCTTGGACTCCACAAGAAGAATCTATGATTGTTGATATGCTTGTCGTGGAGTCGATGAACGGGAACTTGTGGAGAGTTAGGAATTATCGTACAGTTTTGGAAAATCTTGCATAGAGAATGAGTGCATCTACTGGGAAAAAAATTTCCTTTAAGAAAGTCTTAATAAAGTTCAAAAGACAAAGGTTGAGGTACAAGATTTGGGACATTGTATGTCATTGGGCTGGTGTTAGCTTCAATTCCAGGAAAAATAAGATCGAAGCAACTGATGCACAGTGGGACGCAATTATTCAAGTAATATCATAGCATTTTGAAATGGTATAATATCTTCATTCTAAATTAGTTTATTAATATATCATTATTATTATATTTGTAGGAACATCTTCAAGAATGTATAAAGAAAATGGAGAGAGACTTTGGATGGAGCTTATGTTTATATTTGCTAGACATATGAGTGAAACATTTGAGTACTTTGAACTTTGAGTGGTTGAATGTCATCCTCAACTTATGCCTAGAGTTATCGTACTCGATAATTCTGTGGACAGTCGGCATGAAGATGTGGTTGGTGTTGTACAAGAGAATAATGAGAAATAAGTCAATGTCATCTATATATAATAAAACAGAATCATTAAAACTATCTACCTAAGCGCCACGTATACGCAATGAGCTCTATTCTGCCAAATGGAATTTAACAACTTTTTAGATAAAAGAGAAAAAAATATATTAGTATTTATCCAAAAGAATCTAATCAATATTATATGTTTATATAATTTTTTAAGTAACAAAAAACATGTTTATCCAATATATATGTACTAGCATAATACCTGTGCTATGCACGGTTATATATTTTTTCTTTTTTTAAATAGAATTTTTTTTTTGTAATATATGTCACTATAAATGAATCTTTTACGTCAAAATAAATTTTCATTTTCTAAATATAGGTAAGATATAGTAGTTTTGATTTTTTTTTAAATCTATTTTGGTTATTATATTGGAATGATATCTTCCGACACGTATAATATATATATGTCTACTTATCTAAATTTGTATTTATATGAGGATTACTTTCGACAATTAGGACATTTTGCTAAATATGTAGATCATCTTTTATATATAGCGAATCTTACATAAAAATATAAAAAGTAAAGTATTTAACTCTATAAATGTACATAAATCTAAAATGATCATACTTATTTAAAAATAAATAAAATATTAAGTAAGAATAGAAACTTACTTGTAATGAGTTATAAGAAACAAAATTGAAAGGGAAAAAAAAAGAAAGAATTAAAGAAATATGGGCAATAAAAAGAAAATTCAATTTAAAATAACTTCAAAATCTGAATTATCATTTCATCAATTTGAACAAAAGAAGATAAGGAGTAAATGATCATGTATGACAAAGTAAAATAAGAACAAATAAAAACAGAATATTTAAGTTCAATTAAAACAAAACTCTAGCAGCATTATCATCGGCCATGAAAGAATAAAAATTCTTTCATCGATGCAAAGAAATCTTAATAGATGAAAATTTAATATGCAAAATAATAAACCAACAATTAAAACAATAAATATTATCATGGCAACAGAAAAGAAGACACATTAAAAGAAGAGTTATAATAATGAAAAAGATAAAGCATGCAGAAGCTTAAAATGAAAAATAGATTGAAATGTATAAGTCATAATAGCTTTGCCTTTAATAATAAAGAAAAAAAATGGAGCATATTGATATGCTATAAATTGATAGCAACTTGAAAATCATACTGCTCTCTATTCAAGTTTTGAGAATTTTGGGAGGAATATAACATGTAAAATATAAATAGAGAACATTATGGCTTATAGTGACCTTTTGAAAGATAAAATATGAAACTTTATTTTCATGAAAACTCAAGTTAATTATTTTATAGTTAATCTTTTAAAGTGAACTTAGAATGTTAAATATAATAACTTACTAATATGTAGGTTATATTTTTTTCCTTGTAAAAAAAAATGTGAATCACAAAATAACATTTTCTTGTTTATCAAATGAATGAAATTCAACTTAAAACTTGATAAGTTACCACCATCCTCTTATCATGTTATTTAAGCAAAAAATAATAATTAAATAATTAAAAGAATACAAAAGGCAAAAACAATAGAAAGTATTGTATATTTTTAAGTTTTTAAGTAAAACTACAAAATAAAAAATAAAAATAATACTCAAGATATATTAAAAAATTCAATTAAAATTTTAATTGGTTCATTTCAATAGAAAAATATTAAATTGTAAATTGCTTATTATTTAATTGTAATCAACTGAATTGTGATTATCCTTTTAAGAAATGAAAATATCTTATTTGGTAATTCAATGAAATTAAAGAAAAAAAGGTTGACTAACATTAGTAGTGGTTCACCTATTTATTATTAAAGCACATGTCTGTTCTATGGTTCTATTAAGATAATGATTTACCTTATTTATTTTTATTTTGAAGCACATATTCATTATTCATTTTAAAGCACATATTCATTGTTTACCTTTATCCAAAAAACTTCACTTATCATTTAAAGTAATTAGTTAGTAAAAAGTTTAACTTCATTTTTATATTCAATACACGTTTGTATTTTTCTACTTTGTTAATACTTTAACTTTTAAATTTTTTATTGTTTATTTATTTTTATATTTAAAATTTTATATTATTTATAAACCTATTTCTTTATTTATTGAAAACACAATTTTCCCGTGCCTTGGCACGGGGTACTAACTAGTTGACATAGAGGAATCAAAAACACAACTTGCTTCTGTTGCTTCTAACAATGGTGGTTGGTGCACGAGAAAGTTCAATGAGAAAAGAGAAAGGTATGGTTTCTAATGTTCTAAAGGGCTATTATAAGGTTATTTCAAGGTAATTGTGATTCTGCTTACTCAACTACTAATTGACAAGTTGAAATGTCAAGAAGATATTCTCTACTATCTTTTGTTATTATATGTGAAATTAGGATGTTCAAACCACTTCTGGTAAGGTATTTAGGATATGAAATGTTGATTTCTACCACTAGTTGGTAGAGTATATGGATGGTATTTTCTAATTGACCTTGTTTAGGCTATTATGCAACACATTTTGTTGATATCTACTTTTGTTTTAAATATGGGGTTAGCTTTTGCTCTCCACTTTTTGTTGTGAATATGGAGACATATTTATGTGTTGCTTGTTAATGAAATTCGGCCATTATAAATCCTGAAATTATTGGTGTGTGTGTGTGTGTTTTTTTTTTTTTCCGTACTACTCCATTTTTTTCGTGTTTTACATCTTTGGAGAGCTAGATAATCATTAAATTAAAAGCACATTAACACATTTATAATAAAATGACAAAGTTGTACATGTAACATATTAACACATGAACACATTCATAATAAAATTATCAAATGCAAAAGTTGGCAGTAGTTCATACATCATCCCTTGGTTACAAACACAACTTTTGCAAGCCGACAAAATGGGAATTCCAAGCCGACAAAATTCATGGGAAGTAGTTCATACAATTTTAGTTCATGGGAATGCCAAGCCGGCAAAATGTAATAGATGTGCATATATCATCCCTTAGTTCATCCATTTCATGGGTACTCTGTTGGACTTCGATGTGATGAGAATTTTCATCTTCTCTGTTTACATTATCTTCTTCAGAATGAACATTAGGATTTTGTTCGATGTTTAAGAAATCTAAGTCATACTGATCATGCTTACAAATAAAGTTGTGAATTGCCATCGTTGCGGGCACAAGTGCAACTTGATTTGGCCACTGGATATTTATTGGTATATCAGTGATCATTTGCCATTTCTCTTTCCATATACCAAATGAATGTTCAATTGCTGATCTTAAGGAAGAGTGAAAATAATTGAATGTTTCACGGTAATTAGTGTAGACTGATGCACGTCGGAAATCGAAAAGATGGTATTTCTGACCTTTGTATGGGGCAAGGAATCCAAGAATATTATTAGGATACCCCGCGTCGACCAAATAATATTTTCCTAAATTAAAACTGAAAATAAATAAGCAAATAATATTTAATTAACAAATTAATGAACAGAAGAAACTAAACACTATATTGTTCACCTTAGGAGGCATCGGAAAACCTTTGGATAAATCCCTTATTGTTTTGTAGAAAATTTCTAGTATCATGTGCACTTCCTTGCCAACCAGGTAAAACAAAAGTGAAACACAAGTCAACATCACAACCCAAGCTAGGAGTCCATACACTGTCCCCTAACGCTACAACATCAGAGAATAACATTTCTTGCTCATACAACATCATCGGCCAACGCTCTCTAAACTTGGCTGCATCAGGAATCTCCTACACAAAGGAAAAAAAAGTGAGAAAATAATATTTAAACAACTACCCAAGAATATATTAGATGCTCAAGGCAAATTTGAGACTAATTAAAGTAAGGATAGAAGGTGTACCTGTATTTTTCTTTGCCACCACTCTAGACTACCATTAATAGTACCTTTCTCGTGATTCCACCCAATCCCAATTTCTCCTCTCAACAAAGATTTCCATAATCCACATTCTTTCTTAAAGTAGTTCCCAATGATTCTTTAATTGAATTCTTGTGTAATTTTGGTTTGTAGAAAGTGAGAATTTTCTAACAATGTTCTCCCAACCAACTTTACTAAAGTGGCTACCAGGCCTATTCCCGGTTGGTAGATCCTCAACACACACTTTTATAAATATCTCAGTAGACTTTGGATCCAGCGAGCCTTCTCAATAGTCTCTATATTTTCCCCGTTATTCTTTCTATTAGATTCGATGCTTTAAGAAGGTTGTGTTTGTGACAGCGGTTGTTGAAGCATTTGATAGTTTATTTCAGAAAATCTTGATAAAAGTGACTATGAATCCATAGCTACAGAAACAGGTCCTTCATAGTTCATTTAACAAATTTGTATGTATTTATATTGTTTCAATGAACTATTCTTTCAAGGAACGCATGCACAACACTTTGCCATACAACGGATACAAAACATGCACACCACTTTGTTCTTTCAAGTCATTTTTCAAGGACATGAGAAGATTCATAACAAATTCTATTAAATTTTATGAACAAGATCCGGTTCTCTTTCTCTAAAAACTCATTCCAACTTCAAAATTAAAATCATGAATAGAAGAAATCAAAATTAATTGGAATCATATAGATAAAATCTCTGTATTACTACTTCTAACGTCTCAAACATAAAACCCATTAACATTATGTAATCACGTTTCACAAGTAGATGCAAAATATGCTTGGACATTCACATCATACATCAATTTTCGAAAGATATTACAGTTGGGTCGGCAAACTATCAAAATGGGTTTCTGTAGTTTTTTCGATGCAAGAATTTCTCATCTGCAACTTAAAATCCTTACTTCTTTATAATCTACATTACTATACATTTAACACACACAAAACAAGTATATATATTTTACATGGGTTTAGTAATAATAAAAAAAAAAGAACCTGGTTGCAGCACCTTTTTGAAAAATCAAAAAACCTACAATACGATTTCTTTCGATCTTCAATGAATGAGTGAAACTAAACTTGATTTAGAGTATGCTTCATTTCTATTGTTGCTTGAAGATGGAATCACGAATTAGAGAGAAGGTTAGGGTTTTTTTGTTGGGAAAGAGAATTGGGAGAAGAATTCAAAAGAAGAAATGCTCTGTTACTTTTATTTCTTTAAGGGCATAATAGGATTAATAACAAAATGTAGAGGACAAAAATGTCTGAAAACAACTTTGAAATATTTACAAAAGTGCCATTAAGCAACAAAAGCTGAAGAGTTGCAGCTTTGAGCTTATGACTAAAATCGGCTGAATTTCAGAGAAGCAAAAGCAGAAGCCTTTTCTACAAACACTTAAACTAAACTTATTTTAAGCTAAAAGCACATAATCACTAATAAAAAAACTCCCCCAAACACCCACTTAGACAAATATGGATGTTGGACTCCACCACCCACTAATTAAATGGATAGGGTAAATAACTACCCACTAATCACTATCTACCAATGTTTTCAGAACTGGATCTGGATCAAACCGGTCAAGTTACTGGGTCATTGGGTCACTGGTTCGATCGGTCGGATCGGATTAAAAAATCGATTGACGCGCACCTTATTATATATATGTAATATATCAATAATAGATTAAATAAATATATTTTATAATGATATTTTATAACAATGTACAATTTTTAAATGAATATAATCTATAATTATTTAACAATAAAAATTCAACAAACCTTTTGAAGGAAACAAATTAAATCAAAATTGAAACTAACAAGAATTTAAAATTTAAATCCTATAACAAAAATTTAGCGACTGTTGCCTTCATATATTTTTGTTAAGTCCAAAAAAGATTAAAAGCATGGAGAAAAAGAGAAAGAAATAGATGAAGAATGAAAAGTGGCTTATTGTCCTTCCCACATTGGAAAACTATAGGCAAAGTTTAAGCACTTGCCCATAGCTTAAGCACTTGCTCATTGTCCCACATTGGAGTAACACAAGGCAAGCTTAAACAATTGATACTATAAGTGATAATTAAATTGAGTAATTATTCATGAAACATTTGCCTCTCTATTTTTTTGGCATTTATTTTTTTATTTCACTATATTATTCTTTAGTGGAATATATGTTTGATTAGTGAAATATATATTTCACTATATCATTAGTTTCTTTTTAAAAAAATTAAAACTTGGTCGATTTTGGTCGGTTTTGACTGAATTTGACCGGTTTGCACTGGGTTTGACCGAGGGGGTTTTTACCCTATGAACCAGACTGGGACCATGGCCGGTTCCTGGTCAGACCGGTCGAATCAGCTGGTTCGATTTGGGTTTGAAATCAACTATCTACAATGCACCGACATGTCCCTCTTTTTGGGCCACAATTATGGACATGGAAGGATCTTATAACTTCTCAATCTTGTCTATTTGTTTATTTTATCATTTTCTCTTCATTTTTTCTCATGTATGTCTAATGTAGAATTTCATCAAAATTTGTTTATTTTTAAATTGATCAATTTCGAACAAACTTGATGAAGGTTCCAACTTACAACTTAATAGTTGCGTCAAAATTCCCCTAATAGATTTATTTTACCTCATTCAATCTTTAAACCATATGGATATGAGAATAAAAGAAATGAAAATATTCTAAACACAAAACAACAAGTTACAATAATTACAAGCATATATAAGCTGGTAATTAAGGTCTCGACATAGCTAAACCACAACAACAGGTTAACACCATCCATAGATACTTTTAATAACAAACATCACATAAGTACATCCACCCATATATATTGTTCTTACAAAATGGAACATAAATTTCAACATCAATAGTCATTGGTCCTCAAAACGTAAGATAATGAACATCGAAATTATTCAATATGTAACAAATGTACTGTTGACCAAGAGTTAAATGTCGCACGATATAATATAAACCTGTGGGGCTGCCCAAAAAAGTGTTTTTGCCTTCACTGCTACTCCAAAGAAAAGTGCCCACGCAGGTGACACAATATACAGGTATTATCTTCATCATACGGATACGGTATTGCTCCTCGCCGACCCTCATCGTTACTTGATATGTCTACGTACTTGATTTTCTGCTCCTCAGGCTCGTTTGAAACCAAAAATTGCAACCACATTTGCCCAATCTGGTTATCCTTCCCATTGATAACCATTCAATCTCCTGAAATAATCAAAAGAAAATTAAAGTTATATTCATTATTTTGGGGAAGGAGTATTGAAGAGAAAATTAGCAATGTAATTTGTTTTTTTTTTTTCTCGCATGCAACATACTCTGGTTATACCAGCCCGTTTCTGTGGAATAGCGTAGACCAGATTCCTATCATTATCGCACATGAAGCCCTAAATCTTCATCACACAGTGTAAAGTATTGTACCTCAGTTGAAGGTGCTCCAATCTCTTCTTAATTACAATATAGTGAAACTGCCAACCAAACCCATTTCTCACGACGTCAGAGGCATACATCAGCGAGTGTATGTTGGGGGTTTGCCAATTTGCTTGTGGTCACAATATTCTTGGAAATACATAGGTTGGATGAAGGCTTTATATGTTTCATTGACCAATGACGAGTGTAGAAATACCTACATTGTGGGCGTGGGGCGTCATCTGCAGGTTAAGGGTCGCCTCTGTGCATGGCGAGAGAAAGTGATACAGGGAGATTTCTAGTGTTGTACGTGGAGTTAATGGAAATGAATGGCTACTCATTTATGTTATGAAACCCTCGTACTTATAAGAGAAAGGGTGATTTAGATACAACGTGTGTGGTGTTAATGCATTAGGTTTTCCACCAATCTTACAAATTCTCTTATTTGATTACTTACAAATTGTTAAGGCAAAATTACAATTTTGGTCCTGTAACTTTAGGCCATTAGCACTTTTAGTCCTGTAACTTTCGCTGTTTACACATTTCGTCCTTTTTTTGACACATTTAGTCCTATACATCTCAATTTTGGTTCTTTTTTAACGCATTTAGTCCTGCCTTTACACTTTTAGTCCACCGGTAAAATTTCCGGCCAATTCGATTGGCCGGAATGCCACGTCAAATACCAAATCATTTGCCACATGAGATTGGTGTCAAATAAAACCAAAAACGAGTAGGACTTTCCCCCAAATTGAACCCTAGTTCCCTAATTTTTCATCTTCGAATTGCTTGCAATTTTTTTCTTCCTGAACAAATCAAGGGAGCTCGAACTGCGAAATTAGAGCTAAAGAAACTGAAAAGATGAGTGAAAGAAGTTATGGGTCAAGTAACGTCAGCTGCAAATGTGGGAAGCAAGCTCGATTGAAGTGTTCATGGACTAATGAGAATCCCGGGAGGAGATTCTACTCATGTGAAGACTACAAGGTATGTGATATTCTGATTATAAATTGTCACATTTTTTTTCATAGATTTTCATTTCATATCTTGGTTAATTTGTAGAAAATAAGGCACGGTAGACATGGGTGTGATTTTTTTTTGTGGGAGGATCCTCCTGTGTGCCCAAGGGCAATGGTTGTGGTGCCTGGGTTGCTGCGGAATATCAGAGAGAAAGAAAAGCGTATTTCATCCTTGAATGAGAATATCAAGGAGAAAGACATACAGATTGCGTCGTTGAAAATGAAGTTGAGTGTTGTAGTTGTTGTCTCCCTCTCTATAGCTCTGTTTTTGCTACGTTGAGTTTATGTAGAAGTGTATGACTGTACTTTTACGTTGTAGGTTGTAAGAATTTTATATAAGTAATGGAAGTAAGTATGTGTTGTTATTGTTCATCTGTTATATTCAATTGTACATAGAAATAATGCAACAGTAAAAAAAAATGCACAATTAACATTGAGCATAAACATTAACATTAAGTAATGACATTTTGATGGTGCATATCCGCCCAAGGTTTTACAAAAGAAGTTGCCAAAATGGTGCAAAAGTATAACATTTTCATGGTGACTGACTACTTCACAAAAAGTAAAACCATTGCAGCAACATGATGACCTACTATTTCACAAAGTCAAAAACTAAACTGAAGTCTTTAAACAAAGCAACCCTTCTTCTTGCTTCCTTTATTCTCTTTTCCTTTGTCCCCAATCACTTTGTTCAAGTTAGACAAAGTGACATATTTCTTTCCATCTTTCATGATGAAAGAAGATGATGATTTTCTCAATTTGGTCCTTGTTGATCTTGGGTTGCAAAAACACTCTATGGGAGAAGTGTGGTGATGCCCTGATATTGACACCTTTATGAGGTGGTGCTGCTTCAGTTATTAGTGTAGGAGGTGTTGGTGGCACTGAATGAGGTGGTGTTGTCCTTGGTGGCACAAATGGAGGTAATGGAGGCCTTGGTGGTAGACTTGGGGTTGGCACAAAAAATTGCAGTTGATGGTCCAGGTCTTGGTGGTAGTGATGCTGCAGGTACTGGTTGTGGTAGCATAGTTGATTCTGCAACCATCTTTGTCTGAGACCTTGTTTTTACCATCCTTGGGCAAGGGTCTTCACCTATGCACTTGGGCTGAAAAAGAAAATATAATTAGTGTCATTGTGTAGTACTTGTAAAACTTGAAAAGTTGGACTTACAGTTTCAACTTGTGGTCTTGGTGGTAGTGATGCTGCAGATACTGGTTGTGGTAGCATAGTTGGTTCTGCAACCATCCTTGTCTGAGACCTTGTTTTTATCATCCTTGGGCAAGGGTCTTCACCTATGCACTTGGGCTGAAAAAGAAAATGTAATTAGTATTATTGTGTAGTACTTGTAAAACTTGAAAAGTTGGACTTACAGTTTCAACTTGTGGTCTTGGTGAGGGGGCTTTTCTTTTCTTCTTCACCTGACAAGTTAAAATGATTTTAGATTGGATTAATGAAAAATATCACACAAGCTTTGACTTGAAAAATTTTAAAACGAAGTCTTACTTGTAATTTCTTGGGTGCTGTAGTTGCAGGCTCCCCATATTCCACTGCTTAATTAGGTACATCAAGCATAACATCATCAATGCACTCAGACTGTAGCAACTCTGAATATATATCCTCTGCAGTCTCAACTCTGTCTTCAGTTACAACAGGATCTGCCTCATCTCTAAGTCCCATTGTGCATGTTTTAATGTTGTGCTTACCCATTTCACATCTCTTGCATTTAACTATTTTTTGTTGCCTCTGCAGCCTTGATCCTTTCTGCATGCCTCTACTCTTCTTCTTTTGTTTTTGTGCAGGCTCATCCAATTCCCTCCTTCTCAAATTTTTTCGGTCTTCCAACACCCTTGCTAAACTTCGGAGGAAGTGGAGGTATATACCCAGTCTTCTCCCACAATTCAGGTCCATTCATAGGATTGATTGAATGCTCATACACTTTCAGAAATGTGTTAACAGTATAACACTCATTTACATACTCTTAAGGATTACCATTCTCACACAAGATAGCACATAATGCATGTTTACACGGAATTCCAGTCAAGTCCCACTTTCTGCAAGAGCAAGTTTGTCCAGCCAATTAATGGCCTACAACCACTCATAAACCCATCCTTTAATGCTTTCAGACATACATAAAACCTGTTAAACTTTCTCTCATTGGGCTGCCCACCCTCAGTAGTTGACATAATCACTGTAGAGCCTGGATTTGTTTTCTGTAATTCCCCTGCATAATCCCACAGTTGTTTGTATTGATCATCTGGATTGCCTTCTATTTTTTTCAAAGCTTTCCACTTTGCTCTATATGCTTGAGACTGACTAACATGGCATCTAATATCCTTGACAACATCACTCTTAAACCCCTTGATGTTCCTCTTTGGATCAGTCCTAAATTCTTGCTCAAATCTTTTTGACAACCAAGTAGATTCATATTTTTGCAATTGTACACAGGGCCATAATTGTGCTTAAACTGATATTGTCTTATTTGAAAAGAAGCCTCATCTTCATTTTCAGAGCATGCACTTTCCACTCACAACCTTCAGTCACACATTTTGCATAGCATCTTAACTTATCATTTTTCACAATTTTGATGTTTTTGTGTGTCATTATGGCATGAGAATGAATAGATTCTCTGAACTCTTTTTTTGTCCCAAAAATCATGCCTAATTCATACTTTGGATCAAAAAAGTGGTTGGGATTGAATGTAGTGTTACCTGCAACACTATACTCTTCATCACCACTGAAATTACCTCCAAGTGACACCAAATCATCCTCACTCTCTGCCAAATCTACATCACCACTGTCAGAGCTACTGTCATCACTTTCTTCACTATCTGTTACTGTCAAGTTATCCCCATCACCCCTCCATTCAACATCTGGATCAATATTTTCCATAAATAATCCATCATCCTCACCATGGATATGTTCATCATTCATATCAACATTGTAGTCACTATCTGTATCCTCACTTCCACCCTCAGTCAAATCATCTTGCACACCACCCACCCTTACATCTACCAAATTTGTTTCTGTCTCATCCATCCTAATCTCTGGTCCTCTATTTTCTTCAGCTCTTTCATTCACAATATTAGAAAACCCCACCTGACTCCCCATTACATTGATGAAATGCAATTCCCCATCCATATATAAGTTAACTTCTCTACTGTACTGACTAGCCAAACAAAGAGAAACCAATTCTTTATCCTCATTAATCAACTCAAATCGGTTATCAACCATTTTGTAGTATCTTTTCAGCCCAACTATCCCAGCCTCATTTGTTAACTTCTGAAGATAGTCTCCAGACACAATGTTTATATCAACATGATCAAATACAACTTTTAACCCCCCCTACATATGCTGCAAATGGCTCATAAAAAATTTCACCCCCATAGTGAATTCTAACAGTTACAGCAGGATCAAGCTCATCCGAAAAAAATAAACATATGCAAAAATAAAAAAATAGGAAACAAACCACCAACAACATCACAACATATGTAAAAATGAAAAATACAAACAGAGCAGCAACATTCACAAACCACCAACAAATATAAAACCTCATATAAAATAGGAAACAAACCACAAAAAATTAAAAAATTACATTTTTGTTGTACGGTTTACTAGACAGCACCACCAACAACACAACCAAATATTGTAAAAGAAACCCTAAAAAGAAGAGAAAATCTTAAAATATACAGATACAATGCGCCAATCGTCAATATAATATACATTCACAACAATTCATCAACTATTATATGTAATACACAAAACAAACACTTACCGTAGTATGGTGGAGGGAACAAATTGCGATCCCTAGCTCGTAACATTGCTCTGGAATGAAGACTTCCTCCAAGTCCACCGATTTTGTAAGATCTCCCACTGATTCTTGCATGAACTCTCAAATTTTCGAATGACAATGTTGTTAATCGAGGGTTTTAGAATGGGATTTGGGGGAAAAGGGGTGCTTTTTTTGCCTAAGTGTTTAAGGGATTTTGTTGCGGGAAAGCTGAAGAACACTCTGGATTTAGTGGGCTTCTACGAATCTCACGTGGCAAATGATCTGGTATTTGACGTGGCATTTCGGCCAATCGAATTGGCCGAAAATTTTACCGGTGGACTAAAAGTGTAAAGGCAGGACTAAATGTGTTAAAAAAGGACCAAAATTGAGATGTATAGGACTAAATGTGTCAAAAAAAGGACGAAATGTGTAAACAGCGAAAGTTACAGGACTAAAAGTGCTAATAACCTAAAGTTACAGGACCAAAATTATAATTTTGCCAATTGTTAATTAATGATAGGCTAAATGAATAGGATTTATTATGCCCAACCACCTATCTGCCCCACTAATGATCAAATTTCTCATGCTTGTTGCCACCGCCATATTTGGCTTGAGTTGTGAGAGTGCACATTTTTCCACTTTGATAGATTGTAAGGAATACCATTTTCTTTTGAAGCTTTATTGTGAAGTATCCAAGTTTTTGGGATTAATTCCTCCATGCAATCATTAGGTTAAATAAAAAAATTGGCTACAAATTGCATCTACCTTCAACAGAAGTTAATTTTCGAACACATAAATAGAGATAGTATCTGGGGTTCACTGCATATTCGTTGGTAAGAAAAAGTGATGACACCTAGCTCTATGAAAATCGGAATTCTTGTTAGATTGATAGACATTATTATATTTGAATAATAATGTTAGATTGTAATATTAGAATAAATTCACGACTATGAATGTGTGAACTTAAATTAAATATAATTTTTATGAAGCATAAGAATGTTGTTACAATTCAAATAAAATTTTCGTCATTTTCTTTCTATAATCTATATTATAACAGTTCTATCTTTATTAAATGTCATAAATACATCTTTATCATTATAATTAAATGTCAATTCATATAAGTAATATTTTGTCAAAGATAATAAATTACATACACAACTAATACACAAACACACACACAACCAACAATATGGGTGTGTGCGTGTGTGTAAGATATACACTTCCCTGTTTTTCATAATGATAGTAAATTTCTTAATCAAGGTAATAATGGTAGTTAATCAAAATAAAAAACTCAAATTCCAATAAAGTAAAATTCCAAAATATTCTAATAAATTTAGTTATAATTAAAATGAATAAATGCATTATCTGAAAGCACTATATACCCAATAATGTAAAATAATAATATAATTTATATTCAATATCAGATGGTAATTATTATTAATAATACTAGTATTATTTATATTATCGCATTAAAATTCTATATATCAAAGAATTGTCTATTAATCACCTAACTGCATATTATATCATAATATGAAAACTTATTATTTTTGTTAAATACAATAACTTATAAGAATAAGTTTCGAACTCTATATTTGTATAAGAGATGAAGGTTTGTTAATATCATATAAGTTTGCCTAATTATAATAGTGTAAGAGTTTGTTTTATCTAATGTCCCTAAAATCAATTTAAGATATCACTTGTTAGCAGTAGATTAATACACATTTTGTATTTCATAGGTTGGCATAGATGAGCTGTATATTCAAGTTCCACTTCGACAGGTCGCGGGTGAATATTCATTAACGAGTGTTTAAAAATATTATAAAATCCATCAATAATATATTTCATTGATAGTGATGGTGTATAATTTGGAAAGAATGTAGCCTATGCACGTTTGCACCACACCAACACAAGAAGTTAGGAAAAGTCAGGAAAAACGTGTAAAGTATGAATTTCATATATAAAAAGGTAAGGTTACAAATGAATTCACCCCCTATTTATAGTAAATTTTTGGGGGTGAAGTTACAATTTAACCCTTCGATCCTACGGTCTAGAATTGATCTGCCGAGAGTATGACGGTAATTTCACGTGCCCACTCCTTTCTTAACTTCCATCTCTTAACTCCCTCTAACTTCTCCTTTAACTTCCATTTGGGGCATTTGTGTAGTTTTCCATAAGTTGGAGGGCTTTTTCGTAAATAATATTTTTCTCCTCATCAGTAGCCCCCGACTTTCAGGAATTTCCTTAGAAACCTGAAAGTTCCAAGTAGCAATCTGACTTTGAATCAACTTCTCTTTGCAACAGACTTCTTTTTACTCTCCTTATTCCATCTGGGAGTCCTTCTTCTCGTCCAACTCTCTTTCTTCAAACGAATTGCATTCCTGCTAGGATTCTTCTCTTTTATTACCTCTTCTTCAACTTGGACTCTTCCGTCCTATATAAATAGGAGGTAACATATCCTCAATTTTTTCATTGTGCATCCTCTTGCCTTCGTCGTCTCCTCAAAAGAAAAGAAAAAATAAGAATGCCGAAACGCTTTAACTCGGGTATTTAGTCTTTCACCTTCCCACTGCTCCATTTAATTTTTCTGTTCTCCGCATTAGTGTTTCCAAAATTTTCTTTCAAAAAATACTTCTTTATTCATCCAAAAAAAACGAGGTCTCAATCCTTTTCTTCTTTCTCCCTTTTTTTTTAAAAAATCTGCGTCATGTCGAACAATTCGAACAGCGCCGGGGTCCCGTGGGGGAGGACTTCCACGCCGCCGAGCCGGGGCCGGGGACTGCCGCGGCGCGGTGCTGGTCGAGGCCCCTCGCCTCGGCCAGGCTCAGGCCAGATTTTGGCCGAGGTGCTGGTCCTCGGCCGGCTCCCGCCCGAGGGATGCCTCCTGCTCCTTCCGCTCCGGTTGCTCCTTCTGTCCCAGTTATAAGTCTAGATTCCTCTCCTCCTTCAGCTTCTCACTTGGGTCCGGATATCGTGGACTTTGATCATGAGGTGATTGAAGCGATTCAGAACCTTCCCGCTTGTCCATCGCCTTCCCCAAATCCGTGCTTTGAGTCAAGTTCTCGAGATACTCCCCCACTCTTGTCCCCACTTGCAACTGATCTTGTTAACTCTGGTCTAGATGGAACTGAGTCCTCTTCAGCCCCCCACCCAAAATCTCGTTGTCGTATAATGGATGTTGATAGTTGCCTTTGTCGTGTGAGTTTTGAAGAATTCCGTTCCCTAAAAGCTAGTGTCAACGCTTCTTCTGAGTTTGCCCTCTTGCTGCCTAGTATTGATGATAGGATCAAATTTCCCCCTCCTGGGTATTTTACCGTGTATTTGTCATTCTTTTCCTCGGGTTCACTCTTCCCCCTCATCCTCTGCTACTCCAAATTATCACCCGTACTACCCTGAGCATTAGTCAATTTACACCAAACTCTTTTGTAAGTTTTAGAGGGTTCCTTCAACATTTTGAGGAGCTTGACTTGACCCTATCACTTGAAGCCTTTTATACATTATTCACTGTCAGGAAGGTACCCAACGATTCTTCTTACTTCTATTTCTATCCTCGGGGAAATTACAAGATTCTTGGGGGTAATGTCTCTTCTAAGGGTCCTTGCAAAGAGAAGTTTTTGTTTGTGAAGGACTCGTCCTGGGGATTAACTGCCCCTTGGGGGGAATCATGTTCTGTGCCCGACCCCGTTCCTGATCTTCGTCTCTCCTTCATCGGGGTTAGGCTGTTCGACCAACTCTTTGACGTCAAAAGTTTAGGGCCTGCCGGTATTTAACTTTCCTGTTTTTACTCGCCTTGTAAAATTTTTTTTTTGATGTTTTCTCACTTTTTCCCGTGTTGGCTTGTTTGCAGGAGGAAAGAAGATCTCCCTCCACGGCGTCCATCGTTTCCGTGATAAAAAGAATGCTTCAAGGTCCCGTCATCCTCCTCCCCCCCCCCCACTAAGGAGGGGAGAGGGCAGTCGCCGGCGCTCACCTCCTGCCCGGGCCCGGGTTCCCCCGGGGCCCTCAACTCGTCACGAAGGGCGCTCCTCCCCCCACCTGAAGGCAATGCCTCCAAACGCCCCCGGGAAGGCGAAGCAGGTCCTCCTCGTCATGGAGCAGGAAAAGGTCTCTTCACCTATGGGATGAACAGACAGGGAGACATCTCCTCTTTTTGGGATGCAGTAGATGTGGATCTTGCTCATAAAAGATCCAGGGATCTAGTGAGTCCCTATGATGTGACACTACTTGGTGCCCTCCCCACAGTCACCATCACTCGTCTTATGCAAGGCGAAGCTGCCAGGGTATGTTATTCATAACTTTTTTTGTTGATTCTTCTTTTTCTGTCCTCACATGTCTAATTGAGGTATATCCTTTTTAGGTTATCAACTTAGCAGAAGCTACTGAGCTGCGGTTGAGTAATCACGAGAAGGAGATAGATCGTCTGAAGGATGCCTTCGACGACGCGCGAAAAGACTTGGAGCTCTGCCAAGAGGAGCTCAAGGCTGCTTCTTCTGAACAACTCAAGTGGAAGGAAAGCTTCAACCGGGAGGTTACCTCGGGGAAGACCTTCCTGAAGTCTGATGCCGGCAAGGCCTACTTGGAGCGTGTGCGGGATGAAGTTAAGGAGAAATACGTGGACTCATATGAATTCCACCAAGCTGTTCTTAGCAAGGCCAGCGAGGTGTATGATCAAGTAATCCGGCAATGTCGCGCCACTTTGAGAAGCAGCGGCCGGTTTGGTGATGAAGACTTTATGTTTCTTGATCCCAAGGTTCTTGATGAGGAAGAGGATGAGGATGGCGATGGTGGGAATGTCGATAATATGGTCGACGAGGCTCCTGTTGGTGGAAACCTGCCTTCAGTCATAGAGAAGAATTAGTCAGTCCTTATGATTTATTTACTTGAATTCCTTTTCGTAAATTTCAGATTTGTTTAGGGTTTATTATTTTTTATTAGTAGTTTTATCTTAATAAATCTAGTTTCCAGTATTGTTCGTTTCTTTCCAGCATTGGACTTTCAATAAAAAATCTTATGTTTATCATATTTTAATATCTCTGCGAGGCAAACCTTCTTTGTTTAGACAGTGTGTGTTTGTTTTGTTTGGTTTTTTTTTTTAATAAGTTGGGGAGGCAGTCCCTCCCTTTGTAATCTCGGGGCAGTCCCCCGGTGAGAAGCAGTCCTTCTCCTTATTGTCACGGGGCAATCCCCCGGTGAGAGGCAGTCCCTCTCTTTTTTGTCTCGGGGCAGTCCCCCGGTGAGAGGCAATCCCTCGCTCTTTTTTTCTTTGCAACAAATTAAAACATATGAGTGATCAGAATTTGCGAAAAAAAAAATTTCATTAACATATTGTGAATTACAAGAGAATATTGAACGAAAAACTCCATACAACTGGAAACATGAAAACTCCAACCCTCGGCTTCGCGTTGGAGGACTCTCCAGGGCGCGGCCCGGCTCCTCTTGGTTTTCCACGCTCTGAACTGGTGTTGGTGGGTTCGCCAGGGCATGACCCTGCTCCACCTCCTCTCATCTCCCGGGGTCCTCCTGCCCCACGTTCACGCTTCTTGCTTTTGATCTGGTGTTCATCTTCGATGCCTAGACTCCTTTCCCACAGACGGCGCCAAGCTGATGGTGTATAATTTGGAAAGAATGTAGCCTATGCACGTTTGCACCACACCAACACAAGAAGCTAGGAAAAGCCAGGAAAAACGTGTAAAGTATGAATTTCATATATAAAAAGGTAAGGTTACAAATGAATTCACCCCCTATTTATAATAAATTTTTTGGGGTGAAGTTACAATTTAACCCTTCAATCCTACGGCCTAGAATTGATCTGCCGAGGGTATGACGGTAATTTCACGTGCCCACTCCTTTCTTAACTTCCATCTCTTAACTCCCTCTAACTTCCCCTTTAACTTCCATTTGGGGCATTTGTGTAGTTTTCTATAAGCTGGAGGGCTTTTTCATAAATAATATTTTTCTCCTCATCAGATAGATATAAGAATATACAAATTGAAAAAATTATCCTCATACCTTCATTATATTTGGTCTTGTGTTATGCGAATTATTCAAATATTTCTTACAATATATTTTTCTTCACTGACATAAGCATAAATATGAAGTCAAATTAAGTAAATATTGTTTCAAACACATTTTAGGAATAGGCTTCACATTCAAGAGAAATAACGCTGACAATTAGGCCGCGGTCAAATAGAAAAGAAAAGTGGTGGGTTGGATTTCCTTAACGGCCTCCTCATGTCAGCTACCATAACAAAATACTAGAAATTGTGGCACGCAATAATTGTGTGCATAATTTTTAATAAAATTTTTATTTTGTGAAATCTCATAATTTATTCCAGCATTTTAATATTTATCATGCCTTATGACTCACGTAAAAAAACTTTTTGATAATTTATCTACAGCATTAATTATCAATACAGTATTATACTCAAATTAAATTAAAAAGTAAAACCTTGTAGAATATTTGTTATATTGACAACGACGATTACAATTACATACAACACAAACACTAATATGTTATTTTTATTTCAATTAACAATAAACTTAAACACAATGGGAGTAAATTTAATTTTTGAGTACATGTAATTAATTGCACGGAATTAATTTTCGAAAGGAACTTAATTGAATAAAGTTAGGAAGTTGAAGGACATTTTTAGTATTACAATATTTTGGTGTAGTGGTATAAAAATTTCTACTTTGTGTCTATAAAACCCCTTCTCTTTACAATAGTATAGATGAATGTGTCTCATTCTTTATATGAAACCATGACCCAACAATTTCAAAGCAGCATTAACTATTTCTTCTTTGGGCGGGGACTTCCATATTGTTTATTCACGGATGGTGAAGGATCATTCTCCTTAGCGTCTGGATCGTTCGATGAACAGAAAGAAGGGGGTTCGTTTGACTTTTAAGAGCTGATTGTTGGCGGATTTTGGTCAAGAGTAGCTGCGGGATGACCAATCGACATTTTCGCACTCTCTGTGGAGGTGCCAAAAGCATAGTACTCTTGAACAAACACCCAAAAAGATGGATTATCATTGCTATTGCTATCTGAAACATTGTTAGAATTGTATGTTTCCGAATTTTCCACATGGTGTGGAGCGTCATGAACCCATCACTCTTCCGTGCAAGTATTATGAGAGTCAAAAAACTCGTCCTCATCTTCGAGATTATGACGAGCATTCATTGCCAAATACAACTGATAGAGCATCTGATAGAGTATTATTACGGTAATTGATTTACCTTGCAAATTTGTTCCCAAACATATTCTTCAGCACATGGCACCATGTTGTTTGGATCCCACTCAATAGCTACCAAAGACGTGATCCAACGGAAGACACGGTATTGTATTTTTAGTTTCACCAATTTTCTTTGGCAATACGAGTACGACAACGTTGTGATATGAGCTGCATTACTATCGAGATGAACTCTTTCTGTTGTGATCCGAAAGGCCGTTCAAGAAGGTTTTCTTGATTTCAGGCGTCGAATGCTCGCAGTAGAATAGTTCCTTCTAGTGGAGATACCAATCGACCGCCATAGCTACTATTGTTGTGTTATAAAGGAGAGTAATGATTCCAACATGAAAATTGTGTTTTTTTTTTTTTTCAAAAATGGTGCAGTGAGCTATTAGTGGTAGTTTTCCTATTTATAGATGTAATTCACTCAATATATTACACGAACACAATTTAAACCAAGGGCCCTTTCATCCTCTTCAACGTGCTGTGAGGTTAGAACTAAATGAACAAGAAGAAGAGAAGGGATGGGAGCAATTGACATTTTGAGACTGAGGGGCTTGACTACTTTTTAACCTTATAGCTGAGTGATGCAGTTTGCGACTTGATCGGTGCCCCGTTGCGCAAGATATTATCTGCTTTGGTTTTGTATGAGCCTCACGATTTTGTCCTAAAAAGGCACCTTGTTAGGGAGAGGAGACATTGGGCTTATAAGCCACTCAAACTTCTCATCTGCAACCGATGTGGGACGCTTGCTACATCACTGAGAATGATTTAATTGAAAGTAGACTTCTTATTCAAGCACGTTGCTGGATACTTAACGTAGAGGTAGGTGTCTTGCATTCATCTAGTCATTGTAAATGCTTAATATTAAACATCTATTGGCTAGGTTAATTAGCATGCATAATATGAGAATCATAAAATTTATTTGATTTGGAGTTAATCGGGCGTAGCTCCAATTAACACATAAAAAGTGATACTCCCAAAATCAAACCTTATTTAATTTTATGGCAAACATTACTTATCAACAGAAATGGAATAGTGTAAATATTGTCATAATATGATATGCAAGATGCTTTTACATTTAAATTAGGCATGCATAACTGATTTTGTGATAAATCCATGACTTATTGCTCTATTGAGATTAAAAAGAAAAAGGGGGAGGGGGGGGGGGGGGGGGGGGGATTTCATATTAATATTAATAATTAATAATTTTCTTTTCTACTTATTGTTAATGTCACAAGCTACACGAATATAGGATATGAAAATACACGTAACAATCATAAGACTTAAAACTGTAATGGAAAAAAAAACAATTTATCTCCTAAAGGAGATATCATAAATCAGTATTCCAGATCACTCGTATGTCATTACAAATACTATCATAATCATCAACATTGTACATTACTACAAAGTTAAGCACGTTTGCAAAATGGTATTTTGGTGAAAGAACACCAAAATAATAACATGTACCAAGACCGAATTGTATAATTTAGCTAACTACACCGAAATAACACACCAAATAGGTACTGAATATAAGGATAAATCTGAATACTAAACTAGTGCAATAAGAAGAAATACGACCGATAGCAAAATAGGTGTTAGATAAATTATGATCATGTGTAGCTCATTACAACTCTAGTGTAGAGAATTCCAAGGACCAAGGTGGTCATCAAAGCCACGATACCCAACAAACGATAACTTATCAATTCTTTGTTCAACCGCGTCATTCATTAAAGCCTTGCACAACTTGTTAAATTGTTTCTCTTTGGTATTTAGACGACTTAGCAACCAAAGTATTATTTCTTTTGTCCTACGACACATTGGTGGGTCTATCAATTGGAAGACTCCACATTAATCCCCTGCATTAACATAATGTTAATAGTGTCGCAGTTATATATTGTTTGCCTAGTTTAGCGGACCTAAATTGGATGATAACATATCAGAAATAACCACTATAAAAAAATGTGGGAATTGAAACGGTAACAGGAACGGTTTGTTTAACTTTTGGAATGGTAAATAGTTCACTAGATCCTTTTGGACTGTTATTAGGAACGGTTCAGGAACGGGAGGCAATTCGTGGCAATAAAAGGTGATCCTAATAATTAGGAACGGTAAGGCAGCGACCGTTCCTATTTGGGAATGGTTGTTGGCATACATTCTCTATATCGTTCCTAATTACCTTTGTATGTATGAATTTGTAATTTTTGCATTTAAAACACCTTATAAATTTTTGAAATGGACACATCGAAATTAAATCGCGCAATTAGAAACGGTAGTTTGAACACATTTTGGAATTGTCAGCATAAGTTGTAGATACATTTTAGCACGGTTTCTGGAATACTAGTTGGAAATGTATGTTGTATAGAGTAGGAACAGTAACTGGAATACATGTTGTCGCGGTAATTGGGAACGATTTTTGCACTCCAATTTTGGAATACGAAAGCATTGATTTTTGAATACATGTTGGCACGGTTTGTCCATGATTTTGAATTCGTTTTAACCCACCTTTAAGAACGGTTGTCCTCTGAATTTGGAATGGCATTTTCCTCGGTATTGAAAACGGTAACTGATTTAAAACAGTCGATTATTGGAACGGTTTTGGGCGCTCAATGGCCGTCTAAAGTACCGTTCCTAACTAATGAATTATTATTTTTTATAGTAATAATTATTATCATTTAAATATAAATTAAATTATTAATAATATTTTTTAATTTGATTTTATAATTAATATTTAAATATAAAAAAATACATAATTTAGAAATAAAAATTATATTAAACACGAATATTATTCAATTTAATTACAAAAAAATATAATAAAAAATACATAATCTACTCCTCGTCCATCTCGTCAATGTCTGGAAGGGTGGGGTCTCTAGGAGGCCGTGATGGGCCGGTGCCGGAGTGACTAGTCTGCATGGCCTTCATCATGCCCATCAGGTCCATCATCATCTCCTCGAGGCAAACCATCTGACCCTCCATGTTTGACGAAGGCCCTAGCTCTGGCGCTGGTGCTGGCGATGGCGGTGGCGGTGGTGCTGGCGAGGTAACGGTCTGGCTGAGACCTAGGGCCTCAGAACCAAGACCGAATACTCGGCCCTTATTCTTGCCCCCGACGCAAGCCAACCACATCTCATGCTCGATCTGCGCCATCAAGCCCTCTGATTCGGCCGGAGGATCCCCAGGATTGGCCGAGGCCTGAGACTAGTGATCCTCCATCATTTTCTGGAACGTCTCCTACAAAAATAGTTAGAATAAATTAGAATATTTTAATGCATTAAAAAAATAAATTAGAAAGTTTAAAGTACAACTTACCGCCACCTCCGCTGCCCTCGGCCCGCTCCAGCCGCCGTCGGATTTCTTCTTGTAGCATCTGGAGAATAACTCCATCTGCTTCACTGGTCGGCCGAGCTGCTCCTCCTGTAAAACAAAATGGGAAACAGTTATTACCATTTTAATTTAATAATAATAAATACTTGAAACAACATTAAATATCTTACCAATTTCTGCTTGTGCATACCGACGGAGACAGATCCCCCGCGGTACACAGTAGCGGGTGCGGCTGGGTTGGCGTTTTGGTTCGCCTTGTTCTTCTCGCAATCCTCCTTGAACTCCGGGGACTCCCAGTACAAGAGGAGCTGCCGCCAGACCTCGTTCACCAGCCATAGAGGCTTCTGCAGGGACTATCTGGCAAGGACGAACTTCTTCCTGAGGAACTTCCCCGCCCAAACGTGGAAGATCTTGAACATCGACTCATCGTCGGCGTCCCACCAGTATGTCATCTATATTAAATATATATATATATATATATATATCACAACTTAGATTGTTAAAATATTTTTAAAAAAAATTAATTGCCGTTACCTTCAAACTCTCAAACCAGAAATGCTGGTGCTCTGGCGGCACCTTACGCAAACTGCCCCAAGGATGGGGATAGTGTCCTCGCACGACCGCGTACATGCGCTCGTGGATCTTCTGATCACTCCTGAAATTATAAAATAAGTAGTATGACATAAAAATAATAATTTAAATTACAAAAAAAATTAAAAAATGTAAATATACCTCGCGTCGACGAGTGTGATGTACTGGCGCGCGGATGGTGGTGGGAGTGGTGGGGCAGCCCATGGACGGGCCGGATCGACCGCCGGTGCCGTAGTGGATGGTCCGCCACCCTCCTCGACGGGTGCAGTGGTAGACGCACCGGGCTGCTGATCCGGCGCAGGTGGTGCGGGTGCCTACTCTGCCGGTGGTGGTGGTGGTGGTCGGAACACTGCTTCCCAATCCTGGGAAGCAACACCGGCCGACGGTATGGCCGGTGAGCCCCGACCGCGGCCACGACCACGACGGCGGCCACGTCCACCTCTTCGAAGTGGGAAATCCCGACCAGACATGATTTACAATTTTTTTAAAAATATTAGTCGTATGAATTTAAAATATACGACTGCAAACTAAATCCTAAAATTATATACTAAGTCCCATAATTAATACTAAAAATTTTCCTACAATATTGACTAAATCCTAAAATTATTTGAATAATGATAATTTTTTTAATTTTTTAAATTAATAATTGGATAATGAATCCCAATTTTTCCTATAATGTTTACTAAATCCTAATATTATTTCATAAAATATATACTAGAACCCAAAATTGACGGTTAATTACACTAAATCCTCATATTTTTCCTATATATTTATACTAAATACCAAAATATTTCTCTAAAATTGCACTAAATACTTCTATTTTTCTATATATTTATACTAAATACCATAATTTTACCCTAAAATTGCACTAAATACCAATATTTGCTCGAGTTACCCAAATTTTCTTATATTTCAAAAAATTAACAAATTTCATATATTATGAGTAAATTTTTTTAAAAATTACAAAAAATTCTTACATATTTTTGAAAATTTATAGAAAAAGACATAAATATATAGGAAAATCACAAAAAAAAATTAAAATTACAGAAAAAATTTCTGAAATTACAGAAAATTTTAAGAAATTTTTTGAATTTTCATAATTTCGGAAATTTATAGAAAAATTCAGAATTTTTTTTAAAATTTTTTAAAATTACAGATTTTATGAATTTTCAGATTTTTAAAAAATATAAATTTCACTAAATCGCTCCCCAATGCTGCTTTTCTTCATTTTCTATCCAAGCTGGGATTCTCTAGTTCCTCTGCCCAGCTTGAGGGGGGTGTGTGAAGTATATTGCTTGTGTTTCTTCATGTGTTGTTGCAGCAAGTCATGCGAGGAAGATAAGTAGATAACTAGAGTTGCTCTCGTGTTTTGCTACTATTCTCGCTATCCCGCTTTTGTTTCATGTATATGTTGCTATTCTTGTTGTAGGCAGAGTAGTTAGCTGACGTGGAAGGTTTGTTAGTGATCAGTTAGGAGTTAGTTGGGCTTCCCGCCCAAACACATGTATTTAAGGAGGTCTTCTCCTCATTTCTGATCTGAATAACACACACAGAATTTCAGATTTACTTTGCTCTACTTTGCTGCCATGGATGCGTGCTCTGAGATAATTCAGCAGACTTGATCTCCAATTCGATTCTGTCGGCTCTGTCGCCATCCCAACCATGGTTACCCTTGGCACTTCCCACTCGTCATGACAGAGGAGATGAAAGCCAGACAAACTAAAGACCTTTGCTTCAATTGTGCTAAACAGTTCCACCCCAGGCATAAATGTCGACAAAAGCAGCCCGTTTTGTTATTATCTTACCCCGACGAGTCTCCTAGTCCTTCTTGGGTTTAGCATTTCTCGCTACTGCCACCGCACTCACCTTGGTTGCCTTCTCCCGCCGTTTTTGACACTTATCTGGTGGTTGAACACTTTTCACCTTTCGATCGATGCTTACTTAGGGTTTATCTCACCACTTGACAACAACACTTCCTTACTGGTGGAGGGAAGAATAACCTAAAATAGGAAAGGTTGACATTTCCCAAAAATAGTATATATAATGGTATTTTCCTTTATTATGTAATTAAATGTATATGGTAAGTGGTAGAATTGTCTCAAATAAATAAAACCCAGAAAGTAGTTCAGGTTCAAGAGGATAATGTATGAAGCCTAAAAATGAGTCCAAATTCAAGAAGACAGTGGACTACAATTCAAACCCCTCGTCAATACAACAATGAATGTCCCACTTCTGTATAAACTTCGCCAGGAAAAAGAGAAAGGGTGGGAGAGATATTGTATTGTAATTGCTGATATTATATTATTACTAGTAATGGTACCCCCAACTATGATGAGCTTTCATTGCAATGTATTTTGATTGCTAAATTTGAACCGATTTCTGCAGGCGTAACATGGTTCAAAGATGACCTTTATGGATGGTAATCCCCCAGAAAGACTATGCATGCCCATTGAAGATCAATTGCAGTCCCGTGATAGCCAAGTCCGACTTACCTCACCAATACACAGACACTTTAAAAAATTACTCGACGTTTTGGACACGTTAAGGATTTTTTTTTATAATTTTAAAAAGTTTTGGACTATCTTTTTTAAGAAATTGAGTTTTGGGCTAAATAAAAAAGAAAAACAATTAATTTACTTCTCTCAAACTAAATTTGGGATGAAATTACTAAAAAATCGAGTGTAGGTCATGATAATTTAACTAATTTGGATGATTATATATTTTTTCATTGCATACTTTTTAAAACAAACTAATTATGTATATTTTTGAAGTCACCTATTTTGGTTAAAAAATTATATATAAGATATGTTTATTTTATGTTTTATCTTGATATTTTTCATATTACATTATTTTATGGAAAAACATAGAATATATATATATATATATATAAAATATATTATACATAGCCGTGTTAGTGCCGTATTGTGTCCTAATTTTTTAAAATTTTTTATGTCGTCGTGTCCATATCGTATCGTGTCCGTGTCCGTATTCGTTTCCATGCATCATAGATTGAAGGAGAAGCATATGTATTTGCAACTCCAGCCAAGAAATTGGAGAAATTAGTCGGAGTTCCAGTTATAAATGTTCACATACGGTTTGACAAAAAACTGAAGAATGCCTATGCTCAATTCCAGAAAACTGCATATTTACATGCCCATTTTCCCTCATTCGACCTGGCAATGGTTTAGCCCACTTGACTCAGCCAAATAAATAAGAAACCGACCCATCTGGAAGATTATGAAACTAATTAGGCCTGCTGTAGATATATCTAGATGATACTATTATACTCACCTTGCTTATTCAGATTTCGCTAAGTGTTAGTTGATCTTTGTCCTTGGAAATGGTCGTACGTCGTCGTTGATAAATCAGTGCTGATGAAGCAAAAATGACAAGTAAATTCTGCTAAAAAAAAAGTGTCCTTTGTGTTCAGCTTCAACAAATTGAGTCGTCTTCATCTACCTTTAGCAGATTATTAGAGCTTAATCAAAATCTTCATATCACACCCGTTCATGTAATTGTAAATTTGCAAGAATAAAAAAATATTTGTGTCATTAAGCTTAATTTTAAGGAATATTTGTATAATTTACCAAAAAACCTATTTAGGAGATACTGACATTAATTTAAGCAATAATTACACTCTCATTTCTCGAGATTTGATTTAATTATACGTAAACTCCCTTTGATTTGGAAAATTATATCTAGTATCCTTACTTTTATTTTCGTCCAACAAATAGATTCATCAATTAATAAAATTGATAAACTTTGCTGACATCAGCAAAAAAGTTGAATAAAAATTCATTTTTGCTCTTAGTTTACTTATTGTAGGTCAAATATTTTTTTTTGAAAAACTATCCTTATATATTTCTCACACTTATGCATGTGAGTTTGTACTTATATATAATTAAATTAAAATATAAGAGTAAATAGTGTAATATATTCAATAAATTGCTACTTTTACTATTAAAGTATTATTATATCATAATTCTTAATTAATAAATAAATTAGATCGATAAAAATAAATTTAGCTCTTAATATATATACACTACAAAATTATATATATACTTATTATGTAATTTAACTAACTATTCTAAAAGACATATCATGATAACTCAATATCAATGTGATAAAATAAATATAGCATTTACATTCCTTGTGATATTTTAATAATAGCAAAAAATATTCCCTATAGTTTTGTCTTTTTAGTCTAAGACATCTGTTCATTTCAATTCATTTATATACATATTGGGCAATTTTGTATTTTTAATTTTTCAATTTTTCATGTTTCTTTTTAATTTTTTTAGCCACTTATTATGGATACTAGATTTAATTTTTTTAGCCACTTATTATTTTTGTTAGGAGATCTTAACATTTTTTTATAATCAGGGTATTAGGTTTAATTTTTTAAATCATAAAAAGTTTATATATAATTAGATCAAATTTTAAAGAATGAGAGTGTAATCACCCCTTAACTTAAAGTTTGAATATTTTATAAGCAAGGGTAATACATAGTCTCATCTGCCCTCTGCAGACCAATGCCACAATAATTGATTGATGGACGAGCGAGATGATTTCATCAAAAATTTGGGTCCCCATCAACGACTATTCAACGCCACTAGAATTGTCTTAAGATATAAAGTACAGGGAACAAAATCTTAATTAATCATTGCCTGCCAATTGTCGTGGCCTAACTGATAAGTTCAAAGATAATCAAACTTAGGGCATGTTCATTTTAAAAAATGCGATAATAAAAAAATATGATTGAAATAGAGTTATACGTGTGATATGATTATGTAATAAAATTCTATTTTATTTACTTCAATGTAAATGCACGTGTGCGATTGGGTTAAACCCAATTTTTAGGTCGGTATTCGCTGTAGACAAATAAATTTTGCGTCCAATTAAATGACGATAAGTAAAAAATATATTATTTATTAATTATATTCTCTTTTTTTATTTATATTTTGGAATTTATTAAATTAATTTCAAATATAAATAGTTAAATTAATTGATATTTTAATATATATATATATATATTTCGTCATCAAATCAACGGCCGACACGTGTCAAATTGAAGTGTTTCAGCCAATCAAATCAAGACAAATATTTCTCATATTATCTCTTTAAAAATATACAAAAATTAAAGAGATAATATCGAATTTGACCAATCATGTCTTTCCAAATATTTAATGTATTTATCTCTTTAAATTAAAATAAAGAGATAATACAAAATAAGTGTTCAAGTTCACCACAACTCTACCTCTTTGACAGCTATATAAAGGGATCTTTGGAACTCATTCAAAACACACACACATACAAACAAGAGAGCATTCAAGAAGTAGGAGCAATGTGAGGTCAAGAGTTTTCTCTGTCTAGAGCATTCTCTCTAGAGTACCCCAGTTTGGAAGCTCCTTACTTTCAGCCTTTCTCTTGTATTTTTGGACTTCTCCCCGCTGATTCTTGTTGGTTTGGTGGAGTTCTTACCGCCGGTTTAACCTCTCCGACCACTCTTCAGTTGTTGTTTCTGTTTCAACCTCGCCAAGCTACCTGCCGGCCGTTGTCCTTTCTGCTGCCTGGCCGCTGTTCTTAGTGCTGCTGCTGGCCGGAGCTTAGTGCTAGCCGAACAGGTAACAAGTTGTTGTTTTTTGTGAAGGGAGGTTCTACTCGGTTTTGTTGTACACCTCAGGGTGTTTTCCAGCCTTCACTGGCCGGTTTTCTATCCAAGTTTCAAGTCGTTCTCACCGGAGTTCAGTGCCGCTACTTGTGCTCAGTTTTGCCAAGGTTTCCAGTAGTCGATGGCTGGTTTTCTTGCTGCTGGCCGCACAGGAGGTGACCTGCTGCACTTAGTGTGGATTTCAGCTTGGAGTTGTTCGTTTTTTAGGCTAGTTTGCAGCCGCCCTTGTTTCAGGGCTTTGTCTGTCCCAGCTTTGGGGCTGTTTTGGGTCCGATTTGGGTTTGTTTTCCGCCACCGTTGTAGCCTTTTTCCGACCGAAGTCCAGCTGCTACTTGCTCAGTTTTTCTTCTTGGTTCCAATTGGTGTGGCCGGACGGGTTTCATGGTGCTGGATGACCAGTTGCTGCACCTCAAGAGGACTACAGGTTTGCACGGTTTGGCTTTGATTTTCAGAAAGTTTTCAGCCTTTCGGGCAAGCCTTCTGTTTGTGACTTTGCTCCTCACTTCTACCACTATTTGGTGGGACTTGAGTGAGTCTTGCTGCCGTGTTCTCCCCCTCCCCACCGGAGTTTGGCTTGTTCTTGTGCCCAGCTCTCTTCTAGGTTCCAGATGCTGCTGTTGGACGGGTTTTCATGGTGCTGTGGCGAGCAAGAACGAACCTACTGCATGTCGTGAGGAGTTTCAGGTTAGCATGGCTTTTTTAGCCTTCTCCGGTCAGTCTTCTTGGCTATTGGAGGAGGCATGTTTTGTCTTGGAGGACCCTTCCTCCTCATCGGAGTCAAGCTATGCTCGATTTTGCCAAAGCAACCTGCTGGATGAACAGGTTCAACCGATGGGCGAGGTTCTACCTGCTACCACCGACCGAATTTCTTGGTACTAGCTGAACATGGGACATTTCCAGTCTTCTCCGGCATCATTTCGGCCCACAAAAAGATCCATTTTCAGGGCTGCTTTCTCAAACTTCCGGCCACTTTCCGTCAGGCCGGAGGTAGGTGAGCTTTTGCCTATTTTGGGGCCGGCAACAGTCTGACCTTGATGCTGCTGTTCTACTGCTTTCCGGTTTTGGAATAGGCACACTGCACAAGCCTTTTGCAGGCTGTTTGACTGGCTGCACCTGTCACTCTCAATATTGCCAACCAGTTTTGGGCGTTTTGGGGCCAGCAACTTTGCTGCTTCTGCTGGCCTTTTCATTTTTGCATTGGCAGCCTGCACCTCCAGCTGCAGGCTGCTTTTTCCTAGCTGCACCCATCCCTTTCACGACCGTCATCCCAACGAGAAGGTACAGCACAGCGTGCACGACTTTCAGTGTGCGGATTTAGTAGTTTTCTTTGTTAGGATCCTACACTCATTGTGTTTAGGATCTTTTCGAATTTTTCGTTTCGTTTATAATTTTTCCTCATTGTGGAATCTTTGTAACTCTCCGGGTATGCCCGGAGTAACTTGTACTATATTCTTGGATGAAATTACTTATATTTCACCCAAAAAAAAAGAGAGCATTCAAGAAGTCCCGAAATCCTCTCAAGCACAAATCAAGGAAGATCCATGGCGTTCTAGGCAAGATTCAAGGCGTTCGTCGCGGAAATCGTCCAAAGTCAGCATTTAATTCGACAAGAAGTCCGAAGACCGGCGAATTAACGTTATCAAGACACAAGTCCACCTTGGTGGAAGATCAAAGTCTCAAATCCACCAAGAAATATTCAAATTCAAGAAGAATATCTTCAAGTTCATAGAATTTGATCCAGGAACAAGTCAACGACCCCCGAATTAACATTATTCCAAGTCAAAGACAACGTCAAAGGAGATTAAACGTCAAAGTTTCATCTCCGAAGTTGCCGAAATCAAAGATCGCGTTCTTGAAGAGAAGAATAAGAAGTTTTCAAGTAGAGATTTCACACCCACAAATATTCAATTCAATTCAAGAATTCATTTGTAATATTCTTGTATTTCGTTAAATTCAGGAACACGAAAATTTGTTTACATTCGTAGTCATAAAAATAATAAAAATAATATCGAACCTTTATTATAATAACGGGTTTCAACCTAATGAAGTAAACATTTTGATCCGAGGTCGCCCTGTTCAGGTCGCAGATCGTATGAGACCTCATCAGATAAATGCTTGGGACTTGAGAAAGAAGGTCGTTAGGCTAGCTGGGGGCTTTCCTAGCGAAGGCCCACCGATGCCTAAGTCAAATTGTAGTTCGAGATAAATGGTTGCAATGTAGTAGTCCGAACTAGGTGCAATAAAGTCGTACCTTAAATGTGTCAGATGAGGGTTTTTATAGAGCCTGGAACGCCCACTTGCTATGGGCCAGCTGTTGTCATTCTGACACCTTTTTCAGGTAATGATACCTTTTTTGACGAGTTGCAGCAATGATGCCTTTCTGCTCCAGCCTGCTGGCCACTTGGGCCTATTCCAATTCTTTGGGCCTTTGAGGCCCATTTGGTCTATTTGGGCCAATACCCACATCATTACTCCCCCAATTCTCTTAGTGTGGACTCATCTCGCTAAGAGAATTCCAACAGTTGTTCGCTTAGGTCCCTTAGATCCTCCTTCTCCAGCTTTCATTGCACCGTCCATTCTAGCGCGTCTTTCCATGGTCATCTTCCATAAATACACCTTATTTTGTCATAAATAGCTCACACTCTGTGATCTAACCTCCGTTTGCTCCATATCCAGCGTGACTATTTTTCTTCACGATCTCCCCTTGTTCCCAGGTATGTCTTCCGCTGCCCGATTTGTTTCTTCCGAGTATAGTTCCAATTCTTCTCTCCATTCATCCTCCCACACTTTTTTTGGTTCCTATGCGACCTTTCCTACTGCTGTTTCATCCAATCTTGCACGTGAACCTGTAGCTCCTAATCCTCCCTCAGAAATGGCAAACAAGGGCCCAAACCCCGACCTCAACATTCTTCCCTACGAACAATACCAAGCCATGATGGCTGACACCCCTTGGACGGGTGTAGTGAGTAATCTTAAAATATCCCCTTCTCAGATTAGGGAAAAATATTTTATTCCAAATAATTATAAAATCCGTATGCCTAGGTCCTTGGATCGCATGCATCTTCCTCCTACCAATTTTTGTGCTATATCTATAGCCCATACGGAGGCAGGACTTCGCTTTCCCCTACCTCTCCATGCCAGGACCATCTTAGGTCACTTAGATACTTGCCCTATGCAGCTCCTTCCTAATTCGATTCGACATATTCTGATGTGCATAATAGTCATGCAGCATCATTTTCTAGATCCCTCCTTCGAAAATTTTTGGTCTTTGTACAAACTGAATGTCTCTAGGCAATCTGCCGACAAAGGATTCTTTTATATTTCTGCTAGGACCAACTGTAAATTTGTAGATAAAGTACCTTCCATCGTAGGTCCTTGGCAAGATAATTTTTTCTTCTTACGACCTCCTCCTGGCCAAGAATGGCCTTTCCAATGCGAATGGCGATCTAATAAGCCTAAACCAAAACCTAATGGATGGGGGCTGGAGGATGACAATGTCAATAGTCTCACTATTTATTGGTACAAGGCTGATAAGCTCTTGAGGAAGAATGTCCTGAGGCTGGTCGGTCTCTCCCCAGCACCCATCCGGCCTAAGGGTCTTTTAGGTGATCCTCTCCCCTCTTTTTTTTTATATCTCCTTTTGATCAGTTTTTCTTTCGATGTCCGTTTTAATATATGTTCGTTTTGCAGATAGGATTATCATGCAAGCTCGCATCGCAAACAGGCTTCGCGCTAAGAAGGGGACTCTTCCTCCCAACGTTGCTCCTTTAACCGATTCTTCACAACAAGGAGCTTCAAGTGCTCCTAAAGGTGGTTCTTCTGGGCACTTGGGGTGATTCTTCAGCCCCTATCGAGCCCACTCTTGCGATCTCCCCCGCCCCTGCTGCTCCTGCCATCGAGATTCCTAGTGAGGATACTGAGGTCGCGGGCGAGGAGGTAGATTCAGCTGCTCGCACTCAACCTTACACCACCAAATCCCCTACCCAGAAAGCCAAATCTAAAGAGAAGGAGGTCGCTGAAGGTCCTAGCGAACCCAAGAAACGCAAGAGAAAACATAGGGGCTCCCGTAGCAGTAGGTCGAGCAAGCGGAGCAAGTCGCGGTCTGATAAGAGGAAAGCAAAACAAGCTGCAGACAAGGCAGAAGAAGCTGCGAACCTCAAGTTGGTGGCCGAATTAACTGAGTGGTGGAAGGGAGCTTGCACAGAATTGCAGACACCCAAGTGTGTGTCTGCCGAGATGGAAGGTGAGAAACTGGTCCCCGGTTGGGCAATCTCTACTCAGAGTTCCGTCCTCAAGACGCATGTAGGCCAAGACTCCTGGGAGTTGTACAAAGCATGCCTTCTACCTCGCGACCAAGCCACTCTTGTTCCCACCGCACATACTCAAATTGAGGAGCACCATGCTCATGTCCTAACTCAGGTGAGTTTTTTGCCTTACCTTCTTGTTTTGTCCTATCATACTGAAGCTAAAGTTCTTCGCCCTTTTTCACATAGGCCATGGCCTTTGGGCATCACCTATCTCTGCGATGCTCATATCTGCGAAGGGAAAAAATCACCAATGATGGGAAACTGACCGAGGCTCAGAAGCAGTTAGAGGAGAGTCACAAGTTGCGAGCTGCTACTGAAGAGAGAGTCAAACAGCTCGAGGCTCAGTTGGAAGAATTATCTATCTGATCACGCATCGAGGTCGACACTGCGCGAACTGTGGCCTTGGAAGCAGGGAAAAAGGAAGGCTTTTCTGCAGGTTGTTTGGCTGGCAAGACTGAGGAGCTTGTAGAGGGTCACAGTGCCTATCTCGCCTCTGACGAGCACAAAGAGTTCATTAAACAAACTCGCCTCCAAGGGGCTCGCGACTTCCTCAAAACCCCCGCTTTCAATGTGGCAATTGAAATCAAAGCCATCGAATTTTTAGACCAAGGCTTTAAGAGGTGCAAGTCGCAGGTGCTCAAGCTGAAGGGCTTTGCAGAGGGTTTTGACTTGAGCTAGCTCGACCCCACCCTGGATGGGAATGTTGCTGCTTTCCCTGAAGAAGAAGTCTCTCCTCCTGTAGATGACGAGTTCGAAAGCCTGATTGAGGAGGTGGAGAAGATAGACGCCCCCTAGCACTTAGTTATTTTTTCTCTCCTTTTTTGCGTATGATTTTGAACACTCTAGGATAGATCGTGATACTATCGCCTTTGTAATAGGGTAGATCGTCTCCCGCTCTTCTAATTCTCAACATGTGCAAATCCCCCTATCCCTTCTCTAACTTTCCGATGTTGCCGATGTATTTTGAAGTTTAATCCCAGACCGATCTCTTTTTCTCCAAATTGTCTTGTTGCTATTTCTTGTAAAACAAGGAAATGACTTGTTCCCCTTAAAGTGTGTTTCCTCGTTTTGTTATTGCATATTCCTCTTTGGAGTTTATAAACCTTTTTCAGGTTTATCCCATCTTTTTTAGATCAAAGTTTCGTTAATCTTTTCCAGATTAAAATTTTTCAAACCTTTCCCAGGTTAAATGTCTCATCTTTTTCAGATCGAGGTCGCGTTTAACGTTTCGTTAATCTTTTCCAGATTAAAGTTTTACAAACCTTTTTCAGGTTAAAAATCTCATCTTTTCCAGATCGATGTCGCGTTTGGCGTTTCATTAATCTTTTCCAGATTAAAGTTTTACAAACCTTTTCCAGGTTAAAAATCTCATCTTTTTCAAATCAAGGTCGTACACATCTCTAGACTTGGGTTCTTTTCCAGGTCCTGTTATGCAGTCTTTTCCAGATCTCATCTCGTTTCATTTTTTCTTCATACAAGTACTTTGACAGAAATATATCTCGTAATCGTAACCAAAAGGGAATATATTTGATCGTTCATAGATCCTGATCTTTCACAGATCTTACTTAAGGTTGTCCTTTCTCGGGACTTCAGTACAAACATTTTCTGTATCATAATTTCTATCATCTGCAGAAGAATGTCAAGAAGTGTTCTGCAAAAATATCAAAAAGAAACAACAAAATGGAAGCAACTACCCCGTTCTCCTGTTAAGTGTAAAACCTTTTCAAGTTGTGCACGTTCCATGGTCTAGGTAAATCCTTCCTTTCCATGTCCTGTAGTTTGTAGGTTCCTTTCTTTTTTATCTCTACGATTTCGAATGGTCCTTCCCAACTTGGGTCTAACTTACCCACATGTTTTGAGACTTTCACTTTTTTCAACACCAGGTCTCCTACCTGGAAGTATTTGGGTTTGACCCTGTTGTTGTAACTTTTCGTCATGAGGCCTTTGTAGTGTAAAATTTTTGCATACACCCGATCTCTCTTTTCTTCAATTACAGTTAAGTCAAAATTCCTCTCCTATGTATTTTCTTCAGGTTCCTATTGCGAGATCCTTGCTATCTCTTTCCCTATCTCCGCGGGTATCACAGCCTCCGAGCCATAGACTAAACAGAATAGAGTTTCTCCCGTTGTTGTTCTTGGTGTCGTTCTATACGCCCACAACACTCCTGGTAATTCTTCTACCCACGAACCTTTTGCTCCTTCGAGTCTAGTTTTTAAGTGCTGCAACAAAATTTTGTTCGTGACCTCCATTTGGCCATTTACCTGGGGATTTCCCACGACTGTAAAGTTCTGTTGGATTTTTAACTCTTTACACCATGCCACTATTTTCTTTCCTTGGAATTGAGTTCCGTTGTCTGAGATCAAGGCTCTAGGAATTCCGAACCTACAAATAATGTTTTTCCAAATAAAATTGATTACCTCTTTCTCCGAGATTTTTGCCAATGCCTCGGCCTTTACCCATTTCGAGAAGTATTCTACCGCCACGATCACAAATTTCTATTGTGCAGGTGCTGGAGGAAAAGGCCCTAGGATGTCTATCCCCCATTGATCAAAAGGACATGCTATCTAGATAGGCTCCATCGAGTCGCGGGTGAATGTATGAAAGTTGCGTACTTTTGGCAACTTTCACACTTCTTAGCAAATTCCATCGCATCCTTTACTAAAGTTGGCCAGAAGTATCCTTGTCTTGTAACTTTTTGGGCCAACGACCTCCCTCCTGAGTGATTGCCACAACTTCCCTCGTGAATCTCTCTTAACACATAGTGCATTTTTTCTGGATTTAAACATTTCAACAACATACCTTCCGGCGATCTCCGATATAGCACTTCATTTACCATTGTGAATCTACTTGCTCTGAATTTCAATCTCCTTGATGCTATCAGGTCTTTGGGTAGTGTGCCATTCTTCAAGTAATCCTCTATCTCCTTTTTCCAAGACTTATCTTCTATTACGCATTTTATTTCCAACTCGTCCACTACCGCCCTTTCTCTCACGACCGCTGTAACTTTTCTTTCTTTCACTCCTGATGCCATTCCTCCGAATTTGGATAAGGCGTCCGCCCTTGAATTTTCTTCCCTTGGGAGTTGTTGTATAGCACATCTATCAAATCTCCCCATCAACTCCTTCACCTTTTTCAGGTATTAAGTCATGGACCACTCGCGTGTCTCGTACGAACCCTCTATCTGAATTGCTACCAGCTGGGAATCTGTATACACATCTATCTGTCTTACCCCTGCATTAATTGCCATTTCTAGCCCCAGTATTACCGCTTCCTACTCTGCTTCATTATTTGTGGTAGGAAAATTCAGTCTTGCCGCTACCTCGATCTCGACCCCTTTAGGTCCTTGTAACAGAATTCCAGCTCCTCCATTATCAGAGTTGGAAGATCCGTCTACATGTAACATCCATCCTTCCTCGACCTCCTGTTGTTCTCCCACTAACTCTACAATAAAGTCAGCAAATATTTGTGCTTTCACAACAGTCTTTGTCTGATATTCTAAACCGAACTCCCCCAAATCTACTGCCCATTTTATCAGCCGACCTGATGCATCAGGTCACGATATTATCTGGCTTAGGGGGTAGTTCGTCAAAACCATTATCTTATGTGATTGAAAATATAGCCTCAATTTCCTAGCCGTAGTCACTAGAGCTAGTGCTAACTTTTCTATCTGAATGTATCTTTTGTCGGCCCCCTGCAACATCTTACTAACATAGTATACTGGGTTTTGATTTCCCATTTCCTCTCTCAGTAAAACTAAGCTCACAGCATCATCCGACACTGCCAGATACACTTACAATGGCTCTCCACACCTTGGGTTTGCCAACAAGGGAGGAGATACTAAATACTGCTTCAGGTCGTTCAGAGCTTGTTCACATTCCTCAGTCCACTTAAAATTTTTAACATTTCGTAAAACCTTAAAGAAAGGTAAATTTCTATCAGCTGACCTGGATATGAATCGAGCCAGTCATGCTATCTTCGCCAGCCAGCTTCTGCACATCCTTAATTGTCTTGGGTGACTTCATTTGCATAATCGCCTCTATCTTTTCGGGATTTGTTTCATTCCATATCTTCTCATGACCTTGAAAGCTTCCTGTAAATGTGTGAGGTGTCCCTCTTCCTTCTCACTTTTGACCAACATGTCATCTACGTATACCTCCATGAATTTTGTGACGTCCATAGATTTTAATACTTAATTGAGAGGCTAATTAATAAATATTAAGGAAATATAAATCTAATGATAAGTTATAGATTGAAATTTTATATATATTAAAACTTGAAGGAACTAAATTGAAGCTTTATAAAATATTTGTGGCCAAAATATATATATATATATATATAATAAAGTTGGGGACTAAGTTGTAATTTTAATAAAAATTATAAAAAAAGAAAGAAAGAGATAAAGATGGGTGCGGCTTACAAGGCCAGCACCCACCTTTTTAATTTGTCTTTAAAATGAACACACACACAACATAACATACACTAACACACACACACATTGAAATGTAAAACAAACAGATGTTCAGCAAGGTAAGATTTAAATTTAAAAATCATTATTAATTTATAATTATATTATTTGCTAAGTGCATTTATTAAATATGATTCGTATTATTTAATTTACTATTTAACCGGAAAATTTAATTAAGTTGAGCAGTTATACAAATTAGTGTTCGGGTAGATGTTTAATTTGACTCGAATATTATAGCCAATAACTTATCTATTATATAGCCTATTAGAGTTAGTAGTTGTTATAATGGATTATTCAAATTGATCGGGTTTATTAACCAAATATGCAATTGTATGTATAGTGTTTAAAATAATTATTATTATAGTGAAGAATTGACAAAAACTAATAGGTATAGTAGAAAATATGTTTGAGAAATATTAGGAAATTGTATTTGAGAAATATTATATTTATTAAAAAAAATATGGGTATTTATAGTAATTTCATTTTGGGGATGTTATAGAGAACGATAGTTATAAAAATACGAGGGGTTTGATAAAATAAATTCTTATCAGATCATAGAAAAATTAGATATATATCGGGGAAGCTTATAATGTCTAATTGTTTAGATGGGGAATGAACAGAGGTTTGAATTTCAATATAAGCGAAATATTAAAAGATTTATAGAAAATATATGGATATTATTTAGTATTTTTATTCAGAATTTACGAAACTTTCGATATATTGATTATATATATATATTATAACTTATTATATAGCACGGGAATAAAGTAGAGGATTGATCAACTCTATTTACTGATGTAGTCGTTTAAGAATTTGAGGTAAGTATAGTTAGTTGAATTTATATATATCTCATATATATGGTATATATTCTTGTATTGTATACGTGATTGCGATGGCTATTTATCTGGTTATATTGCTATTCTGTGGAGTTGTCATTATATGCGTATATGTGGTTGTGGTGTGAGAAAAACGAATGAATAATCGTGCGACGTCATGCTATTCTATTGTGGATTGAAATTGAATGATGAGATATCTGATGAGAATATTGTGAATTGAAATAAAGAGATGACTTACCTAATTGGGGGACATACTACATTGGCTTATGATGATATGATTAATGACGAGCTGTGTGTTGTGTGATATGATTGATGATGGGATATCATACGAACTGTGTGTTGTGTGGTATTATTGATGTTGGGGTATCATACAAGCTGTGTGTTGTGTGGTACCAAGGAGAGAAAGAGATATTATGATTGAGGTGATGATAGCCGGCAAAGACTATTGAGTGTTGCACTCCAGCTTGGATAAGCAGGGCCCTAATAAAATAAACGATGATTCTGGATATATTGTACTCTGGATTAATGTATGATTGTGCTATTGGTTATTTCAAGATTTTGTAGCGATTGCATATTAAATAATATTTGTGGATTGATATAATTGTATGGGACTTGTCTTATTGCACATGTGTATGTGTGTATATATATATATATAAGTTGAGTAGCTATACTTATTGTGTAGGCAGCTCAATCTTTGCCCCATATTTTCAGGACATAAGGACAATGGCTAGCTGATCACAAGTCGATCACCAGTATTATTAGGTACGTCAACAATGATAACCTAAGTTGGAAGCCCTAGCTACACAATTTCATAGATATGAGATTTTCGGTGAATTTGTATTTTTTTTAGTTTTTTAATAACTAGAAACTTCACGTTTCTCCCTCCTATATAATTATAATGGCTAAGGTCGAGGATTAATTACAAAGTTTGATGACGTATGTCCATCGTGAGGTCTACATAATATATGGATTAAAATGTGGGTTTTCTTATTGGATTATATGTGCGTTATTTGTAAGATGGGATGTGATTACGGAGGGGGGGGGGTGTCACAGATTTCCCAATGAGGTCCTTGAACATCCTATTTATTAGCCTTTTACATGTAGCACCTGCATTTTTCAAACCAAAAGGCATCACGTTATTGCAATATATGCCATTTTCAGTAACAAAGGAGGTCTTATCTCAATTTTCTTCCGCCATAATTTTTTGGTGGTATCTTTGATACGCGTCCATCATGCTAAATAGAGCACATACTGCTATTGAGTCCACAAGCAGATCGATGCGAGGTAGTGGATATGGGTCTTTCGGACATGCTTTGTTTAAATCCATGAAGTCAGTACACATGCGCCATTTTCCTGCAGACTTTGGTACTACAACCACATTGGCTAACCATTCCGTGTATTGAACTTCTGCGACGTATCATGCTTCTAATAACTTGTTAACCTCTTCCTACAATTATTTTGTTCCTCTCTACTCCGAATGACCTCTTTTTTTGCTTCACCGGTCTAGATTGAGGATCTACATTCAACCTGTGTACTATCACTTCTAGATCTATTCCTCTGAGATCTGAAGGGCTCCAAGCGAACATGTCTGAATTTTTCTTTAAGAATTCCAGCCTTAGGGTCTCCATCCTTGAATTCATTCGAGAACCTATCCTCGTCGTTCTGTTTATCTCCCCTTGGATTAACTCTATCTCCTTATGTTCTTCCGCCGGTTCAATTCGTTCCAGTTTCTTTCTCTTGTTCTCTTCTATCTCTCCCTTAGCCATTTCGGGTGCGCCTTCCCTCTTTTCTGCATTCTTACTTTTCACCGAAAGGTTATAACACTTCTTTGCCTCCCTTTGATCACATTTCACTTCACCTATTCCATACCTCGTAGGAAACTTCATTTTCAAATGGCAGGTAGACACCACAGCTCTGAATAGATTGAGACCTGGTCGACCCAAAATTACATTATACGAAAAAGGGGCATCCACTACAAGGAATTTTATCATCATGGTTTTTCTTCTCGGGTCTTCTCCCAAGGAAAGCAGGAGATCTATTGTTCCTAAGGGTATGACCTCGCTTCCCCCAAATCCTATCAAATGAGTATGTACTGGTTGTAGACTTGAAGTTTCCATCTCTATTCTTTTTAATACGTCCATGAATAAAATATCCACCGAGCTCCGTTGTCGACCAACACTTTGTGAACTATGAAATTTGCGATATCCATCCTTATAACCATTGGGTCATTCTGCATCCCTTCTTCACTTACATCCTCGCTTCCAAAAATGATCGGTTCCTCTTTTTCCAAATTGAAGACTTGCCATTTTCTACTCTATTCCCCTTGTCGCTCGTATCTCTTCCTTACTCTTCCCGAATCTCCACCTGTGGGACCTCCTACAATAGTGTGTATGACCCCTTTCACAGGAGCCTTTCCTCACTGATCATGTTCTCTCCTTTGCTTTCCTCCTTTAAATCTCTCGTCACTTCAAGATCTGCTTCTCGTTCTTTCCTTTTGTTCTCTTTCCTTCGTTCTATCTCCCATCCTTCCTTCCTTTAATATGTATTCCTTAAATTATCCCTGTCTAATCAACCTATCTATCTCGTCTTTTAGTTGGAAGCAATCTTCCGTGCCGTGTCCTCGATCCTTATGGAATCGACAATACTTGTTGGAATATGACTTTTTGGCTGGCGTTCCGCGTGTTTTCTTGGTCCATTGTAGCAGATTTTCTTTTTCCACCATCATCATTGCATGGGCCCTGGTAGTAGCAAGTGGAGTGTATCTATGATATTTTGGGAGATATGGTGCCTCGTAGTCTGTCTCAGACCTATTCCTCCTATCTCTCCTCGCTTCTCGACCTCGACCTCTCGCACTTGACCATTCTCCATCCTTCATCGCGTTCATTTCCTCTTCGTGTATATTCTTCTGAGCCATTTGCATTAATTGTTCAACATCCTTTAACGGATCCCTGGCTAGTGCGGATGTGAACGACCCTTTTTTCAATCCATGTATCAAAATACTTACCATCATATCAATTCTCAAGTCCTGTACTTCCAAGGTCTCATTGTTAAATCTCCCAATAAAACTTTTCAGCGATTCATTCTCCTTTTGCTTGATGGTGAACAGATAAGTGGCCGACCTTTTGGCCTTCTTTTTGCTAGCAAAGTGGAAAGTAAATTTTTGAATCATCTGGGAGTATGATTCTATACTCCCGCTAGGTAGGCTCGTAAACCACTCCTGTGCTTTTCCTGTTAAGGTAGTCACAAACAATTTTGCATTAACAGAATCAGTTTGTCCATATAAATTTATTTCCAACTCAAACACCGAGACATGCTCCTGAGGGTCTTTTGTTCCGTCGTATTTGGGAAGATTAGGCAGTCTGCAGCTGTGGTCGACGACCTCTGTCAGGATCTTTTTTGCAAAGGGCGAATTTCGGTTTTGGGCCACCATCTCCCCCCTTCATTTCAATTCGTCAATTTGCTGGCCCAACCTCTCGATCTGCCTTCCTACATCATCCACTTCAGCTCTGGAGATCCCTGGCTCTCTACGTTTTCCTCTCTTGCCAGACCCTATGTCAGATACCTCTTTCTCACGAAGTCCTTCCCGTTCTCGGCCTTTTTCAAGCTCACCCTTATGCGTTGTCTCCCTTACTTCTTCAGTCACTCCTTTTCCTTTGCTTTGAAACAGCTACCTCCTAGTTGGTTCTCGGGTAGCTGGTGTGACAGTTCTCCTTTTGTATTCCACTATGGCTTGTCTACTAGCATCCTCTATCATTCTTTGCAACTCTTCTGGAGTTAGGTGAATCATTTGTCCTTCATTTCTTACGAGTGTCTGTTTTGTCTGCCTTATAGGTGTTTGTTCCCCTTCTACTAGTGTGAGTTCTCTCCTTGATGTCCCTTCCATCTCTCAATTTGTCTTTTCTCAATTCCCACAGACGGCGCCAATTGATCCGAGGTCACCCTGTTCAGGTCGCAGATCGTATGAGACCTTCTCAAATAACTGCTTGGGACCTGAGAAAAGAAGGTCGTTAGGCTAGCTAGGGCCTTTCCCAACAAAGGCTCTACGATGCCTAAGTCAAATTGTAGTTTGAGATAAAAGGGTGCGATGTAGTAGTCCGAACTAGGTGCAATAAATTCGTACCTTAAATGTGTCGGATGGGGGTATTTATAGAGCCTGGAATGCCCACTTGCTCTGGGCCAGCTATCGTCATTCTGATACATTTTTTCAGGTAATGATACCTTTTCTGACGAGTTGCAGCAATAATGCCTTTCCTGATGAGTTGCAGGTCGGTTTGACCTAGGTCAGATCGATCTAGGTCGGGTCGACCTAGGTCCCTAGGCTGCTCCAGCTTGCATGCCTCTTGGGCCTATTCCAAATCTTTGGACCTCTGAGGCCCATTTGGCCTATTTGGGCCAATACCCACATCACATTTGAGTGTCCTATCTATTAGTTCAATACAGACTAGTCCAACGAATTAAACATGTAGGTTCGTATTCCTGTCAAAATAATGGGTGCGGTTAAACGTACGTTTTAACTTATATTTTGATTTCATTGTAGTTTCTTTTTTTTTTTTAAACGAAAGCGATGAATTATTATTAATTGAAATAAATCGATTACAATGACTTCTATCGAAATATCACTATCTAACGACAATTACAATAATCAAATCCTAATTAACAATATCACATAAATTAAACCTAAACAAGCATCTTACTATTACAATATACAAATAAACTTAATATGCAGCAAAAATATCAACCCACGCGGATTCGACTCATGACTTTTAACATCATAGGGCCTCATTTTCGCCAACTGAGTTGCCTCATAAGCTGATCTCGTTATAGTTATACATTAGTTCTTGGAGATGGATGTCAGTTATAAATAAGGCCATAATTACACATGATATAGGCACAATCCTTCTTAGAAATTTGTGATTTGTCATTCATACTTTTTTATTTTAATAATAAAAGATAATTAATCATTGATGATTAAAAATGAATTAAGTAAAATTAGATTTCAACTGGAATAATATTGATAAATACATATATATATATATATATATGAAATATCAAATTATTTGAATGTGAGTTGTATTCTGCTTAATGTAAAACGCAAAACAATTTTTTAAACCGAAAAAGAAATGTGATCAAATCCAATGTTATCTTGACCTATTTAATTAAGTTTCTCCATAAATCCCCGTGGCCCTTAGAATAATCTGGAGATCAGAACTAAATAAAGGTAGCCAAAGCTTTATATGGATAACTTTTTGTAGTCAGTTTCAAGTCATTAAGACATAAAATTGATTAGATGTTTAGTTTAAAATAACGGAAAAGAATAATTTATTATAAATATCATATCGTATATAATTAGTTTTTTTATGTTTATATATGAATATTATATAATGACTAGAGAGATGAAAAATGCGTAAATGCTATAGTGAAAAAGAAATGAGTAGAAACCCCTAAGTGAAATTAAGGGATTAAAATGATCTAAATTATTTTAAGGGATTAAAATGATCTAATCCCTTAATTTCACTTCCCGACCTCAAAATCCCTAAATTTTGATTTTGTTTCTAACCACTTTTCGATGAAAATCTGGCTGAAGTTTGAATTTTCTAGAGCAAAATGGTCATTCAAGTTTTTTTTTTTTTAGTTTAGTTTTCTTAAGTTTTAAAATATGTCATGTAAAAAAGTAGTTATTTTAGGTTGAGTTTTTGTCATTTAGTTTTTTTAACATTAAAATATTTAGTTTAGTTTCTTAAGTTTTAAAATATGTCATTCAACAGTAGTTATTTTCCTGCAAAAAAATCATCCCAAGTACAAATGACGTCAATTTTACCTTCAATTTCAAAAATTTAATGGCAAAAACTCAACTTCCGTTAAAAAATTAACGGCAAAATGGGGTGGGACTAAAAATGCTAATTTTTGTAAGTTATGGGACCAAAAATACTAATCTCATAATGAATGGTACTAAAAGTGAAAAGGGTCTAAGTTATGAAATCAAAAATACTATTTCTCATTCTATTTTGGATGGGAAAAGTATTGTAGTTTCTCCCCAAAATATTAGTTGTTGGTGCTTATTTAAGGGTTGCTTCTTAGTGATCCACAACAGACTGAAAGAAATTTAAAGTGAGAAAAATGTCTCTTGTTACATGTTATTGTGGCCATATGGTAAAATTACAGTGCTCTTGGACTAATGCATAGCTTTGGGTTAAATGCAATTTGCCCCCTGTGTTAACCAAAAAGAGCAATTATCCCCCTGTGAAAAAATAATTAGCAATTTACCCCCTTGTATTATTCAAAATGCAGCAAACGACCCCCTCATAGGGGGTTTTTTGCTCCATTTTTAGGGGTTTTTTTGCTCTATTTTTTAAAACACAGGGGGTAAATTGCTATTTATTTTTTCACAGGGGGTTTTTGCACATTTTGCGTATCACAAGGGGGTAATTGCATTTTTCCCGCATAGCTTCATTCATATTTTTCACAAACAAAAAACTAATATGAAAAATGATAGAAAAAAAAAAAAAAGCATCTCCACCCTGCAATTATTTTTCACAACAAAAAGACCTTCATCCATGGTTTATATCAATCCAAGAACACTATAATTTTATCAAATTGATTCAAAAACATGTAACAACAGTCACTTTTCCCACTTTTAAATTTTTCACCGAGTAAATTTTATTTTGATACTCGAGTTTTGTTATTAATGTTCCTTTGTTATTCGATTTCATTATTAATATCACTTTGCTACCCCAATTATATTTTTATTTATTTATTATTTTTTTAAGTAATGACCATTTTACCCTTAGATTTTAAAATAAAAATATTAAATATACCTAAGAAAAATTTGCATATATATCAGTCAATATATTTTATCTTTATGTTAGTTATTCTACTTTAAATATTCATATTTAATTATCAAGATTATTATATTTTTACTATTTTGGAACTTTTTTGTATATTTATTTTTAATATTTCAAAAAAATCATTATTGAATAACATAAATAATAGTCAAGGAAATCCACTCAAAAAATAAATTTAAAGTAGTAATTATGCTCTAATTTATATACAAAGGTATACAAATAAATATTTTTATTCATCAAGGTATTTATTTGCATTTATTCAAAATATTAAAATCTGATTGTAAACACTTAAATTTGGATCCAAGAGCTTAAATTTTATATTATAAATGTTCAAAAATTAAAAATGCAAATTGCATTTTTTTGAGGTTGCAATATGTTAATTTTGAATTTTAGTTTTAATATAATTCATTACTAAATAATGAGTTATTTTATAAATATTTATAAATAAAATTAGTGAAAAATAATAAAAATATCAAGTATAATAATCAAATATAAAACATGGAAGTCAAATGGTTCAAATAAAGAGAAAATATATGCCTGAAATTTATGCAAATTTTTCTTTGGTATATTAAGTATTTTCATTTTAGTATCTGAGGGTAAAATGATCACTGTATAAAAAGATAATAAAAAAATAAATAAAAAAATCAATTAGGTAACAAAGTATTAATATTGAAATTCTAAATATTAATTGAGTCAATTGTAAATATTCAGATACCAAAATAACATTAATAACAAAATTTAAGTATCAAAATGAATTTTACTCTTTTTTCCCACTTAAATTTCTCTCGACAAGTTGTTGCCACCCAGGGGACAACCCTTAAATAAGCATCAACATCCAACAATTTGGGTGGGAAGATATAGTACTTTCCCATCCAAAATAAAGACCAATATGATATTTTTTAAAATGTAAGAAATTAAAGTGAAAAAAACAAACATGAATTTATCATTGTACCCCACAAAAATTTAATCTGGCCAAGTTATTATTACCGGGAAGCCAGTTAGAAGAACTAATTTGAAAAAAAAAATATCTAAAACTTTCAGATGCTAATATTAGAAATAAAGATAAGGGACTTAAGTAATTTTAAAGATAAATTTAAGAGATCAATCATGATATTTATTCTTATAATTTGCTTAATTGTAAGTTACTCAAAGTCAGATTAAATTGTACTAAACAAACATATAAAAAATCTTATTCAACTTTCAATCAAACTAAAATTAAATCCGATATAGTATAAGTTTCAAACCACGAAGTCGGATCTTGCATTTGATTGCGCCAAAAGAAAATTCTTGCATACTTTTTTTTTCTTTTTTGACCAAAATCTTGCATACTTGAACATCATTACGCATACTTGACCAAAAGAAAAATATTTTAAAAAATGTAGAAGGAAAATTGAGAATAGGTGTAATGAATAATTCATAGGACATATTAGTCCACAAAAAATATTTTAGAAAATTATAAAAAGTATATAAATTTATAATTCATAATACAAAAGGGTATTTTGATTAGGTTCAAAAATTGGATGCAGTTTTTCAATCAACGAGAAGGTACTTGTATTATGTCAAATCTTAGGGTAGATCGCTGTAATTAATCCTAATTACAAATATCTTCTCCTTGTTTGAAACATTACAGATACGTCCCTCATTTTAACATCCATCTAATAATGTGGGTTTCGTTAGTGTCTTATGGCCCCAAAATCCTTCATGAATTCTAAGCCCAAAAGGCCCACAGCATGAGCAGCCCAATGGGCCATCAGTAGGACAGCCCACCAATGGGAAAGTAAAAGCCCATAATCTTACCTGCAGATTTCACTAAACTAGCAAGCCCAAGAATCAAGCTCGTTCCAACGAGACGCGTCATCGTACAGCTGGATTGGACACATCCTATAACTTGCCAACACATCAAGGCAAATCATACTCAAATATATCGGTCAATTCACACGAATGAGATAGGAATTTAGCTCATAAAGTCATTAGTAACAGCTTTTCGAGAAAATAGGGGAAGGCATGACTTGGTCAAACAGGTATATCTCCTCGATACTCATCCAAATCATGCACGGATTCTTCTGGAAGATAGCCAAGTCAAATAGCTTTCGAAAGGTATATGGCACTCAGCAACTAACCCCCCATTTTTGCTCTATCAACGGCTATAAATTGGCCCCTTATGCAGTCATTATGGGTCAAGCTTTGGTAACATCACCTCAACACTCTCTTTTGGCAATTATATACTCTCTTTCACTACTACACTCATTTTTACCACTTTTTAGCTAGCTTTAACTCATATTTACACGGATTCTAAAACTTGCATGGATTATCCTTCTTCATATTTTCATAATTCACCATTGTTCTTACTTTATTTCAAGTTTCTTTTCATTTGTACACTTTACTGACTTAAGCATCAAAGTGCTAACGCTTCCTTGTAGGTTAGTCCCATATCTTAGGATTTACATAAAGATCCTGCATAATTTGTAGCAACTGAAAACCTAGGTACACACCATTGGCGCCGTCTGTGGGAATTTGAGTTCAAGATGTGAGAAATCGTTGATTCATACAATGGAAGCGGCAATGGATCTTTCGAAAGAAACACCTCCATCCCTACTGTAGTTGGATCTACCATTCCACCTCTGAATCAGACCTTTGGCATTGCTAAGGCCCCAGCTCCAGCTGGTGGCCCATCCGGCTCCAGTTGGCAGCTCGGCTCTAGCAGGTGGCAGTCCCGCTCTAGCTAGAGACATCCCAACTCCAGCATGTGGCCTCCCAGCTCCAGCAGGTGACCTCCCCGCTCCAAGTGGTGGTAGCCTAGCCCCGGCTACCGATCCAATAGCTAATTTTGCTGCTATAAACTTGCTCTTCCATGAGTAACTCCGTCAATTCATTGTGAAAACCATCCACTCGACTCTCAACGACTCCCAAGCTAGCGAAGCATGAACTTCTTTCCCAGCAAGAATGAGGTGGAACCTCAGGAAGTCAAGATACTGATGGACAAATCCTTGCTGGTCTCCAGCACGACAAACCCCTACCTACTGATTTCGCCAGCAAAGAAACAACCATCTTCTAGCCCCCTAAAATTTGGCAATCCGTAAAGAAAGAGATGGTGGAGCTCCACTAGCAGGTAGTGAAAGATACACCTTACCAGCTGAGTGTAGCATTCCTTCAGCGAGGACATCACGACAGAAGAGCTGCTTGCTCGTTTTTGAGCACCTTCGCACTTGCCTACTTATGATGGCACCTCGAATCCAGTCAAGCATGTTCACAGGTTTGAGAATGCAGTCCTGCTGCACAGAGTATATTAATTTTATTAAATGTCATCTGTTTCTTACTACACTAACGAATTCTGCCCAATAATGGTTCGACCAACTTCTAGTTGGATCAATAAGATCTTTTGTAGAATTCAACACTCGTTTCATGCACCAATTTGCTAGCAGTGGGAAGTACCAAAAGTCGGCTGTCAACCTTTTTGGCTTCAAGCAGAAGGAGAAGGAGACCTAAGGGCATATGTTCACCACTTCAATGCAGCTCTCATGGAAGTTCCAACAGCTCACTAGGAGGTGATGGTCAGCGCTTTTACTCAAGGCCTGTGAGGAGGCCCCTATTTTTGGTCTCTAATTAAGAAGCCCATTGCAGATTTCTAGGAAGTACTAGATCATACCAGAAAATATATGAATCTGGAGGATACCTGGCTGGTGAAAAGGAATAATCCTGATAAGTGAAAGAAAGAAATCATATGATCTCAGGAAGTTCTATTTATGAAAATCCTACTCTTTGCTTACAGCTTGCTAGTTTGTAATCAAGCATTATCTTACATGAATAAAGGCAATTTTTGCATCCCTTCTTATGTTATTCGCAGGATCAGTCTTCAGCTCCTGGTTGACTCCAGTAAGTCACCTGCCGGCGCACACACATACATAAGCTGCTTGCTAGCGTATACACTTCTACTGGCTGCGAGCCTTAGTAAGCCGTCCACTGAGGTGCACTCTCACTCAACTTAGGGCTACGAGCCCTGATAAGCCGCCCTCTATTGGCACACTCCTACTCCAATTGGCTGCAAGCCCTAGTAAGCGGCCCTTAGTTGGTGCACACTCATTCTCTCATTAGTTGCGAGCCCTGGTAAGCCTTCCTTAGCTGACGCACACTCTTACATAAGCCGCCCCTGCTGGCGCACGCTCTTACATAAGCAACCACCTGTTGGTGCACGCTTTCACATAAGTCACATGCTGGTGCACGCTCTTACACAAGTCGTCTGTTGGCGCATGCTTACATAAGTCATCTATTGGCCCACGCTTTCACATAAGCCGCCTGCTGGCGCAAGCTTATACTTAAGTCACCTACTTGCACGCCCTTTCACATAAGTCGTCTGCTGGCGCACGCTATATGAGCCATCTATTGGTGCATGCTATATAAGTCGTCTGTTGGTGCACGCTCCCTATAAGTCGTCTGCTGGGCCCTACATTCTACAAGCTCCTGCTAGTGGACACACTAGCCAGCTTTCAAACTGCCTTTTACAGGTACATCCATTTCAGCACAATGTTAATGAGACCTACTTAGTCTAGTTTACTACTTGAGTCTACTCTCACTCGTTTACTGTGGGATATATTTTCCCCCACTAACCAAGTTCAATTTTCCTTGATAAATAGCAAGAACAGTTGGCATAAAAACTCTGAGCTAAGGCAAGATAATATCTCTTGATTTGCAATAAGAATAGCAGAATCCACCCTATTGGTGCACGAGTAGGAAGGATTTCTCCTTTTGCAGGACATTTTACCTACTTGTAGCTCCGCTCGACCACATGTACTCTTGGAGTAGGGGGAGTGATGATGCCCCCAAATCCTTCATGGACTCCAAACCCAAAGCACATCCTCAAAGCAACATAGTTGGCTACCAGCAGGTTTGCCCACTAGTAGGGAAGGTAAAAGCCCATAATCTTACTTACTAATTTCACTGAACTGGTAGGCCCAAGAAATGAGCACATTCCAATTGGACACTGTTAGTTTTGTATAGAACTCGAGACATTAAACGCAGCGGAAATTAGAGTTTAAATTACAATACAATATTGTAATTAGCGATCAAATCACCCGTCTCGTTTCTACTACGATGCGGATCTCATGCATAAATGAGTCAATTGAATGGTTTAGGATACTAACCTTGGTGTCCGTCCGTTGATGTAGATGACGTAAACATTCTCAAGAATGGTCCCCATCTAAGCAATCGGTAGAAAACGACTACTAGTCCTTCGGATGGTAAAATTGTTCCAATCATTATTCACGGTAGGAACACATATGTCTTCCCTCTAAAGATAGTCCACACCACCTATGATGAAATCTCCAATAACCCTATGCTAGTAGGCATTAGAGGATTTCGGTAGATCAACGATTGATCAACGGAGAAGACAAGAAACTCATTTCTCGTCGAGACTTGAACAAGTGCAAGAGAGCAAAAGAGCAAAGGGAGAAAAGGAGCAAAGGTAGCAAAGAATTGCAAAGAATTCTTTTGAATGGCAAAGGTCTCCTATTTATAGACCTTCCATTGAAGAAACCAAGTTCAACTTGTCTTCTTCTTCTTGCAAAGAGGAAGACAAGTTTGCTTCTTCTTCTTACAAATGACAAACTTGTTTTGTCATATTAAGAAGAGAAGTTCAACTTTGCTTCCTCATCTTGCAAAGAGGAAGACAAGTTTGATTCTTCTTCTTACAATATGACAAACTTGTTTTGTCATATTAAGAAGAGAAGTTCAACTTTGCTTCTTCTTTCTTAAAAAATTAGAAACTTGTTTTGTCATATTAAGAAGAGAAGTTCGACTTTGCTTCTTCATCTTATGAACACAAGTTCGACTTTGCTTCTTCTTCTTCAAGAAGACAAATCCAACTTTGCTTCTTCGTCTTTCAAGAAGACAAATCCAACTTTGCTTCTTCTTTTTTAAGAAGACAAATCCAACTTTGCTTCTTCGTTTTTAAGAAGACAAATCCACCTTCGCTTCTTCGTCTTTCAAGAAGACAAATCCAACTTTGCTTCTTTTTTTTTAAGAAGACAAATCGAACTTTGCTTCATCATAAGAAGACAAATTCGGCTTTTCTCCTTCATCTTCTCCATAATTAATTTAATTAATTATTTTCAAGAATTGCATCATGGATTTGTGTGTGACCCTTTAGGTTCACTACTCAGCTAGACTTGGGCTTGTATCACATATACAATTTAATTATCAAGTTATTTGCATTACATTAATTAGATCATATCATAATTAATCACCCTCAATTATCTCCTTAATTGGAGGGTGCCCGTTACCATGGGTGGCCACCTAGCAGTAGTCCATGGCACTAGAGAATTGGTGAATCTACGTGAACCTGTAAGTTACGAGTTCAATGCAAATATAGTCCTTCCATCAAGCTAATCTCCCGATCGAAGTCAAGCTAATCTCCAGTTCAATGCAAATACAGTCCTTCCATCAAGTTACGGAATTGCAATCGGTTCCCATCATGAATTTCGATATCTATGTATCAACTCTACACTTTATGCTACTCATTTATCAACATAGGAAACTCCTTTCCTATTTGATCAACTACCGTGGCCACGGATTTTGGAGAACACAATGTAGAGAACATAGGAGATTTTTCATCATCTCATGATGAGCGCTGGATCCTATCTTGGAACTCACCAACATACATGCATGCTCTGATTATGTCTAAAACATGGCTTTTTAACAACTATAGAAGAAACCATAGCTGCATCAGACATGATCAAGTCATAGCCGTCCTATGCACAAGGTTACTGTGGAACTTCAAGTCGAAGGACCACTTAATGCACTATTGTAACAAAGGAGAATCAAGTCATACCGATCATGCCCCACAAGGGTTCAATATTATATCTCCTACGGGCCAGTTCAGTGAACTTGATAACTCCTTATCAAGCACCCACTAAAGTGCGTAGACGTAATACGTCATTGTCTATGAAACGCAACAATCATCATATGAACCCATCATTTAGTGCAAGTCTCTAAGGAATCATGCTCGATGCCCCGTCTCGACCGATTCATCGACTTGGAACGTTTTGATCAAATCATGGAGGTTGGTTTCATGGTCGCCATCATATGCATGACCCAACCCCGTAGCACTATGATCTAAGGGCTTCAACCAAATGCATACAAATATTGTATTAAGCATAAGATGAAGATGTCCAAAGAACAATTCTTAATATTAACATTTTATTGAAAAAAAAAAAAAGATCATTTAGAATGGTAGACAATGAGCCAACAATTGGCTTGACGGTCACCAATTCTAACAATCTCCCACTTGACCTAAAAGCCAATTGCCCATAATCTCATGCCCATCTTCTCAAGATGTTGAGTATGTGCAATCTAGAATCAAGATTAGGCAGCGGGTCTGCTGTATTCTATATTAATGCAATGCGATGCACTATTAGCACATTTGTCTTTGGATCTGTAATGAGGTCTTGGTATTCACGCTTGCGTGATTGCCCCGTTTGTTATGATAAGGTATAACTACGGATTCAACAATGCTAGGTACTACACCCAACTCTTGGATGTAATTTATATCCAAAATACCTCTTTTGCAGCTTCGTAAGCTACAATATACTCGGCATGCGACGTGGAATCGCCGTCTAATTGACAGCTCCTCGATTTAGCCGAAATACAAACCCAAATTTCGATTTAGCATTGATAATATCTATTGAGCTCCCACTGACCTCTTAATACACTAATGAATCATATTTATTAATGACACAATCATACAACTTTATGACTATGAAAAATGATTATTAAACTTCGGGATGTCTATTTAAGTCCATAAATAGGCCATTTGGAGTTTACAAACTTTTTGTTTCTCCTCTTCCAGATGTAACACTTTGAGGTTGATTCATGTAGATTCTTCCTCAACAATTCCACTAAGGAATGCGGTCTTTACATCTATAATCATGGTATATGACCATGACATGTCGGATGGGTTTGGCCATAGTCGATGGCAAATATGTTATCACAAAGTCCACATGGTTTCTTTGAGTGCAACCTTTTCACCATCAATAGGATCATAAAGATCATTATCTCTCCATCAACTCCAAGCTCAAGTTTGTAGACCCATTTACACCCACGACCCTAACTTGCTTAGGTGGGTCTATAAAAGTCCATACTTTGTGGAGTATATGAAGTCCATCTTGGATCTCGTGGCCTCAAGCCAATTTCCCGAACCGATGTCTAACAATGCCTCTTCAAAGGTCATTTGGATTTTTTACTCTTAGTTCGAACTCTTTGAACTTTTCAAACACTTCAAACTTGTACTTCATTAGGTACACATAACTAACTATGAGTGATCAGCGGTGAAGGTATGAAGTAAGAAAATCATCCTTGGGTTTTGAGTACATAACAAACATCTGTATGGATCAAATCCAAAAGATTCATGGCTTTTCACTCTTTTGTCCGACAAATGTCTTAACAACCTCTTTTCCCTTCAGAAAATATTCATAAGTGAAAGAGCATCCAAATAATCTATTTCTAGATTCTTGGAGTCAATCTTTCTCTTCATCTTATCCTTGGAAATGAGACATAGTCGAGCGTGCCATGTTTGTGTATATTCTTGGTTCCTCCAACTTTCTTTTATGTTGAATATAAGCTCCATATATCTTGCAATCATATTGCTAATATGAGCTTCAAGCCCGGTATCACATACCCAAGAAACAATGTTAGCAACCATGTTAAATTTGAACATTAAAGATACTTTGGGGTATAGCAAGACACTTCTTGCAATACACCTCTTTCAATGGCTAGTTTCATGGCAGTGGAAATACTTATCACTACTTTGATTATTTTGGTTCATTTTCTGTATGACCATTAGAACTTCCTCTCACGTGTCATCATATATGCTTATCTCCCACCCTAGAACAATTCCTTGTAAGTGGGTGAAGATTACACGTGTTCTAATTGAGGTGTCCGTATTATTGTAGTAAACACTTTACTTAGTGATGTTACCATAACATCTAGTTTGTAAGACATCCTTTTATCCAACACTTGAATGTCTCACATTTCTTGTTGGTGGATTCCTCAAATAGGTCAACTCAGAGAAAATCTTTCCAAAATATATAGGTTTCTTGGAACCCAAAACAATTTTGAAATTCCCAAATCAATCAAAGTAGCGATGCTCAATTAGTGAACAAGTCATATAAAAATGGTTATGAGTGGTTTTATGCATCAACAAAAATATAAGCATTCTTTCAATCAATGTTAATTTTCAATTTATGATATGGTCTTTAATCATAAATTGCTCCCACTATTTCTTCAAAATTCCATAAACCCTCATATTGATTTTCGGGAAACATTTTCCTAGTAGGCTTGAGGTCCATAGAACTATCTCCATAGCCCGTTGTTACGATTCACATGAAAATAATTCTATGGGAGGTGACTTTCACCATTCTCATCCCTATGAGACCCCCAAGATGTTTTGCCTCATTTTTTACATAATTCCAAGGACTCCAAGTGAATTATGTGACTCCATTTTAAGCCCAACCCATCAACCAAAAAGACCCCCATACTATCGCCCCCCACGACTCGTGAGACAGGGAAATAGCAGGTAATCTACTTGTTCATAGTGACAGTACAGTTTTTCACTACTTCCAAATTATTCCACGACTCGTGAGACAATGAAGTGAAAGGTGATAACATCTCATACATCGTCACTATGGATGGAAGGCTTGGATTATCAAATTCAATTTGATCTTATCCATCACAGGCTTAATATTTCAACTTAAATATTCCAAGTGAGGGTTCAAATAATTTGTTTAGGTAAGACCTCATCACAACAATTTATTCCTAGTCTCTTGTTTATCATATATATTTACTTATATATTGTGTAGATACAGAAATTAAAAACACATAAACGAAGATACAAGGGATCAGAGCCTAGCATGTCCCTATTATGATGGTCATGAGCCCAATCACCGAGTGCGTGGTGAATCAATGGTCAAAGGCTCCATGATTTTCCCATATATTTGTCATATAAATACATCATATATATGCATCAGATATTATACATGCAAAATAATATATATCATATATATATATGTGTATCTAGTATAATAAAAGAATTTAATCTCATATGCTAAATCACATTATGTTTTTCATGGACTGAAATTGAATTTAATTTATGGGCACTTGATTCATAGATTTCAAATTAAGTTGGAATCTCAAAGTAATAATTCTAATCATATTAGGAAAAATATCTTGTTTTTCCTAATCAAGTTGCAAGAGAAAGATCACTTTTCTTCTTCAACCTTTATAAGAAAAACAAAGTTGTCTTTCTCAACTTTTGAACAGACAAAATCAAGTTTTCCTCTTCCAATTTTGCAAAAACAAAGTTTTCTTCCTCAACCTTTGAAGATAAAAAAACAAGTCTTCTTCCTTCAACTTGTGTATTCAAAATACAATTAGGATATTAATATTCTCTTCAAAATAAATATTTGGACTTTCCAAATAATAGTCCTAATCATATTAGGAATAATTTTGAATTAGTCTAATCAAATTGAAAGTGAAAAACCAATTTTCATTCTCAATTTTATATCCAAATATAAATTATAAAACTAATATTTTTTAATAATTTAAAAATATTTACAATGGTAAGAAAAATAGGAGAATATACAATAATCACCATAAAAACCGACCATGTAGGCGGAAGGTAAAACCGACCATGTAGGCAGAAGATTAAATCCAACAATGTAGGCGGAAATTAGAGTTTAAATTACAATACAATATTGTAATTAGCGATCAAATCGCCCGTCTCGTTGCTACGATGCAGATCTCATGCATAAATGAGTCAATTGAATGGTTTAGGATACTAACCTTGGTGTCCGTCACTTGATGTAGATGACGTAAACGTTCTCAAGAACGATCCCCATCTAAGCAATCGGTAGAAAATGGCTACTAGTCCTTCGGTACGGTAAAATCGTTCTGATCGTTGTTCACGGTAGGAACACATATGTCTTCCCTCTAAAGATAGTCCACACCACCTATGATGGAATCTCCACTAACTTTATGCTAGTAAGCATTAAAGGATTTCGGTAGATCAACGATTGATCAACGGAGAAGAAAAGAAACTCGTTTCTCGTCGAGACTTGAACAAATGCAAGAGAGCAAGAGAGGAAGAGAGAAAAAGAGCAAAGGGAGCAAAGGAGCAAAGGGAGCAAAGAATTGCCAAGGATTCTCAAGCATTCTTTTGAATGGCATCTCCTATTTATAGATCTTCCATTGAAGAAGCCAAGTTCAACTTGTCTTCTTCCTCTTGCAGAGGAAGACAAGTTTGATTCTTCTTCTTACAAAATGACAAACTTGTTTTGTCATATTAAGAAGAGAAGTTCAACTTTGATTCTTCATCTTACAAAGAGGAAGACAAGTTTGATTCTTCTTCTTACAATATGACAAACTTGTTTCGTCATATTAAGAAGAGAAGTTCAACTTTGCTTCTTCTTTCTTATAAAATGACAAACTTGTTTTGTCATATTAAGAAGAGAATTTCGACTTTGCTTCTTCATCTTATGAAAACAAGTTTGACTTTGCTTCTCCGTCTTCAAGAAGACAAATCCAATTTTGCTTCTTCGTTTTTCAAGAAGACAAATCCAACTTGGCTTCTTCGTCATTTAATAAGACAGATCCAACTTTGCTTCTTTGTTTTTAAGAAGAGAAATCGAACTTTGCTTCTTCGTTTTTCAAGAAGACAAATCCAACTTTGCTTCTTTATTTTTAAGAAGACAAATCCAACTTTGCTTCTTCGTCTTTCAAGAAGACAAATCCAACTTTGCTTCTTCTTTTTTAAGAAGGCAGATCGAACTTTGTTTCTTCAAGAAGACAAGTCCAACTTTACTTCTTCATAAGAAGACAAATTGAACTTTGCTTCTTCAAGAAGACGAGTTCAACTTTGCTTCTTCATAAGAAGACAAATTCAACTTTGCTCCTTCATCTTTTCCATAATTAATCCAATTAATTATTTCCAAGAATTCATCATGGATTTGTGTATGACCTTTTAGGTTCACTGCTCAGCTAGACTTGGTTTTGTATCACATATACAATTTAATTAGCAAGTTATTTGCATTAGATTAATTAGATTATATCATAATTAATCACCCTCAATTAACTCCGTAATTGGAGGGTACCCGTTACCATGGGTGGCCACCTAGCAGTAGTCCATGGCACTAGAGAATAGGTGAATCTACGTGAACCTGTAAGTTACGAGTTCCAGGCAAATACAATCCTTCCATCAAGCTAATCTCTCGATCAAAGTCTAAGGCATGGAATTGCAATCGGTTCCCATCTTGGATTTCGATATCTATGTATCAACTCTACACTTTGTGCTACTCATTGTCAACATAGGAATCTTCTTTCCTATTTGATCAACTACCGTGGCCACAGATCTTGGAGAACACAATGTAGAGAACATAGGAGATTCTTCATCATCTCATGATGAGCGATGGTACCTATCTTGGAACTCATCAACCACCATGCATGCTCTGACTATGTCTGAAACATGGCTTTTTAACAACTATAGAAGAAACCATAGTTGCGTCAGACACTTGATAACTCCTAATCAAGCACCCACTAAAGTGCGTAGACGTCATACGTCATTGTCTACGAAACACAACAATCATCATATGAACCCATCATTTAGTGCAAGTCTCTAAGGAATCATGGTCGATGCCCCGTCTCGACCGATTCATCGACTTAGAACATTTCAAATGGTTTCATGGTTGCCATCATATGCGTGACCCAACCCCATAGCACTATGATCTAAGGGCTTCAACCAAATGCATACAATTATTGTATTAAGCATAAGATGAAGATGGCCAAAAAATAATTCTTAATGTTAACATTTTATTGAAAGATATCGTTTAGAATGATAGACAAGGAGCCAACAATTGGCTTGACCGTCACCAATTCTAACAGACACATCATCGTACAGCTGGACAGACACATTCTATAGCTTGCCAATAAATTAATACATGTCACCCTAAAATATCTCCAGTTGGATCCTAGTGGATTAACGGCAAATCAGCTGGGAAATTGAGTGTACCAGATTTCCTGATTTTCAAGCAGACCTGGTCCGCTTGGCGTATCTCAGTCATATCTAGTCCAAATTACACGCAGATTTTTTTAGAAGTTATCTGACTCAAAGATCTTTTGAATGGCATTAGACTCTCTTCAACCAAACTCCGTTTTCTTCTCTGTACAAGCCTATAAATAGAGGCCATCTGCAGTCATTTGGTAACACTACTCACTTTATCAACTCGTACACTTTTACTCTCATACACTCTTGGTTTCAAGGCTATTTTGAGCCAATTTTTCATATATTACACGAATTATTATATCACACACTCATAATCACCATTATTCTCTCTCATTTTCGAGTGCCCTTTTATTTTATACTTTACTGACTTACGTATTGGAGTCTTAATGCCTCTTTGCATATTAGATCCCTTAAACTTAGTATTCTCTTGAGGGTCCTTCGAAATTTGCAGTACCTCAGAACCTAAGTACACATCCGTCTCCATTAGGTTTCATCCAACTTCTGTGATGAACTAACCAAAAATATTTTATACTTATATAAGGCAGGTTTGATATACGAAGCGAACGGAGTTCACTAAAGTGAACGTAGTGAGCGAGGTAAGACGCGTGCACGCGAGAAAGTAATAAAACTAAATGCATGCGGGTGCTAAATAATACGAGCTAATGATCTAATAGGCCTAGTAGGTGACTTAGCAACCAGGCTCGTAGCTACTGAGCTAAACGAGCCGACCATTCCGACCAGAGGAAGGAATGGGATACGGCTCTACTGATCTATGAGCTAAACGACCAGCACTATTTCACGAAGGGAAATAGAATAGTTTGGCTACCTATCTTATACCTTGTAGTTGATTGGCCTTTTAGACTATGAATTATAATTTTATATACTTTAAAAAATTTTAAATTATTTTTATGGATTAATCTGGCCTACGGAGATCATGGAAAGTATTTTGATGTTATTAAATCTTTATCTACGAAGTTGTTTATTTCGAACATGCCTTACATACAACCTCAGAAAGATCTTCAAACTTACTTCTAAAATGGTCCGAAAAGATCGCATACAATGATATGAAAAAGATCACGTACATCAATCTAAGAAAGATAGTGTCTATTGATCTGAAAAAGATCGTGCATATTGATATGAAAAAGATCACTTAGCAAGGATCACGTTTATTGATTTGAAAAAGATCACTTTAAAGGATCGCGTGAATCACTCTGGAAAAGATCACCTATATCAATTTGAAAAAGTTACATAAGTTGATCTGGAAAAGATCGTTTATCCTAAAAGATGATCAAGAATGAATTAGAATTTATTTTTTTTAACAAAATCACTGCAACATACTCAAACAAGGAGATTGCAAAAGACAATATATGGGTCCATTGACATTCAGGATAATCACATGGTAAGATGATGAGATCGAGATACCATCAACCCAATAAAATGAAGTCTCTAAAAATGAGGGTGATGGCCAAGCGATCTCATAAAGTAATTTTCAACAAAAAGAACCTTCCTGACTGACAAAATGGTCTAAGTTCTAAGGTTGCAGGAACTAGCTTAGTTTCTCTACTTCATTGATCAAGACCTCGAACTCATCATGTTCCGCGACCTCAGATTCATCTTCCGTGGGGTAAGGTTGAAATTTAGCATCAAGGGAAGGGTCAAGGCGACGTTGGAGGTACACCTCGCTATTCCTTGAGACCTTCACTTTTGCCAGCAAGGCGATCTGTTGAGAAGCCTTCGGTTCTACCACGTTCAAGTGCATCAGCATTCCCTCTCAGCTTCCTCAGCAGAACGTTGAAACTAGGCCTTTATGTCAACGACTTTAGCCTCTAGAGCGACCTTGGCCTCTAGCGCTTCCTTATCACATTGTTGGGTTTTAGTGATATCTTTCTGGAGGTTGCGGACCTTCAGATTGGCAATGGCCTTGTCGTGTCGAAACATCGAACACTTCAAGAAGAGGTTGTAGCAGAATGCAGCAGCCTATATAGAGGGAAATAAAGATAAGAGAAGAAAACAGAAACCAGAAGATTCACTTGTAAACCGGAGCAAATATACCTGCATAAGGAAATGGGCATGATGTTCCTCGTCTAAGCCAACACGACTTGGTCGCGATCTAGGCAGCAAGCCTTTTATAACTCCCACGAGTCCTGACCTACGTGAGTTTTCAACATTGAACTTCGAGCTGAGATAGCCCAGTCTAGAGACAACTTTTCCCCCTCCATCTGAGCAACATCAGAATTAGGGGACGTCAGCTCTTCGCACGTTTTTTTCCACCAGCTAGTGAGCTCGTTCAGCACCTTGGTGTTTTTGAAAGCATGCATAGATCGTCCCGGGAGGAGTGCGAATTAACAATCCAAAAAAAGGGAACCAATTTAATCTAATTAAATTGTTCTATCTCCCATAATAATTTGAAAATAATTCCTCCATTACTAGTAGATTGTGTGTGACTCTTTAGGTTCACCCTCAGCTAGACTTGGCCGAATTTTCAATCATCCTATGATGAGAATTCGTTCGTCACCATAGGTGGCCGTCTAGCAACGGTCCATGCCACTAGAGACTAGGTGAGTATTATGGCGTGAACATTTAGGCTCTTTAGTACTTTTGTCCTTCTGTCTTCCATCTTACAGCTATAGTCTAGGGTGTGGACAATAGGTGTCGATACCCATTCTTGACTAAAGCTTTGACTCATCCCCACCAAACATCATAGGGATCTCATCCCACTGTTCAGCCATTGTGGCCACTTATTTACTAGAGGACGAGTCTCAGAGTGTAAGTGTGACATTACTGTCAATCCTTTTGACAGTAGATGGATTCTCTTTTAGGACCTACTGTTCACACTACACACCTTGATTGCACTAGATAGGGCTTATGACAACCAAGTCTCTCGAATTGGTAGCCTCTTGCCAAATCTAAGATGCAGGCACGGTGTCTATGTGACCACAATAGTCCATCAAGTCCGAGGAAAAAACTCGTACTGTCGGAACTCGAAATTCGAGTCATACCGACCAACCCCACTCAAGGTTTCCCATATGACGATTCCCACGAGTCACCTTAGTCAGCCGGCACCAAGCTGGCTAACCCATTAACATTGTATGGACGACCTTCGTCACTTGTCGATGAAACGTGACTGCAATTGCTTAATGCAAGTCTCAAACGGACTCTCGATACCCTATCCGAAGTCTTTCGACTTGGAGCATGTCAGACCGATCCTGGTGCCAAAGTTCGAACGTCTCGCGTTCTTCTAGTGTGGATTCCACCAGCAAACAGCGATCCGGATCTATTTGAAACTAGCTAGAATTCATTTATCCATAGATCATTTTCTGCAGGCATACCTTGGTTCTCATAATCGAAGACTATCCTCAAATTGCACAACAAGCCGTTGTAGTTTGTTCAATTGAATTTGTTTGTCTTAAGTATGGAGGATAATGGATTATTAGACATCATTGTAAATCTACATTTAAAAAAAAAGCATACAATCAGCAGAAATAAAGTGGTGTTAAATAAAAATTAAAGACTTGGACTTCAGTCATTTAATGCTCCCACTATTTTTACGAAAACACGCCACTCTGAAATGTTGTTTTTGGGAAACCTTTTCCTAGTGGACTTGGGATCCACAACAAAATTTTCCATATCCTACTTTTACGATTTGCATGGAAAAGAACTTTGTGGGAGGTATTCCATACCATTCTCGTCCAACTAGCCGTTGTAGTTTGTTCAATTGAATTTGTTTGTCTTAAGTATGGAGGATAATGGATTGTTAGACATCATTTTAAATCTACATTTAAAAAAAAAAAAAAAAAAGCATACAATCAGCAGAAATAAAGTGGTGTTAAATAAAAATTAAAGACTTGGACTTCAGTCATTTAATGCTCCCACTATTTTTACGAAAATACGCCACTCTGAAATGTTATTTTTGGGAAACCTTTTCCTAGTGGACTTGGGATCCACAACAAAATTTTCCATATCCTGATTTTACGATTTGCATGGAAAAGAACTTTGTGGGAGGTATTCCATACCATTCTCGTCCAACGAGATTCTCAAGATATTTTGCCTCACTCTTTTACGTGATCCCGAGGACTCCAAGCGAATCACGTTATTCAGGCGTTAGATCCGACTCAATCAACCGAATCATTGCACTCACTGCTACCCCCACGACTCGTGAGATAGGTAACAGGAGTGTATTCACTTCTTTCACAACAAACGTGCAGCTTACTTTCAGAACAGGAGACGTGTCACGACTCGTGAGACCACGCAATTGACTGAAAGTAGCATCCTCACTTTGTCATGGATGGAAAGTTTGGACGAACAACTAAGGTTTTCCATTTATTAAGGGTCTAATATTTTAGCTTGGTCTAACCAAGTGAGAGTTTAAAGACAGAGACCTCATCACACCACATACATACAACTATGCATAATATATTCGCATGCTATAGCAATAATATGATAAATAAATCATTCATCCATCAAATATGTCACATGCAAAAATAAAGCCTAGCACGCCCCTGTTGGATGATCACAAACCCAAAAGCCTATGCGACTCACTGAGCCCGTAGTGGATCTATGGTCAATCTAGGGTTGGTCCTACATTATTACATTAAATAGTAGTACCCATTAACACACTGATGCCTTGCCTCTTTGTCCACCAGGCCTCCATGGTTTTGGACCTCCATGCAACTCCTCAGAATCCTCCTTCTGGGCCATCCTTCATCTTCTTCATTTAATTAAAAGACAAAACCTTACAACTATTCTACTCTCATTACAACTTAAAAAGAAACCCCGACGACCACCCAAGGAGAATACATTTGGAGGGACATAGAAGGCCTTTTTATTTTAAGGCAACCAAAAAAGAGAGAGGAAAACAATAAAATGAGGCACACAGGCCTAACATAAAATAAACCATACATGCGGTCTAGGGCTTTATGATCATCCATTCTCATCAACACAAATAGCATTTCACATAATCAAGTAAACATGCCATTCACATAATCTCATGATAACCAATACCATAGAACACATAAGATTAACGCATAATTTCTACACCAAAAATTTTTGACCGTTGGTGCAACCATTGCAATTTTCTTGCTAGGAAATCCTTTCCTCATTATTTAAACAATATTAAATTTTAGGTGGTTTCAAACCAAACCTAAAATAAAATACCTTTAAATAATGTCTTTCAAGAAAAAGATGCAGAAATAATCCAAATAATAAACCCAGAAAAATAATTTCGAAAAACGACAACGAGAACGGAAAACGGGCGACAATCGCTGCAGCCGACAGCAGCCTGGCCGGAGGCGCGCGCTGGCCGGGCGAGCCTACCGCCTGCGTGCGCTGTGTGCGCGTGCGGGCAGGCTCCCCTACCTGCGTGCGCCCGCGCCTTGCCGTGCCACCTGCGCGTGTAGGCAGACCAGATCTGCTGCCTGTGCGCTCTGCCTTGCTGCGCATCCTGTGCGCGTGGCGCGCTGGCCGGGCGCGCACGCACAGACACCCTTGCCTGCATGCACATGCGCCTAGCCGCGCTCTCTGCCAACAGCTGACTGGTCGCTCAGGCGCCTGGTCGTGCGCACTGTGCGCGTGGTCGGCCGGTGACTGCCGCTGTTGCTGTTTTTTGTTTCCATTAGTATTTCTGCCCCTTTTTTCCTTCAAGAAACAAAGAAAATATTTCAAGAATAAAAGAAATCCAAGATCCAAAATTAATGTGCAAAATTAACGCATTAAACCCTAGTTTATACAGCATGCCATAAAATATAAATAAAGCCACGTAAAACATCCTTTTACACGTATAGCACATAAAACCCTAGGCCAATACACCGAACCGGGCTCTGATACCACTGAAAGCATGCGTGGATCATCCCGGGACTGAGCGCGAATGTGGAAGCGTGATAAATTAAAAAATAAAAGTAAAATATGCTATAAATGGAAATAAAATGCACGTTCAAGGGTTGTTCCCTTGAACCTCCCAGGCGTTCGGTGTATCTCATGATTAAGAAAATAAACATGGTAAAATCATGGTGGCCATAGGGTTACAACAAAAGTAATGAGAAAACCTACCCGTTGTCGTTTTCTTCAAACTGCTACGTGTGTTGTTCCATATTTTGCCACCAAGATTCCAAATCAGAAACCCTCTAAATTATCCACCCAATCCACCGGATCTTGATCCCCGTGCTAGCAAGAAATCAAGAGGATTTTATATAGGAGGACAAATCGACCTAGCGTTATGAATTTAAACATGATCGATTTGCCTATAGTTCTCTTATATCAAAGACAAGGAACTAGAACAATTTCTTGGAGAGGAGAGGGGAGGTGAGGTGAACGAGAGAGAGGAAGAGAGAGAAACCGAGTATGTGTGTGTGTGTGTATGTGTGTGCGCTAGAGATGATCACCTAGTGGTGTGTGTCTCTATGAGAATTTATAGGAAGGGACTTCTCCTAGTCCTATTCAAACTCTCATAAAGAGGCATAGGTTGACTAGGATTTTGACCTAGTCAAATTCTAGTCAACTTAGGCTAGAGACTAAGTCAAACTTGATCTTGGCCATTTATCTCTCCATTCGATCTTGTCCGTCCATCGCTAGATGGATGTTATGGAATACTTTAAATCTAATTTAAAATAATCCCTAAGGCTTTAAATGGTTAGAAAATTATTTTGAGCCCATTTCCTCAATTTAATAAATCCATTTTATTAGTAAATTATATTTAATCCAATTAAAGAATTAACAATCCAAGAAAAGGGAACCAATTTAATCTAATTAAAGTTTTATATCTCCCGAAATTAATTCCAAATTAATTCCTCCGTTACCGGTGGATTGTGTGTGACTCTTTAGGTTCACCCTCAGCAAGACTTGGCCGAATTTTCAATCATCCTATGATGGGAATTCGTCCATCACCATGGGTGGCCGTCAAGCAATGGTCCATGGTACTAGAGACTAGGTGAATATTATGACGTGAACATTTAGGTCTTTAGTACGTTTGTCCTTCCGTCTTCCATCTCACGGCTATAGTCTAGGGTGTGGACAATAGGTGTCGGTACCCATTCTTGACTAAAGCTTTGGCTCGTCCACACCAAACATCACAGGGATCTCATCCCACTATTTAGTCACTATGGCCATAGATTTACTGAAGGACGAGTCCCACAGTGTAAGTGAGACATTACTGTCAATCCTTTTGATAGGAGACGAATTCCCTTTAGGACTTACTGTTCACACTACATACCTTGACTGCACTATATAGGACTTATGACAACCGAGTCTCTCGACTTGGTAGCCTCTTACCAAATCTAAGATAAAGGCACGGTGTGTATGTGACCACAATAATCCCTCAAGTCCAAGGATAAAACCCGTACAGTCGGAACCGAGAATTCGAGTCATACCGACCAACCCACTCAAGGTTTCCCATATGATGATTTCCACGAGTCACCTCAGTCAGCCGGCACCAAGCTGGCTATCCCACTAACATTACATTGATGACCTTCGTCACTTGTCGATCAAACGCGATTGCAATCGCTTAGCGCAAGTCTCAAATCGAATCTCGATACCCTATCTCAAGGTCCTTCGACTTGGAGCATGTCAGACCGATCCACAGAAACTGAGTTCATGACTTGTCATCCTATGCGCAGTTCAGTTTCTTAGATTAACCTTTCGGTCTGTGGGTTTTGTTTGTGCATTGAACAGTTTGTAATGTAAAGCAGTTAAGTGAACACAAACAAATAATTAATGCCAAATATGAATATCACTTTTATTCATAAACTTTATTTAAACACCAAATTGTCAGAAATAGATTACATAAGCCTAACAGAATTGGCTTCACGGTCACCTATTCGAACAGTTTTCTTCTTCTTCAGCTTGCATGGCAGCTTCCTTAGCAGCCCTGCATCCAGAGCGTGACTTGTTGCCCTTGCTTGACTTGCTGGAGCTTTTATTGCGATGCTTGTGTTTACACTTACGTTTCTTGGATCTACTAAGACCCTCGACAGCTTCAATGATCTCGATCTCCACTTCCTTGGAACCTGAACCGCCTACTATGAGTGTTTTTGGGTTATACATATATACGGTAAGAGAATTTATTTGATCGTCTTCCAGCCCCTTTCCATGAGTTTCAAGATTGGGTTTTGAGATATGCCAATCACACCAAAAGTGTTAGAATAGGTGACCATGTAAGCCAATTTGGTAGGAATATGTAACCTATGTCTAGACAATTTTTGGTATTTGATAAAAACATTTATGAATAAAGAAGTGAAAATTCATATGGCAATACTTTGTTTACGTTCACTTATATCTGCATTTACATTTATGTTCACTATGCAAACAAAGCCCACGGACTGAGTATTGATTTCGGAGACTGGGACTACGCTTGGAGGTAGGTCCATGAAATCAGTCTTACCGAATCAGTCCGGAAATCTCCAAGTCAAGGAATCCCGAAAATGGGTATCGGGATTCCCTTTGAGACTTGCACTAAGCATCTGCTGTCGTATTTCATCGACGGGTGACGAAGGTCGTCTAAGCAGTGTTAGTGGGTCAGCACGCTAGGAAGCAGCTGACTGAGGTGACTCGCGGGAACCGTCTTACGGAGGACCTTGAGTATGGTCAGCAAGGTATGACGTGTATTCCCGGTTCCAACGGTACAAGCCAAGTCCTTTGACTTGAGGAACCGCTGAGTTTACCTGTGCATCAGGTCTGTATCTTAGATATGGTGAGAGATTGCCAAAATACTCTTGAGTAGTCATAAGCCATGTCTAGTGCAGCTCGGGTGTACAGAGTGACAATAGTTTCCAAGAAAGGATCTGTCTCCTGTCAAAAGGTATTGACAGTTGAGTCTCATGTATGCTCTGTGTCTTGTCCCTAAAATCTGTGGCCACAGTAACTGAACAGAAGGGAAGGTTTCCCTTGCGGCGTTTAGTAAGGACAGACCGACACTTAGGTCCAAAATGGGTACCTGCATTTTCCGTGCCCTAGACTCTGAGTGATGAGACCGAAGACAGAAGGACAAGTGTATTGTTAGAGCCTAAATGTTCATCCCCCAATATTTCACCTAGTCTCTAGTGCCATGGACCGTTGCTAGATGGCCACCCATGGTAACAGACGGATTCTAGGAATCCGACCAAGTCTAGTTGAATGGTGAACCTAAAGAGTCACACACTATCCACACACACTTAGTATTTAATTTGGAATTAAATATTGGAGTAAAGGAATGATTAAATTAGATTTAATCGGGTCCTATATTTTCTTGGAGAAATTAATTCCTTCTATTTGATAAAGGGAATTAAATTAATAAATTGGATTTATTAAGGGAATTGATTTAATGGGCCTAGAATAAATATTAATATTTATTTATTATATTTATTTGGCCTTTTGGAATATTTAATGAGATTTAAATATTCCATTAAATTTAAATCAACGGTTGAGATGGAAAGGGGAGATGGAAGGCTAGGATTTGTTTGACTAGGTCAAACACTAGTTTGATTAGGACTTTGACTAGGTCAAAATCCTAGTCAAATTAGGGTTCTTAGAGTTGGAGTTTAAAGAGGATTAAACTCCTCCTCTATAAATACCTCTAGCTTCCAACTATTGCATGATGATGATTCTTGAAATCACACACACAACACACACTCTCCCCTCTCCTACATCTCGTCTGCCCCTCTCTCTCTCTCACTCTCCAAGAAAATTATTTCTTGTTCTTTTGTTCTTGGAACATTAGAACTAAGGAAGATTAGTCCCGTTAATTCATAACGTGTGATTGATCTATCCTCTCCAAAAATACTTGTTCGTTGCTAGCACGACGTGAAAGATACGTGGGTGGATCGTGTGTCACGATTTGGAGGGTCTCAAGAACGAGATCTCGGTGCAAAATGGGGAACAACGCGTGTAGCCGTTGAAGACGAAAACGACAACGGGTAGGTCTCGTTTTATTTTTCGTCCCTCTTTATTTTTCAACTCTATGGCCTCCATGATTTCTTTACATGTTATATGATCATGAGATACACCCAACGCCCGGGAACCTCAAGGGTACACCCCTTGAGCGTGTTCTTTTAAATTAAAACCATGCTTTAATTTTTGTATGTTTATTTTTATCGCGCTTCCGCATTCGCGCAATTCCCGGGACGATCCACCGATTTCTATCAGTGGCATCAAAGCCCAGTTCGATGTATAGGCCTAGGGTTAATGTGCGTTCTAAGCATGAAACGTGATATTGGCATGTTTTATATTAAATCTTGTTTTTTCTTGATTTTAAGCATGTCGGTTTTATTGCTTTTAATTCGTGTGAATTTCTGAATGTTTGTATTTTTCTGTGCGCGCGCCCAGCCGGTCGCGCAGGGGCAACGCCTCCAGGCGCGCTCATGCGCGCGCGCGCGCAAGGCTGCGTGCCTGAGAGTCCGCGCGCGGACGGACTCTGGGCAGCGCCACCAGGGGCGCGCGCACACAGACAGAGGAGTCTGCGCGCGCGCGCCCGGCAGGCGTGCCCAATGCACGTCTGCGCGCGCACTGCGCACGGCACGGCCGATAGCCAGTAGGCCAGCGCGCGAGCAAGGCAAGGGAGCCTGCACACGCGACGACCTGCCAGAATACCAGGCGCACGTGCACGCAGGCAATGGGCCTGCGCGCGCGCGCCCGGCCAGGCAGCGCCTGTGCGCGCGCCGGCGGGCCGCTGCCGGCGGCGGCTGCTGCTAGGGTTTCAAAACCCTAGCAGTGTTTTTCTTTTATTTTCTTTAATTATTTTCAGTTTTAATTTTGAATTAATTCTGAAAAAATCGTTTTTTGGTTCAATTATGCCTATTTTTCTAAAGACATTATTTTAGGAGTAAAATAAATTGGATTTGGAATCCCGGGGTTATTTTACTTAAAATAATGAGGAAAGATTTTCCTAAAACGAGAAAATATTATTACCAATATTTGTGTTTTATTTTTCACACGTTATGCATATATTCATTTATTATTTTGGATATTCATGATTGGATATCATGTGTTGTTGGTATATTGCGATTATATGATTGGATCATGTGATTATGTGTGTTGGATGGAAATGGATGATCACGAGCCCTAGACCGGATGTATGGTTTATTTTCTGTTGGGCCTGTGTGCCTCTTTTACTGCTTTCTCCTTCTCTCTTTCTAGTTGCCTTGGAATAATAAGGCATTCTACCTCCCTCCTTATGTAGTCCCCCTGGGTTTTCACTGGGGTTTCTATTTTTTTAATATGTAATGAGAGTAGACTAGGAGTGAGGTTTCTATTTTTGTAATTGGTGGAGAAGAACGAAGGACCCCATGGAGAGCCGAGACGGGAGGTCCCTTGGAGTTTTCCATGAAGTGAAGAAAGAGAAAAGAGACCAAGGCCCATCAGCATGATGATTGGGTTACTATTAATGTAATAGTATAGGACCAACCCTAGATTGACCATAGATCCACTGAGGGCTCAGTGGGTCGCATAGGATTCGGGCTCGTGATCATCCAACAGGGGCGTGCTAGGCTTTAATCTTGCATGTGGTTATGATGATGGATGAATGGGTTGTTTATTTATCATATAACTGCTACGGATGGTTTATTTACACATTATGGATGTATGTGTAGATGTTTATTTATTCGAGATCTCGGTCATTTACTACTCTCACATTGGTTGGACCAATATCAAAATATTAGACCCTAGACAAAGTGGACATAAACTATAGGAGTTTGTCCATGCCTTCCAATCCATGGCATAGTGAGGAAGCTGCTTTGGGTCAATATCGTGGTCTCACGAGTCGTGGCACGTTATTGTACTTAAAGGAAGCTGTACTATGTCATGAACGAAAAATGGGTTGCTGCTACCTGTCTCACGAGTCGTGGGGGTACCAGTGGGTCTGTGGCTCGGTCGATTGGGTTGGGTCTAACGCCCAATTAACATGATTCGCTTGGAGTCCTCGGGATCATGTGAAAAGGGTGAGGCAATAATCTTGGGAATCTCGTGGAATGAGAATGGTATGTAATACCTCCCACAGGATCTTTTCCATGCGAATCGTAAAAGCGGGGTATGGGAAAAATCGCTGTGGATCCCAAGCCCACTTGAAAAGGATTTCCCGAAAATCACGTTTGAGAGTACCGTGTTTTCGTATGAATAGTGGGAGGATTAAATGACTAAAGTCCATGCATTTAATTATTTTATCAAACCACCGTCTTTTACTTTCTGCTGATCGCGCGTTGTTTTCTAAAATGTAGATTTTAAAATGTCTAAGAACCCACTTTCCACCATTCTTGAGACAAACAAATTCAATGGAACAAACTACAACGACTGGTTGTGCAATCTCAGGATAGTCCTAGATTACGAGAACCAAGGCTACGTCATGGACGAGCCTCTCCCTAGGACCTTACCGGAAGGATCCACGCCAGAAGAACGTGAGACGTTCGAGACTTGGCATAAGGATAACCGGAAGGTCCGCAGCGTCATACTTGCTTCGATGACCAATGAGATTCAGAAGCAATATGAAAGGCTAGACGATGTCCCTTCCATTATGGCTCGCCTTAAGGATTGCTATGCAGTCCCGGACCGGCATACTAGGTATGTCGAGACCAAGGCGTTCTTTGGAACGAAAATGACAGAAGGATCCTCTGTACAAGACCACGGGGTTAAAATGCTTACCCTGGTGGAAAAGCTCGAGGACCTAAAGGCAGGTCTCGACAATGAAACGTACATAGATGTGATCCTTCAGTCACTCCCACCCTCCTTTGACCAATTTATCGTCAACTACAATATGAACACACTTGAGAAGGGCATTCATGAGTTGATCAATATGTTGGTGCAATACGAGGCAACGACTAAGAAGTCCACGCCTTCGGTATTGTTTGGAGGTGCTTCGACTTCTAATACGAAAGGCAAGGGTGCCGAACGTTGGAAGAAGAAGAAAGGGAAGGGAAAGGCCGTCAAAGCAGCTACGAACACTAAGAGTGTTCCCATTGCCAAAAAGGGGAAAGGCAAAGGAAACGGAAAGGTTGTCTCCAAGCAACAGTCGAAGGCATATGACATATGTATCAACTGCCGTGAGAAAGGGCATTGGAAGAGAGAGTGCCCCAAACTCTTCTCGAATCAAGTATATATGTGATTGAGGTTAACATGGTCACTAGTTCTGCCTCTTGGGTATTAGATACCAGCTGTGGAGCTCACATTTGCAATGACTTGCAGGTGTTGAAAAGCAGCAGAAAACTGGGTAGCGGGGACATGATCCTGAAGCTTGGGAATGGCAAGGCCATCTCGGCAGAAGCAGTAGGATCCGCCACTCTAGTGATTAGTGATAGTATTAGCATAGATTTAGAGAAAGTTTATTTTGTACCTAGTATGATTAAAAACATCATTTCCATTCCATTGTTGGACAATAGTGGTTATGAATTTAGAATCAATAAAAATTGCTTTTATTTGATGAGGTGTGGAATTGCTCGTCTACTTGGTACATTGCATAACAGACTCTATATCTTGCAACAAACGAATATCGTCCTCAATGCACAACACAAACGGAAATTAGATAATAACGGGAACGCACGACTGTGGCACGCTAGGTTACATATCCCAAGATAGGATAAAAAGGTTGGTAGACTCAAAGAACCTAGAGGTTGGGGACTTGAGCGATCTACCAACTTGTGAATCCTGTCTAAGAGGGAAAATGACCAAGAAGCCCTTTGTAGGACAAAGCAGGCTTGCCACAGGTCTGTTGGACTTGGTCCATACAGACGTATGTGGGCCACTAAGGACGCAGGCACGAGGTGGTTTTCCTACTTCATAACCTTTACCGATGATCATTCACGGTATGGTTATGTTTACCTGATGAGGTACAAGTCTGAAGCTCTTGAGAGGTTTAAAGAATTCAGACTTGAAGTGGAGAACCAAACCAACTGCAAAATTAAAGTCCTTCGGTCGGACCGAGGCGGTGAGTACCTTAGTACGGAGTTCCTAGATTATCTAAAAGAACATGGTATAATATCAGAATGGACACCTCCAGGAACACCACAGTTAAATGGTGTCTCTGAAAGGAGGAATCGAACCCTGTTGGACATGGTTCGGTCCATGATGAGTTTTACCAAATTGCCCTTATCGTTTTGGGGCTATGCACTAGAAACGGCGGCTAAATTGTTGAATTTAGCGCCTACTAGTACATTGACCCAAACGCCATATGAAATATGGCACGGCAAGCCTGCGTCCTACAACTACTTGAAAGTGTGGGGGAGCCCCGCATACGTCAAGAGGTTAGTGGGAGATAAGTTAGAATCCAGGTCTAGCTTATGCAGGTTCATTGGATACCCTAAAGAAACTGCAAGTTATTACTTTTATGACCCCTTGAAACAAAAGGTCTTTGTTTCAAGAAATGCAGTATTCTTGGAGCAAGGCTTCCCGGAGGATATCCAACCTGATGAGCTGATCCTTGAGGAATCAAGTGATGGAATCCAGTCATCAGAGGTAGCCACGGAACCCTCACTTAGAGGATTCAGGATAGACAGCCGAAGGGCTGACCAACCTCGAGAGGTCCAACATGCTAGGCATGAAGGACATCCTCAGGAACAACCAGCCCCGGTTCATGAACCACCGGCTCCGATACAGTCAGCGCCCACAGTCACCACTGACGTTCCCGTTCTCCGTAGGTCTACTAGAGAGTCCAGACCTCCAGTAAGATATGGCTTTCTAGGTGCGACCGATCTTTTGGATAACGATCCTAAGACTTATGGAGAAGCGATGTCAGACATTGACTCCGGGAAATGGCTTGAGGCCATGAAAGCCAAAATGGACTCCATGAGCGAGAACCAAGTTTGGAGTCTTGTAGATCCACCGAAAAGTGTTAAGCCAGTGGGCTGTAAGTGGGTCTACAAGCGCAAACTTGGCGTTGATGGAGAAGTCACAACTTTTAAGGCTAGGCTTGTAGCTAAGGGATACACTCAACGACCCGGGATCGATTTTGAGGATACCTACTCGCCAGTAGCCATGGCTAAGTCCATTCGGATCCTGCTCGCCATAGCAGCATGGTATGACTATGAGATATGGCAAATGGACGTGAAAACGGCCTTCCTCAACGGTTTCATTGAAGAAGAGATCTATATGGATCAGCCGGAGGGTTTCACGGTCACTGGAGAAGAACAGAAAGTCTGTCGTCTCCAGAAGTCCATCTATGGCCTCAAACAAGCCTCCCGAAGTTGGAACATTCGCTTTGACGAAGTAATACGGGGGTATGAATTCATCAAAAATGAATCCGACCCTTGTGTATACAAGAAGGTCAGTGGGAGCTCAATTGTGTTCCTAGTGCTTTATGTGGATGACATTCTGCTCATTGGTAATGACGTTAGAATGTTAGGAAACACAAAAGCATGGTTGTCAACCCAGTTTTCCATGAAGGACTTGGGTGAAGCCTCCTACATCCTAGGCATCCAGATTGTCAGGGACAGATCTAAAAGGGTGTTAGGACTCACCCAAAACTCGTATATGGAGAAAGTCCTAAAGAGATATCGAATGGACAACTCGAAATGAGGATTCCTTCCAATAAGGGATGGGATCAAGTTATCCAAGAAACAGTCCCCACAGACTGATGAGGAACTTGAAAGGATGAAATTCATCCCCTATGCTTCTATCGTAGGTAGCATACAATATGTGGTCCACTGCACTAGGCCTGACATTGCATACGCTTTGAGCGTGACAAGCAGATATCAGTCCTGCGCAGGAGAGGCACATTGGAATGCTGTTAAGGGCATCCTTAAGTACCTAAGGAGGAATAAGGAAATGTTCCTAGTCTATGGCAATGGAGAACTAATTTTGGAAGGTTTTAGCGACGCTAGCTTCCAGTCTGATGACGATGATGCCAAGTCTCAATCGGGGTACGTATTCAAACTCAATGGAGGAGTAGTAGCTTGGAAAAGTTGCAAGCAAGTAACTATTGCTGACTCCACCACAGAGGCTGAATACATAGCAGCTTCAGAAACTGCTAAGGAAGCGGTTTGGATGAGAAACTACATCCAAGAGTTGGGTGTGGTGCCTAGCATCGCCGAGCCCGTTGTCATCTTCTGTGATAACAACGGAGCAATAGCGCAAGCAAAGGAACCGAGATCTCATCACCGTTCCAAAGACATTCTTAGACGCTACCATCTTCTTAGAGAAATGGTAGGAAGAGGTGACGTCCGGATGGACCGAGTCAACTCGGCAGACAACACAGCAGACCCGCTGACAAAGTCTATGTCGCAGAACGCTCATACGCAACATCTTGAGAAGATGGGGATTAAGCATATGGGTAATTGGCTTTAAAGGTCAAGTAGGAGATTGTTAGAATAGGTGACCATGTAAGCCAATTTTGGCAGGAATATGTAACCTATGCCTAGACAATTTTTGGTATTTGATAAAAACATTTATGAATAAAGAAGTGAAAATTCATATGGCTATACTTTGTTTACATTCACTTATATCTGCATTTATATTTCTGTTCACTACGCAAACAAAGCCCACGGACTGAGTATTGATTTCAGAGACTGGGACTACGCTTGGAGGTAGGTCCATGAAATCAGTCTTACCGAATCAGTCCGGAAATCTCCAAGTCAAGGAATCCCGAAATGGGTACCGGGATTCCCTTTGAGACTTGCACTAAGCATCTGCTGTCGTATTTCATCGACGGGTGACGAAGGTCGTCTAAGCAGTGTTAGTGGGTCAGCACGCTAGGAAGCAGCTGACTGAGGTGACTCGCGGGAACCGTCTTACGGAGGACCTTGAGTATGGTCAGCAAGGTATGACGTGTATTCCCGGTTCCAACGGTACAGGCCAAGTCCTTTGACTTGAGGAACCGCTGAGTTTACCTGTGCATCAGGTCTGTATCTTAGATATGGTGAGAGATTGCCAAAATACTCTTGAGTAGTCATAAGCCATGTCTAGTGCAGCTCGGGTGTACAGAGTGACAGTAGTTTCCAAGAAAGGATCTGTCTCTTGTCAAAAGGTATTGACAGTTGAGTCTCATGTATGCTCTATGTCTTGTCCCTAGAATCTGTGGCCACAGTAACTGAACAGAAGGGAAGGTTTCCCTTGCGGCGTTTAGTAAGGACAGACCGACACTTAGGTCCAAAATGGTTACCTGCATTTTCCGTGCCCTAGACTCTGAGTGATGAGACTGAAGACAGAAGGACAAGTGTACTGTTAGAGCCTAAATGTTCATCCCCCAATATTTCACCTAGTCTCTAGTGCCATGGACCGTTGCTAGATGGCCACCCATGGTAACGGACGGATTCTAGGAATCCGACCAAGTCTAGCTGAATGGTGAACCTAAAGAGTCACACTATCCACACACACTTAGTATTTAATTTGAAATTAAATATTGGAGTAAAGGAATGATTAAATTAGATTTAATCGGGTCCTATATTTTCTTGGAGAAATTAATTCCTTCTATTTGATAAAGAGAATTAAATTAATAAATTGGATTTATTAAAGGAATTGATTTAATGGGCCTAGAATAAATATTAATATTTATTTATTATATTTATTTGGCCTTTTGGAATATTTAATGGGATTTAAATATTCCATTAAATTTAAATCAACGGTTGAGATGGAAAGGGGAGATGGAAGGCTAGGATTTGTTTGACTAGGTCAAACACTAGTTTGATTAGGACTTTGACTAGGTTAAAATCCTAGTCAAATTAGGGTTCTTAGAGTTGGAGTTTAAAGAGGATTAAACTCCTCCTCTATAAATACCTCTAGCTTCCAACTATTGCATGATGATGATTCTTGAAATCACACACACAACACACACTCTCCCTCTCCTACATCTCGTCCGCCCCTCTCTCTCTCACTCTCCAAGAAAATTATTTCTTGTTCTTTTGTTCTTGGAACATTAGAACTAAGGAAGATTAGTCCCGTTAATTCATAACGTGTGATTGATCTATCCTCTCTAAAAATACTTGTTCGTTGCTAGCACGACGTGCAAGATACGTGGGTGGATCGTGTGTCACGATTTGGAGGGTCTCAAGAACGAGATCTCGGTGCAAAACAGGGAACAACGCGTGTAGCCGTTGAAGACGAAAACGACAACGGGTAGGTCTCGTTTTATTTTTCGTCCCTCTTTATTTTTCAACTCTATGGCCTCCATGGTTTCTTTACATGTTATATGATCATGAGATACACCGAACGCCAGGGAACCTCAAGGGTACACCCCTTGAGCGTGTTCTTTTAAATTAAAAGCATGCTTTAATTTTTGTATGTTTATTTTTATCGCACTTCCGCATTCGCGCAATTCCCGGACGATCCACCGATTTCTTTCAAAAAGGGCCAATTTTGGCCATGAGAAGGTCGAGCAAAAAAAAAAATCTCTCTCGCTAGGGACCGACATTTGAAGTTAGTTTATCTAAGTATCTGTAATGTGTGCAAGAGAGATAGAAAAACCTATGGTCGGCTGATCTTGTGGAGGCGTTGAAAGAATAGAGCGACCAAAAATTATCAAAACTAGGCTCAAGATTGAGGTGCCACATTATTACAATGAAAAGAAGTGTGTGACGGATGGCGTTGGGAGACAACTGCATGGGGCAAATGTCCATGACCCCGAAGAATACGTTCTACAGGACGACCTAAAGGAAAACGAAGGCCAACATCTGTACAATTGATAAAGGACAAAAACCTTGAGGTGGGTGATGCATTCTATCAAAGGATCAAGGAATCAAAACTACGAAATTATTAGGGATGAAATATATATTTTTTTTAATAGTAGTTTTCACGTTACTCACTATGCCAGCCCAAGGGCTACTCTCCGTGATGCCTTGATACCTAATATGAATGGGACATCATCGGGATATACTAACTCTACGAAGGGGTCGACAGCCGCGACCTTAGTAGGGGCCGCATTCGCATTAGAAGGACCAGCTACGATAGGGTGAGAAGGACCCGCTACGCTAGGGTGAGACATGTTAGTTGGATGTTGAGGAGAACTAATACCTACTTCATCCTTAGATTGAAGTGAGGTCGCAGATGACCCCGTAGAAGAAGAATTCGAGCTAGATGAGAAAGACATTATAAGGTAAGAGATGGGTCGAAGGACACTAGAGTAGTTGAAGTACTGAAGCAAGTCAAATGGGCTTACTATTTATAGGATATTTGCATTGAAACACGTGCCTCTAGAGAGCGGCGAAGATGTTGCCACGTGCGATATCTGAGGGTCAAGAATAGTGATGCTTCACGAGGAGGCTATTCGACTTTTCCTAGTGTAATAACTTAGCACTAGAAGAATTGGTGGACTAATGATAGAGATACACCTTAATTATGGAGAAAAAACATAAATGCCCCTTGAGAAGGGCCAAAATGACACCTTGCACCTAGGATCTGTGCATTTACCGTGTGACGTCCGTAGATTTTTATACTTAATTGAGAGGCTATTTAGTAATTATTAAGGATATATAAATTTAATTATAAATTATAGGTTGAAATTTTATATATATTAAAACTTGAAAGAACTAAATTGAAGCTTTATAAAATATTTGTGGTCAAATTATATATATAATAAAGTTGAGGACTAAATTGTAATTTAATAAAAAAATAATAAAAAAAAGGGGGTGAGGATGGGATTGGGAGGACCGTCCTCCCAACATTTATCTATATATGTAATATACTACAAAAAGAAAAAGAAAACACAAACACACACTAATACACACACACTAAAGAAAAATAAGACAAGCAGCATTCGGCGTCGAGAGGTAAAAATTTTATTTTCTAAAATTACTATTAATTTATATAATTATATTATTTGATTAGTGAATTTATTAAATATGTTTTATACTATCCGATTTACCATTTAATCGGAAAATTTAATGAAGTTGAGCAATTATTCAAATTAGTGTTTGGGTATATGTTTAATTGAAATGGGGATATTATTATTATCAATAATTACAATTATTTAATCTATTAGATTGAGCAGTTTTTATAATTGATTTACTCAAATAAATCGAGGTTATTAACCAAAGACATAATTATATATACTAGTGTCTGAATAATTATTATAATAGTGAAAGATTGACATAAATTAATAGGAATAGTAGAAAATCTATTTGAGAAGTATTAGGAAACTCTATCCGATAAATATTATATATATGAGATTTTTGTAATAATTTTTTATTTAGGAATGTTATAGAAAATGATAGTTATAAAAAATATGGGGTTTGATGAAATAAGCTCTTAGGAGTTAGTTGATAAATTAGATATATACCGGGGAAGCTTATAATATCTAGTTATTTAGACGATGAATGAAAGGGGGGTTTGAATTTCAATATAAATAAAATATTAAAAAGATTTGACAAAAAAATATACAAATATTATTTAATAATTTCATTCAAAATTTATAATATTTTCGATATATTGATTATACATATTATAACATATTATAGGACACGAGGATAAAGTAGAGGATTGGTCATCTCTTTTTACTAATGTAATCGTTTGGGATTTGAGGTAAGTATAGTTAATTGAACCTATATAAGTTTATATGATTATACGTGTTAGTTATAAACCTGGCTGGTATTTGTAAATGCTTATTTGGATTACGTGGTTATTCTGTGAAGTTGTCTCTATGTGTTTATTTGCAGTTTATTTATGTATTATAAAGATTGACGGATGATTGCCTTTTATTATATTCTATTGTTGAATGGGGTTGAATGAAAAAGTTAATTATGAGTATATCGTTAAATTGAGATATATAGATAAGTTACCTAGTTGGGGAACATAGTCAATGGTTTCTGATGATGTGAGATGAGAAAAATGAATATAAGCTAGGTACCATGGCGCGTAGGGTACCGGGGTATTCCGGGTTAGCGGGGAATATCCTGTGCTGATAGCTACACACTGGGTGGCGTGGGGATGCCATGTTCGTTGTAATGTCCTGTGCTGATATTGCTACACACTCAGATAGTGTGGGGATATCACATTTCGACGGGTATCCTGTGCTGTATTATGACGTGACATTGATTGAGATGATGATGGCTGGCAAAATCATTGACTGATGTACTCCAATTAGAGTAAGCAGGGCCCTCTGAAATAAACTGAAATTTTGGATATATATATATATATATATGTTGTTCTATGGATATATATATATATATGTTATTCTATGGATTGATGTGTAATTATGATGTTGATTATCTTATGACTTTGTGGTGATTGTATACTGATTATTTATTGGGTTGTTTCATGGCATGTCTCTAACGATGTATATAGGCTGATTAACTATACTTATTGAGTAGGCAGCTCATTCCTTGCCACGTATTTTTTTTTCAGGATATAAGTCACAGTGACTAATTGAATTGGATCATAAGCCATGCTGTCAGTCTTATTAGGTGGGTCAGCAGTGATACCTTAGGTTGAGGTCTCTAGCTATATAACTATATAGATATTAGATTTTTATTTGAATTTGTATTTCACGATTCATTGGGTTTAATAAAAATTTCTTGTAAAATGGGTTTAATTATGGAGGAAGGATTATAATTAGTGGTATTAAAGTGTAATGCTGTAGGGGGTGCTACATACCGGTCGGGTCGGGCCGCAGGTCGGGTCATGCGACCTTACCTGTTCTAGCGACCCGATTAAGGAACTGCTCCAGGGACCCTAGATCAGGTCTCTACATCATCTGGCAGTTCAAAGCTTGGGATGGCACCACGTGGACTAGATAAGTGAGCACATTTGACCCTATAATTATCCGCATTCCACTATGGTTATGGTAAGATACATTTATTATATTCTACCTCATTTACTAATTACGACCGTCAATTATCATCTCGCATCTGGGCTGACTTAAGTATCAGATGATTTTCGCTGGGGATCATCTCGGCTAACCTAACGTGCTTTCCTCTTCTCAGGACCAATCAACATCTGGGGGATCATTCCAGGATTGCTAACCAGGATCTCAAGAGAGCTCGCATCTAACGACCCAGATTAGTACCCTAAGTAGGGATTCTACGTATTTGTGAAGGGAAAACACATGCATTTTTCCGTCCTTTTAAGCAGGATTCCATATAATTTACTGTTTTCAAGCCAAACTCTTTGTTGGATACTGCTTTTGGTTGCTTCTCCTTTTTCAGGCATAATTTAGGAGCAAAATGGATTAAACAAGAGAATTCGCCCATGTTTGACAGAACACGGCCGTGTTGTGTTTTTACACACGCCCGTGTCTCGCAGGATCAATCACCAGCCAAATACTCGAAGAGAACACCCCCGTGTTGGAGTTTTCTGCAGAAACGCACGAGAACACGGCATGATCGTGTTCGCGCTACACGGACGTGTTCCCCACTTGGAAACAGAATCGCTCGGGATTTTCTACCTTTGCTCCACTACGACTATAAAAGGAGAAACTAGGGACGTGAAAAAGAGAGACCAAAACGCAGATACAAGGCTTGAAGAGACACGAAGAAGTCGGGGAAGCTTCAAGACGGCTAGGACGATCGGATACAGTTCTTCCTTATCCTTTCTTCTTTTTAGCACTTTGCTTGATGTATTCTCCGGAATATTTGTTTAGCTTTTTCATTAACCTTATGCCTGAGTAGAATTCTTGTTTTAGGATCATATTGAACCCTTTGATAGATTAATGAATTTATTCTAGTTTTCTTTTTCTATCTCGTGTGAATTGATCTGATTTAATTTTCAAGCATTTACTTGTCTTGTGAATATTTTGGCCACGTGTTTGCATGTTTTAAACATCGACTAAAGTACTGAAAGGTGAAATTCCATGTTAGAAAATAGGAGATTAAACCTAGGAAACAACCGCGAAAGCATGCTTAATTTCTATGAGGATCTCACAAATTGTCGTGATCTCAATGGGTTCGATTTAATTACATTTTCATGAAAATAGGTAGATTAATTAATTGAATACGGCTTTTCACATACTTGAAAGAGGGTGGTAACGATATTAAGACAATTTTCTTTGGATTAATCATATTGAGTAGAAAAAGGGTTCTTAATAGGTTCGTTAATCGATCAATGTAGGGATACTTGATTCTAAACCATCACACCTTATTATTTACCCTCTTGCTTTAATTTACCTGCTTTCTTGTTTCAATCAATTGTCCCACTCGTATATCTCTGTCTGACTAATCAAAATTGAGTAAAACTGGTAATCATAATAGTCCCTGTGGGATCGGCATCTTGAGTACTACGCGATACACCGCGCACTTGCGATTTTGACTCATCACCTAATATGCAACCTATGATCCTAAAGTCATTTCCTAACCAGTGGCAAGGGAAGAACCGAAACCACTTAAATATTTTTATGCCAAAACATATAAATATGTACATAACTTTTTTATATATTTATATAACCCAAGAAAATGTTATGCTAAATTTATGGGATAATTACACCGTCCTCCCCTAATATTTTGGTGTTATTATACGTAATCTCTTGTAATTTGAGAACTGGCGTCTAGCACCCCCTAACACTTATTTTTGTCTAACAATATATCCATCCGTTAGTCAAAATTCACTGGATTTGCTGATATTAGCCTGAAATTTGAAAATTCATAATTACCTCCAATTGACTTATTACAGCTTATTGCAGGTCAAACAAATATTTTCTGACCAAATCACTCTTACATCTTAACATGCTAATGCATGTAAAGAGTATATCTTCACCCTTATAAAGGTAGTTTGGTCAGAAAAAAATTATTTGATTTGCAATAAGTTGGTAATAAGTCAATCAGAGGTAAATATGAATTTTTATTTATATTTTTTTTGCTAATATCAACAACTACGATGAATTTTGCCGAACGAATGAATCTATTTATTTGATAGAAGCAAACTTCAAGTGTACTTGACGTTATTTTCTAAATCGCAGGAGTGTAATTATACCAAACTTTAGAGAAGAGCTATGTAATTATCCCTAAATTTATTTAAAAGTGTTGTACATACATTCTATAAAATAGTTTTAAAAACTTATAGAAAAAGCTAGATTTTTATTAGAAAATAAATTCATACAATGTAAATGTTAGAAATTAGATGGAATAAAATAAACTTAGAGAACTTGTAAGATGGTTTTAAATTAATTAATACAAGAGCGTAGAAACTCATTAAAGTATTTATATGGCGGAGAACCAAATCAAACAAATATCCCAAAAACTAACCAAAAACAAAAAAAATACAACAATAATTTCTTCTGCCAGAATAGAAAATTCAAAAAAAAAAAAAAAAAAAATAGCAGCAAGATCAGGTCCAATCACGTGGCCCCTCAAGATTAATACTGACTCCCATCTACCACAATAACGTTGAAATCCACACCATGTCCACCAGTCACTACACACAAATATCTTTTACTTTATTTGGTACATTTTCTCCCAATATATAAAGCAGTTATTATTGAGCTGGCCTTCGCAACAGAGCAGCAGCCATGGCAGCCAATCATCTCTTCTTCCATCTCCTCATCCTCCTCTCCATCTTCACCGTCTGCAGATCTGTAAGTTGTTTTCTTCCTTCCCGCCGTCTGATTTCCGACGATCTGTATGTATGAGATCTCATAGAATAATCTTTTGGTTCTTCAACTTTGCAGGACGATGCGGATTGTGTGTACACGGTGTACGTGAGGACAGGGTCGATCATAAAGGGCGGGACCGACTCCAATATCACCTTAACTCTGTACGACGCCAATGGCTACGGGATCAGGATCAACAATCTGGAGTCATGGGGCGGGCTGATGGGCCCGGGATACAACTACTTTGAGAGGGGAAACCTCGACATCTTCAGCGGCCGAGGCCCGTGTTTGACCGGCCCGGTTTGCGCGATGAATCTCACCTCCGATGGGACGGGCTCCGGCCACGGTTGGTACTGTAACTATGTGGAGGTCACCTCCACCGGGGTGCACCAGCAGTGCGCTCAGGTGCAGTTCACGGTGGAGCAGTGGCTGGCCACCGACACCTCGCCGTACGAGCTCACCGCCATCAGGAACAACTGTTCGTCGGACAACAAGAAGCGGGTCATGGACGGTTCCGATTCGTCTTTGTTGTCCGTCATGTAGGAGGAGGGTTTCGGGCTCTGAGTGCTGGGTCGGAGTATCCGACCCGTTTCCGGTTTTTTTCTTACCGTTTGCCTTTTGTCCCACTTTGAGTGTTGGTGAATCAGAATATTGTAGGCTAGTCAGATAAATAAATAGTGAACGGACCGAAATGCCCTTTTTGGCACAAAAGGGTGTTGCCATGGTTTCTTGAATAATGACCTTCTCTCTCCCGCTTTCCTCGGTATTTTCTTGGGATGCTTCCGCTTTTTTATTGTCCTTTTGTTTTTTGTCTATTGAATGCAAAATCGTTGTTTGTACGAAATAACGATTTTATGATTGCTCTCAACTTTTGATTGGGACCGTAAATTTTTTCGAGTCGAACACATTATTATTGTTAAAACATGTTTGAATTATTATTGAGCTTTCAAAAATATGTTTGAATTTGGCGTTAATGTAATTTACCTTCATATGATATTGTAAATGAGTAAATTATTTTCTATAACAAAAATATAGCAATTTGCTTCTCTCTATTTTTTAAAATAGAGCAACTTGCCTCTCTAGACATAGGTTAAATTGTTCCATTTTGAAAAATATGGAGAGGTATATTGATTTATTTTAAAAAGCCAAAGGGAGTTAAATTGCTATTTTATTTTTCAAAAGAGGGGTAATCTGCTCATTTGCAATATCACAGGGGGGTTGTTTGCATTTTTTTCATTTGATTTTTTTTAATTATTGATTTGATTTTGCTCAAATAAGTTTTAATTGGATCAAACACGAATTCGAGTAATTTGATATTTCTATGTATATTTTATTATTGTTGCACTAATCGAATCGAGTTTGAGTCGAGCTCAAAAGTTTGTCAAATAAAATTTTTTGTTAAGTTTTGTTTGTTAAGTTTAATAAATCAAGTTCAAATGAATTTTTCTTCAACCCTACTTTTGATGCCTATATCAATCGAATATCAAATAGTTTGATTTATCTTCAACCCTACTTTTGATGCCTATATGTGTTCAAGGTCTACTTTTGATGTCTATATCTATCCAAGCTTGGAAGTTAGGGAGTGATAGGAATGTAAGAATAGTTGGGACATTCTCAAGTCCATTTCTATATATATGATTCTGATATAATTTAGGATGTGAGTACTCGTTCTAGATAAATTCTTATTTATTTAGGTAAGGAATTAGTCATTTGCCTCCCCTTAATATGTTATTAGTCATTCATAACACGTTGAAATAAGTTGTCTTTTTCAATAGACAAAGGTTAATGACACTGACTAACCCTGCTATTATGGAAATATACAAATTTTTCCTTCTTAATATAAAAATTACAAATTCCCCCACCTAGTTATCACGTGTTAATCAAATTTAACTATTAGTGCTTAAATAACTATTTTGTCCTCATTTATAAGTAAAAAGAATTCGATAAAATTGAAAATAGAAGGGGACCGACATGGAACAATGTGCGGAGGAGAAAAATGGTTGAGGAAGATGATAGAGATTTTTCTAATTTTATTTTTTTCCTTCTTTTTGTTATTTATTTATTTTTTCTTTTTCCAACTTTTCAATTAATTATTTTGTCTAGTATGAAATAATTAAAGTATTTTTTTTAAATTTTCTTAATTTGAAATAAAAAGAAAGAAAAAGTTTTTTTTGAATAATTTAAAGATACTTATGTGTTCATTTTTCTAGGAATGTAACGTATAATATTTTATAGCATTAAAATACACTAAAATTGACTTGTTTAAATTTTTATTTGACATAGTAAAATTGACTAAACTATTGAAATTTGCCTCAATATTTTTAACATTTGAATAATATAAGCTTTATTTTGTTATATGTTATAAAATAATATAATTTTCACAAAATTTGCAAGCTTTAATAATTGTTAGGAATAGAAATTCATATCACAATCTACACATACTCAATATGTGATTAAAAAAATGCTATAAAACAATATACTAAAAATACAAATATACACCCTTTTAATTTTAAAAATAACAAATTACCCCTTAGGGATATTTATATCATAGAAAATAGAGTTATTCAGGTTGAGGTATTATAAGAATTGTTTAGACCTTTTTTTATGACATAAGCAAAATCTGTTAAATTGACTAGCAAAAGGGACAATTTGTAAGTAGATATATTTGAAAGTGAAGTTTATGTAATTTTCATAATAAGAGGAAAAAATTTGTACATTCCCATAATAATAGGAGAGGTCTTTGTAATTAACTCTTGACAAAATTATCTTTCTATCAATGTGATAACTGAATATACTGATAGCCCTAAAACAACACAAAAAAAAGAATATAATGATAGACGCATTATGATTAAATAGTTGGTTGCTCGAATCCATATAATTTTTTTTTAAAGAAAAAATACTATAGATGTATTTTTTACGCAAATAAATAAATTTTCTCACCTATAATTTTTTTTTTTATAACATATGAGATTTATATAAATTCCATATAACTTTCGATAACTAATTTTTGAAAGTACTATTGTTTTGCAATTGAATTACACATATTCAATTAAATATGAAGAAGTATGTTTCTAAAAGAAAAATACTAAAGGCCATAAATTCATTCATTCCTAAACATTCATTTATGATTATCAATCGTGTGAATATCAATAATATGAATGTATATAATTGCCCACTAATGTCGGCTGCATAATTGCATATCAATTATAGAATTGTTATTCAAATATAATTCGGTTTCTATCCTTAAATTTTCCTATTCCTACTTAATTATGTTCTTACATACCAATCATGTTTTAAGAAAATACCTGTTAAATTAAAATAATAATGTATATTATATTGATATATCATAATTGGAGAAAAAAATAATTGATCAATTATTTGTATTTTGATATTGATAGGGAAAATACATAAAAGAGGTCTAAAAGGACCAATATGTCCAAATGATGGATAATATTAAAACACTTTAGAGGGTTGTATCTTTTTTAGTGGGTTGGGTTGCATCCAACTCGTCCCATTCGGTGACCCAAATTGCAAGTCGTTGATCCAGAATTCATCCGATGGCTACCTAATGGACACGCGGTCCTTACTTATTTGTGATACATAAATCACTATAAATGCATAGAGAATACAATTGACTGGTGTGCATTTAACCCATCGTACTCGGTTACCCGAATTACCAGTCGTTGATCCGAAACTCATCCAATGGCTACCTAGTGGACACGTGGTCATTACTTATATGTGACACATAAACCACTATAAATACATAGAGAATACATTTGACTGGTGTGCATTTCACCCATCCGACTCGGTTACCCGAATTACCAGCCATTGATCCGGAACTCATCCGATGGCTACCTAGTGGACACGTGGTCTTTACTTATCTATGACACATAAACCACTATAAATACATAGATACTACATTTGACTGGTGTGCATTTATTACTATCAGAACCCACTTTGCTACTCCTATAACCTCAACATCAAAACTAACTTATGCATTTAAGAGTTTTCCCCTCAACCAGCCTAACACTTTATGTGTAGATCAACCATATTAATCTATTTCGAAATACTCATCAATATCTGTACGTCAAGACATCGCCAAATCACCAACATATTGCTGAGGAATTCGACCCAAATTAGATATTAATTACATAGTGTGTATAAATTTACGTATTATTTATAACTAATGCAATGGGATCAGAATTAAAACTTTCCCATCATGATTTTACTGTTTAGGGTTAGTATGGAGATGTGTTTTTGGACAAGAAAAGGTTATTTTTGCACGTTGTACGCATTTAGGGTTCAATAGTAGGTAGTCGTGGGCTTATTTATTTATTTAATATTAAGAAAATAAAAAATAATAAAAAATAAAAATATTATAATATATATAACATAATTGGTAAAAGTCGAACTCTCTGAGTTCGACTTTTACCGAATTTTTTTTTTTTAATTCCTGAAGTCGAACTCCGAGAGTTCGACTTTAAGTCGAACTCTCAAAGTTCGACTTTTTTTTTATTATTATATTATAATTATTATTTTTGCGTATATTCAATTTTTTTTAATTTTTTTATTATTATTATTATTTAATCTGCATATAGTTAAAATAAATATACAACAAAAAATATTTATTAATACAAAAAATATAATTACATTAAAAAAATTATATTTAAATCAAAGAATAAAGTTTAAAAAATTATTTATAATAATTACAATTCTTAAAATTATTGTTGTCTTCTGCGACCCCTCACCGACGCATCAGTTTGTCTTGAATGACCCTCCCTTTGTTGGTATTGTTGTCTATCTCGCGTTTGTGGCCAATCCATCTCGTTAGGAATACGTGTGGTTTGGCTTCTACCACGATGAATGATGCCACGTAAAGTAGTGTCATGGACCAACTCAAATTGTGGAACATCCCAATAATCTTCCGCCATCAAAGGATGAAAAGACTTAGAATATGTTCTCCTGTAAGCCATTATATCATAATAGTCCTTCACCATTGATGGGGCACTAATTCTATATGCAGCGCATACCTTTTGAGCATGCGAGCACGGGATACCGAATTGACTCCATTTGCCACATGAACATTCTCGTGTGGCAATTTTGACGACGTGAGTGTTGAATCCATGTCCAGTCTGACGTTTTGTCACAACGGAGGCAGACTGTTGGTGCTGGTTGTATCTCGTCACAGCATGTTCAACACTTTTTTCGAACCAACGTTGGAACAATTTGTTTGCAAAGTCCGTCCATAGTTGGTTGTTGCTTAACACGACACCACTTTTGGCCATCCTCTCACGAAAATAGTGGACTGAACGAGCAAATGTTATTTCCACTATTGCAGTCACAGGCAATCGACGAGCCCCTTTCAGAACTTCATTGATGCACTCTGACATGTTGGTTGTGAGAATTCCGCACCGCCATCCGCCATCGTGAGAAGCTGTCCATTTTTCCTTCTCAATATTCTCTAAGTACACAAACGCTTCTAATTTGTGAGCCTTTATCTCGTTCATTGTTCGATTGAACTTGCTGATTTGATATTCAGAACCAGCTCTCCAACAAAGGTCCTTCAGTTCGACATTCTTGTGACGACTGTTGAAATTAGAACATACGTGCCGCAAGCAATATCTGTGCACTCCCTGTGGTGGCACAAAATCTGGAATTTTTTTCACTGCTCTGATGAGACCCGCATTACGGTCAGAAATAAGACACATCCCAGACCGTCCTCTTATAATATGTTTGCTCAACATTTGAAGAAACCAAGTCCAAGATGCTCGGATTCTTCATCGATAATAGCAAACGCAAGAGGAAGTACCTGTTGATTCCCATATATGGCAGCTGCAATCAACATTTTGTGCTTGTACTTCGTGTATAAATGTGTTCCATCGACACTGATGACATTGCGGCAGTATTGGAACCCATCGATACACGGTTTGAATGCCCAGAAGACGTATTTTATCACGTATGCATTGCTTGACGGCTGAAAGTATTTATGTTCTCATTCAACAATCGTCCCTTCATTATACTTTTGGAGAGCTCCCATGAAGTTTGGTAGCTTTCGAACTGAACTCTCCCATGTGCCATAAACGGTTTCACGGGCCATCTTCAAACTGTACCATGCCTTTTGGTATGTTATGTCGAACCTTGTGTGGTCCTTCACAGTTTGTATGACATGCTTGATTCCATATGAGGGGTCGCATTTTATCTGCCCTAATAATAAAGAAGCAATGTACCTTCTGTCTAAATTGCTGTGTTCGAGGGACATATCGTTAATAACACATGTGTGGTCCCCCTTATATTTTGTTATTTCCCAACGGCCCTTTCTCGGTTTTATTATTCCACGTAGCTCCCATCTACACCATACATCTGGAACGTGGAAAAAAAGAAGAAGATGAATACACTTTCTAATAAAATTGTGATAGACGATTATACATTATTGATAAAATTGTGATAGACGATTATACACTTTCTAATAAAATTGTAATAAAATATGGACAGAAGACAAGTGTATGGTCCACGCGACCCAACCGTGTTGTCATCACAACGACAACACAGGTCTGATGATGTGCTTGACGGTGATTTAGATGAACCCTTGAAGGCACGACGTGCGGATGGTGCATTTTGGACACACTTTCAAGAGCATGCCCCACATCATAGGGTGTTAGCAGTACTACACCAAATGGGGTTTTATGGTGTGTACCGATGCGGCAGGATTGTGTACGATGCGCATCTCATCACTGCACTAGTTGAGAGGTGGCGTCTCGAAACACACACGTTTCACTTGACTGTAGGGGAAGCGACACTGACCCTACAAGACGTCCAAATAATATGGGGACTCCCAATAGACGGACTTGCCGTGACCGGCGTGGATCGGGAGAGATCTTGGACAGAATGGCAAGAATATTGTGCTCTTTATTTGGGTTTCACGCCCGACGATGGGGAACTTAGGGGTTCGCGTGTGTCCATAAACGCAATTTTGCATCACATTACACTGATCAGAATTGATGATAACACACCGTTCCCAATATTGTACAATATGCACGTTGTATGACATTAATTCTTTTCGGTGGGGTGATGTTCCCTGATTCATCTGGGCATCTGGTATCATTACTATATGTCCAGAAATTAGAGGATATCGACGCCGTCCGAAACTATAGTTGGGGCAGTGCTGTGCTCGCATTCTTGTACCGTGAATTATGTAATGCCAGCACCAAAGGCAAAGCCCAAATTGGTGGCCCGTTGCAGTTACTGCAGGTAAAATTAAATATTTATATTTCTCATTAACTAACTTATTGCAATATTTTATTTTTGACACAAGCTTATTATTTTACAGATTTGGGCTTGGTCGCGTATCACACCAATAACACCCGGTCTTGGTGATGAACGTGTAACGATGGGGCCAATACAAACTTATAATAATCGGCTCCTTCCAATACCACCGTACGGTGCAACGTGGAACAAAAAACACAACTTCACCCGCATTGTACGGTGGACTGTCCGGGTATTTAGAGATATGCTAGATAGCATGACGGCTGATCAGGTAAACAAGACTCATCGTTATGCATATTTATTTATGAATATTAATTACCCACTAATTTAACATATTTGCTTTTATTTCAGTTTCTTTGGCAGCCGTACGACATGAATTTGGAGAACATTCTAGCCTACTCAGATGAGTTCAACCCCCAGTTGTGGACATCAATATGTCCCCTAATATTTTATGCCATTGTGGAAATGCATCATCCCGAACGTGTGGAGAGTGGCTATCAACCTGGACATGCACCAACAATACAACATGTGGTATGTTGTGCAATAAAACTTGATTCATGTTACACCCATTTTTCTCTTAGATTTAAATTCATTATTTTAAAATTGATGCAGGAGCAATATGCAGAGACCCTTCATCTAAGTGTTCAATCTCCACCAACCAATTTCGAAGAGTCTTTGCAAATGCATCAGCGGTTTATTATCGGAATGACTGAACTTCGTGAAATGCTTTCTCATTTTCCGAGGGATAATCAGCCCGAACAACAAGCAGCGCCACATGATAATGCTCAGTCTACGTCCCACAGACAAAGGAGAAGCAGTAGTAGAATGTCTACAAGTTCACTTAGAGGTGATGATACTATTGGGGCAGATATAGCTGGTCAATCCACAGTGCATAGACCTCTAAATGTATATGAAGATTGCTACGTGCCTCAACCGCCCCAACAAAGTGATTGGTTTGATTCAGCTTCATACATGCCAAGCCAACAACCTTATTATGGACAGGTTGATCTTGACCTTGGGCTTGGCACAAGTCAAACATATGCACCAGAATATAACATCTCACCAATTCCATTTCCAGCATTTGGTGCATATCGTGATTATGGAGAGTCTAGTTCTGCAACATCATCAAGTCGGTTGCATATGAATGCAGATAATGATGATAACGTTGAAGATGAACCAATACAAAATATGGGTGAAGAAATAAGAAGACCTCGGCGCCAACGGCACCGACGCACTTGTGGGACGGGCGGTCATTTTTAAGAATTGTAATTATTATAATTAATTTTTAAAATTATATTTTTTTAATTTAAATATAATTTTTTTTGATGTAATTATTTTTTTTTACATTTATATGCGTAGGAATAATAATAATAATAATAATAATAAAAAAAAAAAAAAAAAGAAAGTAGAAGTCGAACTCCCAGAGTTCGACTTTAAGTCGAACTCTGAGAGTTCGACTTGATATGATTGAAGTCGAACTCTCGGAGTTCGACTTCAAGATTTTAAAAAAAAAATAAAATTTAGGTAAAAGTCGAACTCTTTGAGTTCGAATTTTACCAATTATGTTATATATATTATAATATTTTTATTTTTATTATTTTTTATTTTCTTAATATTAAATAAATAAATAAGCCGGTAGTCGTGGGAGTTCATAGTTATAGCTGCTTTTGTCGCCAAGCCCGCTGTCCTCTTTATCACAAGTAAATAAAGGGTCAGCCTTAGTTTACCCTATAAATGTTTTTAAAATTTTCAAATATTAAAAATATGTTTAAAAATAATAATACTATTATAACTTTATACATATGAAAAACTAATTTTATTGAAAAGGTACATTTTTTTCTATAAATTTATATGTATAGGTTTTAAAATATTAGAAGTTTTAAAACATGTAATACTTATACATACATTAAATTGTCTATAAAATATTTTATATCACTATTTTATTTATAAAAATATTATTTTTTATGTGTTGTTTGTAAGTATAAATGAAAATATACTCATCCTTTCATACATACATGTATAAATTACTTTATATAAGTATATAAAAAATATATAGAAAAATATAAAAAAAATCTTAAATAATCGAGTTCGAGTCCAAAACATCAAGAATCGAGACCCATTCTGAAACCCCATTAAGACTTTAAAACCCAGCCCAGAAGTAATGGGTTTATGTGGGCTGACATTAGGCCTGTCAATGGGTAGGGTAAGACCCTACCTAGGCCCATACCCTAAAAATATTCAATGCAGTAAGTAATGTATAAACTCAGACCCAATGGGCCTAAGACCCAAATATATTATGCAAGACCCGGATTATCGGGTTGGGTCTGGACCCGACCTGATTTTTTTTCCCAACCCGATTTTTTTCCCCTAATCAAATCAAAATATATTTGAAGAAAGTTAATTCCCTTTGTATCCTCAATCGAATTATATACTGGTTGAGTACCTGAATCAATATCAAGATTATATACAAGAACCTTGAAAGTATATCCCAAAATTATATACAAGAATAAACAATATTAAGATTCTAACAGAAAATACAAGAATAATTTTTTTTCCCTTTCTCTAAGAACTAGCAGAAAACAACAAGAAGAGGGATAGTGATAAGATGGAGACAACAAGCCCACGAAGACTATAACTCAAACCTTACAAGAATTTAGCAAAAAATCTGCTGATGCTTTTCTCAGTAATCACTAGAAATCTATTTGCTTGGTATGCTTTCTCGTATCATCCCAAAACCCTTCATAATCATCACATATGGAGAACATATCTTTGACCTCAGAAAGGGTGAGCCTAATCCTCAGAGAGATTGAATCTTTGTAGAAAAAGCTTACCCAAATGGAGAAACAGGTCCTAGGTTATGAAAGCATCAAATTTAACCAGATTAGCACTAAAAGAGGCGATGGGTGCACGGCGGCGTGGCTACGCTTCAAGCGGCAGATCTGAGCGGAGTTTCAACCAGCCAATCTAGGCTGAGCTTCAAGCGGCAGATCTGGGCAGCGAGCTGGCGGGGGTTTGGAGAAAAGCGGCACTTGCAGTGATGGAGGCGGCGACGGGTTTGGAGAGCAACGGCCTTGCAGCAGCGAAGGTGTGTGCGAGAAGAGATTCTCGTTTATGTGTTGAGAGAGTTGAGAGGGTGTCGCTCAGAAAAGTGGGGAAGAAATGGGTATGTGTTGGGTATGGGTAATAATGGGTATATACCCGACCTAGATCCATTCATTTTAATTTAATGGGTTTGGGCCTGGATCTAGACCTATTATAATGGGCCTAGGTATGACTCTAGACCTATTATAATGGGTTTGGGTACGGGTAAATTTGGCCCATTGACAGGCCTAACTGACATCCCTAGTTTTATGTATGGGATTAAAACTATGATGGAATTCCAAAGACTTAAATGTAGGATAGGATTGTAAGAGATTAATTATTTTATATTTACTTGTGTATATTGTATTGTGGATGTAAAGTACTGTGATTAAATATTTTATATTTTATTTTTGTATTTATCGTATTCTGGATGTAAAGTGTGATTAGTATAAAATTGTGTTTGCTTCGTGGGATTTTTTTTTTTAATTTTGTGGGACAAAAAATGTGAATCCCGTAAAGTATGGAACCAAAAGTGCAAACCCCTCTATCTTATGAGACCAAAGTAATAATTTCGTCGACTAATAAATTGTTGGAAAATAACAATGGTTAATGCATAAAACAAATATTCTCCCATAGAATATGTAATATCTATGTGCACATTATATAATCAATATACACATTAGCACATAATCATGGATCGATTAAACCTGTAGCAGCGAAAAGTATGACGATCCACATCTCCGGATCTGACTAGTCTACAAGCTCATGTCTCGATTGGATCATGAACGCATCATCTTGCTCGTTCTTGAAGATTACCCATCGTACATCTTCAAGATCCCCACAAAAATCTTTAAGATCTCCCCACATTGGATCTTGGTGGATTACTACCAAAGTAAGCCACTCATTTACACATCTTAAACCCTCGGAGACTTTTGTTGATTCTCCAAGAGAGAATAGAGAGAGCTATTTGCGTGAGGCTTTGAGAGAATATATATCAAATTGAATACACCTTTGGTTCCATAGAAGCACCCTATTTATAGGTGTGCACAAGAGGAGTCCAATCCCTATACAAAGTCTAGGAGACTACAAACTCTTTATTCAAGAGGAGTCCTCCCTAACCACAAGTTTGGGAGACATCAAACTCTTGAAATATGTATGTATGTTTAACATCTCCTACTCATACATATTTGACATAGCCTCCTCAATCAAAAATTTATCATCTCTCATCCCTCTCTCATACAGGGAATAAGGCATGCGACCAAGCGAGAAAAATGAAAAATGAGGAGAGTTATATTAAGTCATCACCAAAACTAGCATAACTCTTCAACTCCAAAAAACTCGCTATGTACCCCAAACCTTGTGGTCGCATTTAATCAAGCATCTATAGATCCCTCAATAAATAGAGCATGCTTAACTCACTTAAGTATGTATCTATGTTCAAGACTAGTTGGACATTTTCCAACACAGTCGCCCGGGCTATGAACCATAGAACACAAGTGCGTTACCAACTTAGTTCTTTCTCGGCCTCTCATACCAATCAACTTTGTCTTGACAGCTTTCCTAGATATGCTCCGACAAACCGAATCACACTTGGCCACTGGTGACATGCTAAAGGAGCATCATCAAGCTTCCACCTCATGACATGGTCCCGAGTTCCAAAGGGTACAAAAACTTATATGGGCTCACACAGTGACAAAGTACGGACCCATTTAGTCACTCATTAGAGGCCAACTTAAAGCACATGTAGTATGAATACATGTTATGATGGAGCTCGCACTCAACTTGGGCATGTCACGACTCTCAACATCATATGAACTTAAGTCCAGTCGCTATCCAAGCGCCTAACTTGCGCACTACCAGACACTCACTCTCTTAATGTCCTCCAGTTGTTCGCACATTCAGCTCGAAAATAGGCCTCTGATAAAGTTCGAACATACTTCATAATCGATCAAATATGTGATCTCATTTTAGTTTCTCTAGCCAAGGCGACTATTCATTATACATTGTCCTTCCCACTTCTCAAGTGCGAAGGTGATCATTTGCATGACTCACTAGTGCGAAATGATCTTTGAAGTCTCATCCTGCTCGCTATCACAGCGCCAGGGCGATTACCTGTGTGAGAGGGCCAATCAGGCCTAGTGACATTTCATAATTTAGTACCGATCTAATGTTCTTACAAGCCATAAGAATCAAGTTCTACATGATCCTTTACCACTAACATGCCTTCATCAATACCGAGGCTTGGTAATAGGGATAAGCGCACACACCGCTCTTAGAACATGTTGGAGAACAATTGATTATGTGCATGTCTCATCAATAATATCTGGCATCTGTATACTAGGTCCTCCAACAATACTTGGCGCAAAAAAATATACAGAGTTTCGCTATGTGCATCACATATGCATACATGATGAGATAGTCTTTAGTCTGATCTTAGATTACTTTCATAGATCACTTTGTTGCATCATGATATGTGCATCAAGGATACTTTGATATCCACTCACCATTCTAATTATTGAACACAAGACTAGTTGTGCACACATATTGCGCATCAAACATTCTACAGCGCCCACGAGCACAATATTTCTTTTCTTCTTTCAATTTAAGGCATCTCCCTTAACTAAGAACACTGTGGTTATGGAGTATCAATTAGGATAGTATGGTATGTATACAACTTTAGTATCTGAACACTAAGTATGCATCACACTAAGTATACATCACTTCTAGCCATCAAACTTATTCGCCTGCATCGGATGAGAGCTAATTCTCTCACAATTTTGACATATCTGGTGATCATCTCGATCATCGTTAAGCCTATCAAATGATAGCTCAATGGAATCGATATTATCACTACTTGGACAATAATTCAAGTTATAAATGGAGCTTGCAAGCACCAAACTTGCGCATGCCCCACAACTTGAATTAACTAGAAGATCCATATGATCATCATGTCCACTACTTAGTTGAATATGTCAACTATCATCAGCTAGGAGCACCTAGGTGAAAGTGGCAATCTTGGCTATGGCGAATTCAGACAAATCTCACCATCAAGGAGAATGTCTCAAAACTATACCCCTCAGTGGGCGTAAATATTTCGCTGTCAGTTGACCTTTATATTTATAATAAATATCTACTTTGCACTTAACCTTTTAGAAACCACATGTTTCAAAATGATCTTTCACATAGATAGAAGATCAACCTGTTCTTAGTCATTAGGCTTATCAATTTCCTTTAAGGACTTGTCCACTGGAAGTATTACGTGAATTCAATTCTTGACTCATCAATTTCCATCAAATACATATGGAGGATACCCATTCAGTCTCATATAGACGAAGGGGAACATTATTAATGTTCACTCCTTATTTGTGGAATTTGAGAATCCTTTCTCTAGTCAGACACTCCCACTGACTTTTGAGTCGCTTCGATTATCTCTTGCAACTAAAGATGAATAAAATATCATCATTGCAAAGAAATGAGCGCCTATCTTAAGAATCTTTCACTCTCATAGTTAAGACTCTATTGACCTCACGGATCTAAAAGAAGTTCCTTCTAAAGGGATCTATATTGCGTGACTAATTTCTCCATGAATCCTTTGTTCATATCTTGCCAATTCAGTAGGTACATGCCATATACTTGCTACCATATTAACAAGAGTTGGAGAACTTCGTAGAGGCACTTTATCATATTCTAGGCTGCATTCGAAAATTGCATCTACCCAAGTGAAATGCAAATTGGTCTTGCGCCATTTAAGTTCTAGACATTTCTAGAAATGTTAGAATTTTTTTGTTTTGCAAGCTCATGCAGTTGCTAAGAGATTAGAATCATGATTCATTTGCAGTTTTATATTCCTCAGTATTTGTCCAACATAATCATACATGGTACTTTTGCTCCTTATCAGTACATGGAACCATAATGTTCACATCCTTTAATTCTCGACCCTTGTCAAAAATCGCTGAAAAATAGCGCTTTTCAACTAGTGAGAAAGGTGCACTAATCAATAGCGTGAGAAATACTATTGCATTATTTCATGCCTCATACTCATAAGTCCGCATTCATTTATTAGACAAGTTTTAGTGGTTTGATAAACCCTCCTTATTTTCCAGCAAACTCTTTTCACTTTGAAAATTTTTCAATCAAGAGTAACCTTTTAGCGAGTGAACCAAGTGGCCTCTTCTAGCTAACATAATCTTCCTCGGGGAGGTTGATTTTAGCGAGTGAAGCAGGTGATTTTTTCTAGCTAACATGGTCAATCTCAAGGAAGAATAACCTTTAGCGAATGAACCAAGTGGCCTCCTCTAGCTAACATAATCTTCCTCGGGGAGGTTGATTTTAGCGAGTGAACCATGCGGTTTTTTCTAGTTAATATGGTCAATCTCAAGGAAGAATAACCTTTAACGAATGAACCAAGTAGCCTCCTTTAGCTAACATAATCTTCCTCGGGGAGGTCAACTTTAGCGAGTTAAACCAAATAATTTGTTCTAGCTAACATGGTCATTCTCAAAATCCCATATGCCATAACACAAGAAATAAAAGAAGAAATGTAAATGATAGTAAAAAAATGCATCTAAGATGGATAAGCCACAAAAACACAACAAATGTCTTAAGTGTGCTCTTAGCACGATTAGACTATATTGGGTAACTAGTGCCTTTTGCACAACTCTTTAGAATAGCTCCATTGCTTTTTACATGACTCTTGAAGAGTACAACTCATATCAACTAATGAGTGTGGGGTGGCACTTCCAAAATGCCTCCTCTTATGCGCTATGCCACAATATTTCTATACTAGCGCACAATACCGATAATAGTCATTTTGTTCAATCTCAAATTGTATGTGCTAGGTCTTGACATATCTACCATCCATCTAAGGAGAGAATTGGAGACCCTAGCAAAGTTAATGAGAGAGCATTTATTTAGTCAAACTTCCTCTCAGTTCAATTACGAGTGGAGTAACTAATTTTTCATAGCAATATAATTAATTGTTGGTGTCACTTGCTTTAGAAAAAGTGATACGATTATCACCTTGTGGATTAAATTTTTCAGTCTTGCACTTATCGTGCTACTCTTTGTTTGATCCGACAACACTTTAGTTGGTTCAACATGAGCAACAAGTGCATCTCTTTTGTGTTTCAACTGAAAAAAAATCAAATCTCAAGTTTGGTGATTTCTTTGGTTGAATACATAAATATCCATAAATCAACTCAATTAGCAACTTAAGGATGAGTGAGCTCATATTCAAGAATAGAGCTTGACAACTCTCCAATGAGATTCTTTAGTTTGCAGCTTAACCAATAAAAATACAAATGTTTTCTTGATCCACCATTGTTGTCAGCGTCTAAGTCGCGACAATATTAGGCAATTATCCATCTCAACATTTAATAGATTCAAAAAAAATGGTGAGTTAATCCAAGATCTCTAGGTGTGCGCAAAAAATATAGTAATTGATCTTATATTCTATTTTAGATCCAAGTAAATTATTTATTATTTCTTTATACCAACGGAATCAAAAATTTCGCCACACGGCTAGTAATCATCTCCAGTAAAAATTCATAATAAACTATTTACTGATCTTGTATAAAATAACTCTATGTCCAAAAAAACTCTACATGCATGCCATATGCGATATGAATAAAATAAAATAATAAATAGCCTTGCATGGGCTACACTAACATTTGGTGCATCATGTTGAGATAATTTGGCCCTATGATAGTAAATAGCGAAACATATCCAAAAAAAAAAGTAAAAATACAAGGCCTCCAAAAATCGGCATAAAACATACATTTTTAAAAAATGTAATTACATTGATATAACGCCTACTACATCAATCTAAAAAAATGGGGATACCGCATTAATTACCACCATGTCACAAATTATCTCCGCAAATAATAAAATACTCACATAATACATGACACCCCAAATGTTAATGCCCATATATTCATATCACAAAATATATTGCACATATTCAATAATGTTGAAATAAACATATCTTATTACGCAATTATCTAGGCATGCATTAATATAATAAGAGCACTTATTAACATATCTGAATCATAAAAATATGCTAGCATAAATTGCAATCACAAAAAAATTTCAATTAAAATAATCATGTTTAGGAATTGCAATCACATAATATTGCAATAATAAATAATCAAAATAGCGTAAATTACAAATACAAATATTGCAATAGTTCAATCACAAATATTGCAATAAATAAAGACACATTATTTTCTAAGTCATGCTTCAATTTTCTACAACACAAAAAAGGAGAAAATATAAATATTTAGACTTAGAAAAAAAAAAAAATCTTTTCAACAATCCGAAAAGGTCGCCCCATCAAATAAAATTTTCAGAAAAAAAAAAAACCCATTTTTTTAACTGAGAAAACGGATTTTCAGAAAAACTGAAAAAAAATGCAGCCAAACAAAGCCTTAGCCACGAGCCAGCCATAAGCTAGCCATGAACAACAGGCTCGGCTCAGCTCGGCTGGCTCAGCTCACAAGCCAACCAAGAGGCATGAGACTCTACAACCACTTAACGCTCAGTCAACGCCTAGTTGGTGCTGAATCAGCGCCCAATTGGCGCCTAGTCAGCCATCATAGGACCCGTACCCAATTTTCGCAACATCAGAAACCAGTCAGCACATCTCCGGCGCCGGCGACGCATTTCCGGCGACTCCGCTGGCCAATTTCCCGTGATCGTGTATTTCCCCGCGAAAACTTTAAAAATTCATATCTAATTCATTTTAAAACCGTTTTCAATGATTTAAACACCATTTCGAACCTCTTTCCATGCTCCATAATATAGCATAAAAATAATTTAATAAAAAACACATAATCAGGATCGATTTTCTGCTCAAAGAAAATAAATTTGAAAACTAGGGTTTGATTTTTCTTACAAACCACCAATCCGATTTTCATCAAATTTAAACCACATGATCTCCACAAATAGATCTACATATGGTGAAAAAATCAACAAAAAAACTCATGATTTCATGGTGAAAATGAATTTTCGAAAAACAACAAGTATACAAAAATACTTTCGTGATTAATCAGGCAAATCAAGCGAGACTAAGCCGTAGTGGCTCTGATACCAGTGTTGAAAAAGAACAATGGTTAATACATAAGACAAATATTAGAACATAGAATATGTAATCTCTATGTGCACGTTATATAATCAATATACACATTAGCACATAATCGTGGATCGATTAAACCTGTAGCAACGGAAAGTATGTTGGTCCACGTCTTCGAATCTGACTAGTCTACAAGCTCATGCCTCGATTGGATCACGAACACATCGTCTTGCTTGTTCTTGAATATTACCCCTCGTACATCTTCAAGATCCCCATGAACATCTTTAAGATCTCCCTATGTTGGATCTTGCTCCAAATATTGTGGAACCCATGAACACGCTTTGCTCGCCTTGATGGATTACTACGAGAGTAAGCCACTCATTTACACACCTTAAACCCTTGGAGACTTTTGGTGATTCTCCAAGAGAGAATAGAGAGAGCTATTTGCGTGAGGCTTTGAGAGAATATACATCGAATTGAATACACCTTTGGTTCCATAGAAGCACCCTATTTATAGGTGTGCACAAGAGGAGTCCAGTCCCAATACAAAGTCTAGGAGACTACAAACTCTTTAATCAAGAGGAGTCCTCCCTAACCACAAGTTTTGGAGACATCAAACTTTTGAAATATGTATGTATATTTAACATAAACAATGTAATACCCATTTTTGTCCATATGGTAGAAGACAAAAAGTGTCCATTACAGACACCATTGTGCAGTTTCATATGATGTTTATTCTTTTAGAATATATTATATGATATTTTTTGAATTCAGGTCTAATTACATAAATATTTTATATTTTTATAAAATTATATGTCTACTTTATAAGGGTGTTGATGCAATTTACCTTAGGGGATATATCTGTAATTTTGAAAAACATATTGATATTTGTGTAATTAAATTTTTTTTGAGAAAGTATCGATGTAATTTACTCCTTTTTTACTAGCATTATGGACATTTTGGGTCTCATTTTGTTCACTTAAGTGAACTCCGTTCATTGCATATAGGAATGTAATATCTTCCTAAACGCCCTCCCCCTCCTCCCCCAACGGTCCCAAGGGACAAAGTTGAAGGGGTTGTCGCTAATGCCCACAAACTTGGTCCCAAATTTTTGGTACTCGTAATCGTGGCACATTAAATCCGTGTACAAAATATGATAGGAGTATATCACTTAATACATATATAATTATATAACTTAATAAGATATAATAAATATAAATTTTGATTACATATGTGGTATTGTGATTCTTTTTTTTTTTTTTTAAATTAAATGAATGAATGTGGTAGTTATCATAAATTCGATTCAATGTATTTACAAAAATCATTGTGTGGCTTAGGGAAGGGAGAAAAAAATGCACTTGTAATTTTCTTTTCCTATAAGAATAATTTAGCTCATACACATCTTGCACACCAAGGTGGTTACTCTACATTCCTCAACTTTAATAATATAGTATAAATAAATAAAATAAAGATAGACTTAAAATATTATAAGTCCCCTATAAAAATACTTAAAAATAACTTATTGATTCGGCTCTCATATCAACAAAGAAATTTGAACATTCAACTTTCTGAGAGAAAGTTACTCGTTTTTACTATGTGATTTGTCGCTTTTCTTAAACTGTACTTTAATAGCATTATAAATATATCACATTTGTCGTACAATTAATTCAGATTTGATCACATCTAATTGGGGATAAAATATCTTGCCTATCCATTAAAGTTCTCATTTTTTTCGACCAAACATCTTTTTAAGGACAAATTTAGATAATACTTCGAAAAAAAAGAGTAAAGTGTACACATTATTTGATGCTGTTTTTTCCCCTTTTGTATGGGTAAAGGCTAGGTCGGAATAATTCCATTGTATTTAGCTCAATTAAAAAAAAACAAAAAAAAAACCTAACATCCACATAATAGCCATTTCACAAATTGCTCGATTTGGTCATCATAGCTCCAGCAACATGTTAGAGAGTCAATCTTAACTTTTACTAGATCAAGCATTATGGACTGATCATCGCCATCTCATAATATACCCACATAAGATGATGAGCTATATTTTCACTAATGTTAAAATATGTGACATTCAAGTTAAGAATTGAATACTCAGCTTGATCAATCCTAACCTTCACTAGATCAAGAATTATGAATCAATTAGTGTCATCTTATAATATATCCACATAAAACGACGAGCTCTATATTTTGAGTAATGTTCGAGTCTGTGACATTCAAATGAAGTATAGAATACTCGACCATCAAACCAACATATCAGTAGATCATTTGACGTTGTTTGTGTGAAGGAAGCGACGTGCTGTTTAAAAATTATTCATATTTGAAATGCTTTGCATTTATAACGAGATGGGCCCAAAAAACTGATACCACAAACAATAATAAATACAAGAAAGAATTATAATGGGAGTGAAGAACATCTACTTATCCAAAATAGTTACATTTTATGCTTTTGAAAAATATTAATATTCTAACAAATTTTTAAATATTACCACTTATACAAATAAAAATAAGGTGGCATGTAAACATTATAAATTCGGAGGACAGATTTATATAGAAATAATAAAAGAAAAAATGTTTCATGTGGAAAATGCAAGTCAACGGCATCAAGTGACTACAATTTGTTCATTTAAATTTAAATACATTGATAAATAATTTATGATGTCTTAAATTTTTTAAATTTGTTCACTTAAATTTAGATAGATTGATAAATAATAATTCAATTGAATTGAGAAAAAAAAAAATTGGGTTCAAATTGGGTACATAGGCCCATGAGTATTGAAGGGTGAAGACCCTACCTATGCTCAATATATAATTTTCAATGAATCTGGACCTGAATCGGAGTTTAATAATATAATTGAGTCGGGTATGGATCTTTTCTTTTCTGTATGGGCGCTTGGGTAGGACCTTGCTCTACTAATTGACAGTCCTATTAATGTTGCGTGTACGTGCAAATAGGCTTGAACCAATGGGCTGCAACCCACTCCGTCATAAGCCCAGCCTGCTAGATGGATCAGGCCAGCAACCAAGTTTGGTGATTCCCGGGATCTAATGGGCCCGGACTACAACTACTTCGACACTGGAAAGGCCCACTTTTTAGTGGGCCGAGTTGTGGGCTAATACAACCCACAACTGTATATTGTTATCATGTGGAAGTGACTACCTTTGAGGTCCAAAAGCAGTGGTTGTCACCAGCATCTTGCGGTGGACCGATGGTTGGCCGCAGACACGATGCCGTACCACCGCACCGCCATCAGGAAGTTTGCTGGTCGGGTGAAAGCAAGAGTCCCATCTATGATTGGGTTTGTCGTCGGCCTCTCCACACTAGACTGGAATCGTGATTTTATGTTTGAACTATTTTTTATATTTATGTTGTTCGGTTTAAGACGTTTTCGCTTTGTTTTATATTTCATCTATTTGGTAAATTTTAAGATAGAACGATAATTACACGATTATTCTAATGTTTCAATAAACTGTGCAATTGAACAATATATTGGTTGGATCAATAAATCAATATAACAAAAGGGCTGTCAATGAGCGGATAATTTTCAGATTCAGATTTAGGGGGTGAAAATTGCATTTAATCCATTTTAGTATTTAGTGGAATTTGTACACAAGTCTCTGTCTGTGAGCTCTCTGTCTCCAACTGTGAGCCCTTTGTCTCCGGCTGTGAGTGGTCACATAGTGTTAGTGTTTGTGCTCGCCGTCGACTTGGAAGTTGCCTTCCTCCTATTGAGTTTCTGTGGCTACCCTACTTATCCATTCTGCTCTTATCTACTGTACCTCTGGCCTTGATCTTTCTTTTTTGTTTCTTTTGCAGATTTGTGGATTGACCCTGTCACCTTACGGCTGGTATAGCTCCTAAGGGACGGTCCCTCACCTCAAACCTTTGGTCACTGTGTTCACCTCTTGAGGATCTATCGAGGAAGAAGAAGGGAGAGATGAGGATACTCCTGAGGAGGTTTGGTCAGGAAACGTGCATGATGAGGGTTTTTATCTGGTCGGGCATTTGTTAGCTCCAAAGCCGACGCGTTTTGACTTTCTTAAGGAGATGCTGATTTCTGGGATCAACCCCATCAAAGGAATGGACACCAAGGCTATTTAAAATAATAGATATCTGTTCCGGTTTAATCACGTCATTGATAAGAATCAGGCAATGGAAGGATGCCCATGGTCTTTTGAAAAAAATATTCTGGTTCAATGAAGTAAAACAGAATAATCATTCGCAAGGTATGGATTTGAATTGGTCCCTTTTCACGTGCATGTTCATGATCTCCCTATCCGGAAAATGACACGGGATATAGCGGTGTACATTGGGAATCGGATGGGTATCTTTCTCGATGTGGAACACATGGACGATCACAGAAACTGGAGTTCTACATTACGGCTTCAAGTTAAGCTTAATGTCAACAAACCTTTGTTGCGAGTTATGAAGCTCAAGGCTGAAACTGGCGAGACCCTTGTCGTTTCATTCACGTACGAGCATTTGCCTAATTTCTGTTACCTCTGTGGTATGCTAGGCCACATATCAAAATTCTGTGGAAGAAGATACGAAGAAATTTGTGGATCCCAACGACGATACTCTGTATGGTTCATGGCTACGAGCCGCACCGTCCTTTCGCACTCCGGCCAGACATGATCCGAAAGCCAATTTTGGAAAAGATTCAGTAGAACCCAATCACTCTTTCTTCGCCACCAGATTTGGAAAGAAGGCGACAACTCAGCAACCGAAACGCAGAATTTCTATCTTTGAACTGCATCCTACAAGGAAGGAAAATCATGCCGTAAATATTTTGGATCTCTCAAGCTCTGAGAGTCAATTGGTCTATGATTCGTCAGAATGTGTGCCGGATTCTCCTCCAAACATTCCCCCCAAAATACCAAATCCCATGCATGCCTCAACCTTGCCCATTGTAAAACCCTTGACTACGTTATTACCTAAATCAAACCCACAAGTCAACCCCATTGAGCCCGTCCAACCGAGCCACGCTGAACCATCTGACCCCATCCCACTTACCCCTCTCTCTCCTACTATGAACCCCAACCTTCCAGAACTAACCCATACACCCTTAGCAGACAATAACGGACCACACCCCAACCATTCACCACAAAATCATTCCAACACCCCAATACACCAACTAACAACTCCCACATACCCCCCCCCCTGTACGTAGCCCTCACAACATATAAGCCATGCACAATCATCAACCCTCAAACACCACCCCACATCAAAACTCCAATACCGACACTATTCTCCATACTGTCCCACTCTCTTTTGCTCCATCTATCCCTCCTAGTACCTCTGATAAGAAGCCTAAAAGAAAATATACAAAATGCAACCCTGTCTCTTCTAAGCCACAACAACGGAAAAGGAAAGCTCCTACCTTGGTGGAATCGGAAACCACCGGAAATCAGATGAGTAAACGTAGACAATTGGTTGATGAACCTATTCCAACGGCGGAGGTTGCCTTGCAACCCCGCCGATCACAATGAGTATCCTGAGCTGGAACTGTCAAGGCTTGGGGGGACCTAGACAGTTCGGAAATTGGACGAACTTATTCGCCGCTACCGCCCCTCGCTGGTTTTTCTCAAGGAAACAAGAAGCAATAAGAGGAAAATCGATGTTCTTATGAATAGGCTCAATTTGTTTGGTATCTGTTTTGAGGCCCATGGACGATCAGGGGGCCTCGCTCTCATTTGGCAGAAAAATATTACGGTTACTCTACAGTCTTTTTCACAACACCGCATTGACGTTAATGTATCGACTGATCAGGGTTTAAACTCATGGCACTGCACAGGTTTCTATGGAGAACCGGATGTCTCTCGACGTCCAATCACGTGGAACCTTCTCAGACAACTAGGCACCCAATCACATCGAGAGTGGGTTTGCTTGTGGGATTTTAATGAGATACTTCATCAACATGAAAAGACGGGCAGAACTCGTAATTGGAGGCAGATTACAGACTTTCGCCGTGCTCTTGACGACTGCTCATTATCGGATATTGGGTGGAGAACGGTTCACCTGGAGCAATAAACGGGAATATCCTTACACCGTTAAAGCTCGACTGGACAGAGCCTGTACCACTTCTGAATGGTACGTCAGGTTTCCACATGCAAGAGTCACGCACCTCCCAACCATTGGTTCGGACCACTCATTAATCCTCCTCTCCACTGAACCCCCAAACCTGCAGAATTCGAACCACATTCGGTGTAAGGTCTGGAGGTTCGAGGCATGTGGCTAAAGGTGGATGACTGTGAGAAAGTCGTGACAGATGCATGGATGCTGGGTTCGGGACAAAACGCTACTGATACGGTGCTGGGAAAAATTGAATCTTGTAAGTTGGGCCTCATCTGTTGGAATCGGGAAAAATTTGGTAACATCCGTAAAGGGATCAAAGACCTTGAACAGCGTGTAACTTTCCTCCAAGGCCAGACGAAAACTCACGAGGTTAATAGTGAGATTCGGCATTGCATGAGTGAGATTGAGAGAAACTTAGCACGTGAAGAGGTGATGTAGAAACAACAAGGAAAAACGGATTGACTTAAGGAAGGTGATCGAAACGCTCGTTTCTTTCATCATAAGGCTTCACATCGTCGGCAGACTAATTCTATTGTAAGCCTAAAAAATGCACACGGCGCACGATGCACGGAGTGTCAGGATATTCATGTTATAATCTCGGAATACTTTAGTGCGCTATTTACCTCTGCTAGACCCTCGGCGACTGTCATCGATGAGGTGGTGAACACAGTGACTCCAAAGGTCTCCGAGGTAATGAACCAAGCTTTGGGTTTGCCATACACGGAAGCTGAGGTGATGAAATCAATCTCACAAATGTTTTCCTTTAAATCTCCAGGTCCCAACGGTATGCCCCCAATCTTCTTTCAAAAATTTTGGCATGTTGTTGGTAATAATGTTTGCTCTGTTGTTCTTGATATCTTGAATAATCTATCGCTTGATCCTTCTTTGAACCATACTCATATTGTGCTAATCCCGAAATGTGAGAAATTGAAAACGGTAACCCAATTTCGGCTGATTAGCCTCTGCAATGTCATCTATAGAATTGCATCAAAATATATTTCTAATAGGCTCAAGCCGTTCATGAATGATCTTATCTCTGAATCCCAATCTGCTTTTATCTCTGGACAGCTAACCTGTGATAATATTCTTGTTGCCTATAAGGTAAATCATTTTTTAAAATCTAAGATAAATGGTAGGAAAGGGTATGCAACACTAAAACTTGACATGAGCAAGGCATACGACCGGGTCGAATGACGCTTCCTTGAGAGTGTTCTTCATAGAATAGGCTTTAATCTCCGCTTTGTGCACCTAATCATGTTACTTACGGGAGAACAGTTTGATTATGTACAGCCATAGAAGGGACTCCTTCAAGAGGATCCTCTGTCGCCATATCTCTTTTTGTTTTGCTTGGAAGTTTTGAGTGCTCTTTTTGGACAAGCAGAACGGTGTAATGAAATCAAAGGAATACGCGTTGCTCGACATGCTCCTACATATTTCATCTGCTATTTGCTGACGATACACTTGTCTTTTGCGAATCTTCTATTGAGTCTATGCAGGCTATCTTGCGCCTCTTGGATACATATGCAGCTGCGTCGGGCCAAATGATTAATCTAGATAAATCAAGTGTGGTGTTTAGTGGAAATGTCTCGGTGGAGGACGGGGAGAATTTGGCATTGTCAATGGGCATACGGAGAGTGGATAGACACGATAAATACCTCGGTCTTCCGGCAGTTGGGGGGCGATCCAAAAAGGAGATGTTTGAGGGCATTCGTAACGAATTTGGGATCGAGTCAATGGATGGAATGCAAAAGATCTTTCACAGGAGGGTAAAAAAAATCCTCCTTAAAGTGGTGGTTCAAGCAATCCCTACTTACTCTTGTTTCAAGCTCCCTATCACATTCATTAGGGAACTCGAGAGTATGATGGCAAATTTTTGGTGGCATCAGAAGGGGGTTCGTCGTATCCATTGGATTGCTTGGAGGAATATGTGCATGCAGAAGGATGCCGGAGGCTTGGGTTTTCGACGGTTAGACTTGTTTAATGATGCATTACTCGCAAAACAGGCATGGCGAATTATGCAGCATCCCATATCACTGGTAAGCAGAATTTACAAAGCTAAATATTTCCAAAACTCTGATTTCTTACACGCAGAATTGGGCTCCCGACCATCCCTCAGGTGGCGAAGTATCATTGGCGTCAGAGATCTTATGGCTGAGGCCACGAGATGGAGGGTCGGTAACGGCTCACTTATTAGCATATGGAATGATAGGTGGATTCCGAGGGAACCCAACTTCACTCCTGTCCGAACCGCTGCTGCTGCCAACGCTGACTTGAAGGTCCATGAGCTTATTGACGACACTCGCAGCTGCTGGCGTGAAGACCTTATTCAGACTCTGTTCATGCCTATGGATGCACAGTCAATCTTTTCAATTCCACTGGCCGGCCGTTTGAATGAGGATCGATTAATCTGGCACTGGGACACTAAAGGAAAATTTACTGTTAAGAGTGGCTATCGCTTCGCCCTTTTACGAGAAAAATGTAATCTGCCATCGGCCTCAAGTCCATCTCTGTTGATATCCGCTTTCCCAACTGGCTGGAGTTTTCTTTGGAGTTGTAAGGTACCGAGCAAAGTCAAGGTCTTTGGTTGGAAGGTTTGTCGTAATGCACTTCCAACACTCCAGAACTTGCGTAGTCGAAAAGCTGATGTTGCGGGTTTTTGTGCTCTCTGTCTTATGCCCAACGAAGATACCAAACATATCTTCTTGACATGCCTGTTCTCGCGTCAATTATGGGCCCTCTCGACCCTTCATATAGCAGTTGTCTCCCAGTGGATTGATAATGGAGAAACTTGGTTTCGGTAGGCATGTAACAACCTTGATCCCCATCAGGCGGACCTTTTCCTGATGAACTGTTGGATGCTCTGGAAAAATCGGAACAAACATCTTTTTGAAGGCCTGGTCCGGACAGCTATGGACATTGTGAATGAAGTTGTCCTCCACCTACAAGAATTTATCGACTGTACGAGAAGTCTCCAGGTGCCAGGACGAGCACATGCTGCAACCACGCATGGGCAGCCCCTACCGAACGAAGTCATGAAGATTAATTTTGATGGCGCGGTCTTTTCAAGTAGGATGGAGCTGGGAATTGGCGTGATTGCAAGGAATTCGGCAGGAGAATGCTTAACTTGGAGGAAAAGGGTTTATCGCTTCTCGATTGACCCTATGGTGGCAGAAGCAATGGCTCTACTGGAAGCGGTAAAACTTGGCTTGAATCATGGTTGGCCTCGTGTAAATCTTGAAGGTGACTGCCAGATTGTTATCTCGAGGGTTACTGCTGAGGAAGAGCATCGCACTTAGGACCCATCGTTGCGGACATTCATAGATTACGGGCACAGTTCTTGGACTCACGCCTACAATTTGTTCCGAGGGACTACAATACATTTGTACATCAACTGGCGAGATCCGTAGTAGCTGACGAAGATGGATAGGCTTTGATTATCTTGAATTGTTCTTCATGTGATAATCTCCCATCAAAAAAAAAAAAAAAAAAAAGATTTAGGGAGTGATTGGTAGGTAGAAATAGGGTGGGAATAGAATGGATATTCTTAAGTTCATTCCTATATCCGTGATTGGTATGATTTAGCTTTGTGAATCATTCCCATGGAATTCGTATTCTCTTAGATAAGGATTAGTCATTCCCATCCTAATATGGTATTAGCTATTCCCAACATGGTAGAAATGAAACTTTTTTCTTGTATTAGTTTTATTATTTAATGTTAATTATTATTAAATATAAGTACATGTTGCATCTAGTATTGAGAAATGATTATGTAATAATCAAAATGTGATATTCGCTTGATATTTAATTATTTTTATTAATTCAGAATATTTTCTTTCACCAACATTGAAGAAATAATGGTAGATGCATTATGATTAAATAGATTAGTCAATTTGATTGTTCAAATTGTTATTATTTTTTTTGTGCGCAGAAAAATATATCTATATGTTTATTGAGTCAATAAATTATTTCTTGTGAATTTTTCTTATATATATATATATATATATTAAATAACATATGAGATGCTTTATAAATTGCTTATAACCTTTATAAGTAATTTAAAAAATACTACTATTATACAATTGAATTTGCCATATTCCGTAAAATAAGAATAGTTACAATTTTAGTCCTCGAATAATTTGATGTTGCAGTTTTGGTTCTCAAATTGTTGCTTTTTTTGTCTTTTTTATCCTTTCCATTAGTGGACTATTTAAGTTGACGAAATTGCAGTTTGGAGGATAAAAACAACCATTTTCCTCCCATTGTGTTGTCTTTTTCAAACTTTGATCCAAAGCACCTATTTTCTACATTTTCTTCAAGTTTAAGCAACAAATTTTCTCCATAATTTTAACAAAATATTGTTAATGACATGTTTTGTGTATAATGTAATAATGCATAAATTCCTGCAACATATATATAATGCAAAAAAAAAAATGTGTAGACAAGCAAAATTTCACGTCAAATTAAATAATGACAAGTGTAAAATAATATATTAATTATCAATTATATTTCTTTTTCTACTATATATTTAAATATATTAAATTAATTCCAAATGTAAAGAGTTAAGTTAATTGATATTTTAATATACATTTTGTCATCAAATCAATAATAGAAAAGTGTCAAAATTGAAGTGTTTCAACCAATCGAATCATGTTTTACAATCAAGAGATTCGAGTTAATCAACCCGTGCCACGTGAAACAACTGCATGTACGTTCCAATCAAATCAAGATAAATAATTAGATATTTATCTTTTTAGAAAATACGAATATTAAAAACATAATGTGAAATTGACCAATCATGTCATGCCAAATATTTGATATGTTTATTTCTTTAAATTAAATTATAAAGAGATAATACCAAAGGTATTCAATTACATTATAACTCTTCCTCTTTGACACTTATATAAAGGGGTCCTCGAAGTTCATTCAAAGGACACATACATAGAGAAGAAGGGTGAGGCAAGAGACGAAGGCAAACAATAATCCTCTCTACAAAGTTCCTTAAGTTTAAGAACATTCAAAACGGTCAAGGTGAAGATCGGGTCGTTCGTCGAAGGACAATAAATTATAACGTTTAATTCGTGATTACAGACGCTAAGCCCTCAAATTAACGTTACAAATTAATACACAAGTAAATTCCCAAGAAGATCCAAGTGGAAATCCAATTTCAAGTACTCAAATCCAAAGCCAAGACTATAGTGTTTAATTCGACAGTACATGTGTGAGCCCTCAAATTAATATTGCGGAAATTCAAATTTAAATCAATAAAAATTTATATGAAAGTTAAAACATATTTTTCAGGCTTGACTTATTCTTTTTTATTGGTTCTTAAAATTTCATTTTTATCGAGAACCTATCTATCCCGATCGCATAATTTATTTATAACGCTCTATCACCTGAGCAAAACCAGGATAATTATTTAAATTTCAAAAATAGTCAATTTGCACCTTTTGAAAATTTGAACTATTTTTATCTTATCAACTGAAAGCTTCATTTTTAATAAATTAATTTAATAACATGTTCTTGCGATATCATTATGAAAAACACTTAGAATTGCTTCATTCAATTTCAGAAATTTTCATGTTTGATTTTGATGTAAATCTAATATGAGAAATTTTTTTTTTCTAACTAATATTAAAAGAGTAACACAAATTTAATGGGTAGGATTCAAATTGGACCAAATTATTTTTAGTACAATATGGGTAAGGCTCACAGGTATTATATGGATATGACCCAAATAAGGTATATAATTAGCTATTACGGTATTTATTGAGAAAGTGTTGGGGGTAGGGTAATACCCAGCGATGCCCCAAAATATTCTCAACCCAAACAGAGGCCCAATAAGAAGTCCTTGAATGCACGAGATCTGAGAAGGAGGGATCCTTGGTCTAGGTATCCATTTGAGGCTTTTGAGAGGTGCGTTGCGACAAAAGCCCACTACGGAAAAGTGGCCCTATGCTCGTCTAGTTACCAGGGTGGCCATCCCCCACAAATGGCAAAAAACCATTCGTCCACAGGGAGTAAGAAATGGTCATGTAAGCCGTGACAAGGCACACAAATGCAGGCGAATCTCCCACGCCTCTCAATGACCTCCTGGGAATTCGGAACCTATCCACTAGGAGGTCTACCCAACCAAGAGTTCCTTCTTGAAGCATAACTCCTTGAGATATCGTTATCCGCTTTTGGATTTGAGGGGGCTGATCTGCAACAACCACCGACCTGAATCCCAAGGGGTTCTGCTTCTTCACCCGTTGGGGACTATAGCTATAAAAGCAGGCCTTCTCCCCCCGATTAAGGGTAACGCAATTTCTGCACTAGCATGCACACTAAAGCACTATATTCAAAGCACGGGATAATTTCACTTTTGATACCCCAAGTATACCTTTATTTCACCTTTGATATCCCATGTTTCCAAGTCATTAGAGTTGGTACCCAATGTTTGCATTTTTCATCCACCCAAGTACCCTCCGTTAGGTTGAAGGTTAGAACAAACGGTCAACCTAATTTTGGATGGAAAATTGGATTTATTTGTTTATTTAAGGGCATGTTTGGCTGTCATTTCATTCATCACACAAAATAGTGTTGAAATAGTTGAATTGAAAACATTTATATGGAATATTTGTTATTATTTACCATTTTATGCTTTTAATTTATTATTTATCATTATTTACCTATCTTTTTCTCTAAATAAATCAAATATATTTCAGATAAGTTTGAAAAAATTTCATAAGATCGAAAAATTTTACATGAGATTAGATATGATAGGGAAAAAAAATCCAAACCCCTTGGCTTTTTTTTGTTCATTATATAGTCATTAACTTTTATATAAATAAAAATAAAAAGAAGAAATTTTTTTTCTGAAAAATGAAAACATAATTTTTTTCTTATCTTTGGAAAAGGTCAAACCAAATCATTTTTTTTAGATGAAGAGAATTTGTTTTTAAACTTTTATATCGCATTCGAGTATAATTTGATTATTTACTTATTCAAACTATTATTTATTAGCTTAAGGAGAAATTTTATTTTGCTTGTCATAATTTAGATTATGCATATTTTTAGTCCATTATGTACAAAATTCTCGAAATAGTTCAACAATTTTAAAAAAATCTCATTTTCAGGAATGAAAGTTGGCAGGATGACTAGAAATAAAAATTATAGATAATTATTTAATAATTTCAAAACCACGAAAAACACGACTTATTTGAATAACCCGATGCCCCGCCAATCGTAGAAGTAGGATTTTTTGAAAGCAGTAAGCACTTAAATAATATAAATCAAGTGTACCATCTTCTTTCTCATTTTGAGGAAAAGGTGCGGAAGGAAAAGGAAACCAAGAATTCTATACGACTGAAAATATATTTGATTTATGTTATGGGACAAAAAATATAATTTTACGTTAGTTTAATACATCCACTAGTTTGGGAAATAATCCAAAGTCAAACGACACTGGCTTATCCTCCCATCTGCACTATATTTGTGCTTCCTAATTTAGTAGCGTCCCAACGTTCTGCAGACCTAAAAGCGTGAAATTGATTGTTGTAGACAAACCCCAAAAGCTTGAACTTACTGTGAAGAAGAAGAAGATAACAGAGAAGGAGAGTTCGAAAAGAAATTTGGGAAACAGCTATGGCCCTCCTCTACCATAAATGCTTGTTATGTGGAACATTTATTATTTACCATTTATTATTCACAATAGGCATCTCTTCAGCTTACTCACTTCTCTTGTTAATGGTAAATAATAAATTAAAGGGTTAAAAGCAGACACCCCCAATCTTTGGGTCGTTTTGCACATTACCCCCAATCGAATTTTTTTCCCAAGTTACCTCCCAACCTTTGTATTTTGTAGCACTTTGCCCTTTTCGGGGAATAATAATGGAATATTTCGAAGGAGTGTGCACACACGCCCTAGAGCATTTTTATGGCTGGGTAAAATTATAATTTCACGTTACGATTTTTAAAAAAATCAAAATAAAATAAACAAAGAAAAATGCATAGCACCCTCTCTCTCTCTCTCTCTCTATACATATATATCTATATATATATGTAATCTCTCTATTTTGTTTTCATGGTGAAAATGAATTTCTCTCTTTTGTTTTCGTGGTGAAGATGATGAAAAGAATCCTCGCTTCTCTCCTTGATCGCACTCCCATTGTATCAATATCTACCATATCCCAATTACTAAAAAAATATGAGTCCCTTCACACAAAAAAGGGTTTTGATTGTGATGAAAAAGAAGAAGCCATTTGAAGTAGAGGGGGTAATTGGAGAAATTGATGTGAGGGAGATGATCGGGGTGTTGAGGAGGTTGGGGAAAAAATCGACGACGACGGGATGGTGGCTCCCCGACTAGAAAGACGGCGACGGAAAACTTTGATGTGCTTTTTTGCTTTAGTATTGAAGGATAGAGAGAAAGAAGAAGATAATGTCTTCAACTTCATAATTGAAGAGCTTGCACCTCCCAAGCATTTTTTGTCGTTTTGTTGAAAAAGAAGACGAAGAAGAAGGTGGTCGGCTATGGTGGATGAAGAAGAAGACCTTCTTGGTTTTATTTTAATTTACATTTTTTTTTAAAAAAATGGGGTTATGAAATTATAACTTTACCCAGCCAAAAAATTGCCTTAGGGCGCGTCTGTACACCCTTCCGGAATATTCCATTATTATTCCCCGAAAAGTGTAAAGTGCTACAAAATGCAAAGGTTAAGAGGTGCTTTGTAAAAAAAAAACGGTTGGGGGTTAAAGTGTAAAACGACCCAAAGGTTGGGGGGTGTCTGCTTTTAGCCCTAAATTAAAAGTAAAAATTAATGGTAAATAATAACAAATATTCTACATAAATGTTCTTAATTTAACTATTTCAACACTATTTAGTGTGATGAATGAAATGACAGCCAAACATGCTCTTAAATAGACAAATAACCCCAATTTTCCCTACAAAATTGGGTAGACCGTTTGTTTTAGCGGCCAACCTAACGGAGGGTACTCAGGTGGATGAAAAATGCAAACATTAGGTACCAACTCCGATGACTTGAAAACATGGGATATCAAAGGTGAAATAGATGTATACTTGAGGTACCAAAAGTGAAATTATCCCTTCAAAGCACTCTCTAGTTATTTCATCATTCACTATTACTCTATTTCGTTCAATTTTATCTTTTTACAATTTCTTACTGACTTGAGCATCAGAGTGCTAACGTACTTTTCGCATTTTCTCTTTTCAAGGCTTGCAGGAACCTTAGCCTAAAGGACTGAAGTCCAAAACCTATAGCAACTTTTTGTTTGCATCACCCACATATTAACAAACCTACTATGATGATACATAATATGGATAATTACACTCCCCTCCCTTGAGGTTTAGTGTAATTACACTTAGACCCCCCGTAGTTTGAAAAATTACACCTACTACCTCTGATTATAAAAGATGTCAAGACTTCCAACAAAAGTAATCAATTTACCTTTCTATCCATAATAAGTGGCTAATTTTTTTTTTAAAAAAAAATATAAAAATTTGAAAGATTAAAAGGATAAAATTGCCTTATATGTATAGAAATGAACAGATGCCTTACTTTTGCTGCCATTATTATTATCTCCTCTACTCTTCTGCATACCACTCGCCTACCCCCAAAATCCACCAACAAATCGATCGAGATTTATCATAGGAAAGTTATTTTTTGCTATTATTAAAATATCACAAGAGATGTAAATACCACATTTATGTTATCCCAGTGAGATATTTGTTATGATTGAATTATCAGAATATATGTCTTCTAGAATAATTAGTTAAGTTACATAATGTACGTAGTATATACATAGTTTTATAATGTATATATATGTTAAGAGCTAAATTTATTTTTACCGATCTAGCTTATTTATTAATTAATAATTATTAATATAATAAAACTTGAATGGTAAAACTAGCAATTTTTTTATTAAATATATTACACTATTTACCCTTATGATTTAGTATAATTATAAGTAAAAACTCACATACTTAAGTGTATGAAATGTATAAGGGTAGCTTGGTCAAAAAAATATTTATTTGACCTGCAATTGTAAGTAGAACAGAAACAAAAAATTGTTGTGTCGTGGTGAATCCACTGCCTTGAAAGCAAAATGCGGTACGGCCGTGGTGCAATCGTTAGAACCGTTTGCTCCCCAAGGTTAACATAACACTCTCTAACACGTACACTCATGGTAGAGAGTTGGAACAACAGAATTATAACAGAAATAGAAGTGAAGCAATAGAAAGAAAACAAAGAGGAAGAAGAATTCGTGTGTCAAATGAGTCAAACGGAGGCTCCATTTATAGAAAAGAGACCTCAGTTTCTTGAGAGATAGCAACAAGTAGGTTTTCCAAACAATCGGATGAGGTTAGCCGATTTTTCTCACCAGAAATAGACTGAGTCTTGGTCAAATCATCTGCAGAAATTTGAAAAAGTGGAGGAGAATGTAGGTTTTACAATGTTTTTTACACAAGAATATTATAACCACGTGCGGCCCGCCTAGCTCGGATCGGGATGTGACGGGCGGGCACGCGCATGTGGCATTTTTACCAAAATCCCCCTACCCACACTTCTCAAATGATAAGGTGTACAAAGACTCTATAAATGTGAAGAAAGAAGGTTGTGAAGGCAATGTGGGACAAGGAAAAGCTATTTTAGTAGTCATTCACCACAATCCCCCACGAAGGACTAACTACTTGGACAATAGGTTTTCAGAGTGAAGGAAGGAAATATGTTTAAACATTAATATCTTTCGATTGAATTAATGCATAGTGAAGTGAGACAACAACTCAACTAATGAAACTGAACAACTTCTTGAACTTTTGATAGTTTAAGTTGAAACCCCCACAACACGTATTATTTTCTTGGAGACTATTGTTCCCCGATATAAATCCAAGCTCTATTAACGGCCCTGCGCTAGTACCTTGGTTTCCAATGAATGCTCTAGAAAGAACGCATTTTCTTTCGTAGAAGGCGGCCCACCTTCACACTCATCTTGACAGTTTCATCAAGTTATAAATATAGACCACTCAAGGATTGAGCTATGAAACTATCCTCCTGACCTATTCTTTGTCAGGATTCATTAGAAACCGTTGATAGTTTAAGTTGAGACCCCCACACCATGTATTATTTTCTTGGAGACTGTTGTTCCGCGATATAAATCCAAGCTCTACACGGCCCTGCGCTAGTACCTTGGTTTCTAATGAGTGGTCTAGAAAGAACGCATTTTCTTTCGTAGAAGGCGGCCCACCTTCACACTCATCTTGACAGTTTCATCAAGTTATAAATATAGACCACTCAAGGATTGAGCTACGAAACTATCCTCCTGACCTATTCTTTGTCAGGATTCATCCACCAAGTCCTTGTAAGGACCACCCAAAACATAAGGCTATGGATTCCCATATGGTTAAGACCATATTCTTTCAGTTCAGAGGTTCGAACCCATTACCCTTTATGAGAGGATTTGCCAAGTTCCTCTCTGACCTCACATAATCCAGGGAGATTATCTCATTCTTTAGGAGCTCTTTTACTGCACCTTGTTTGATGCGAATGTGTCTTCTTTTTCCATTGTACGCATAACTCTTTGCAATTTCAATTGCAGCTTGTGAATCACAGTGTAGGAAAATAGATACAGATGAACCCCATAAGGGCACATCACCCACCATATTTTTCAGCCACTCAGCTTCTTGACCTACCCAAAGTAAACACATAGCCACTAGTTGAACTCACTTCATCATTATCAGTTACCCAATTTGGATCACAAAACCCTTCTAATACTGATGGAAATTTATTAAAATGTAAGCACAAATCCATTGTACCTTTAAGGTATCTTTACAAGGGATGAAACACATTTCAATGTTCATTAGTAGGATTGTGAGTGTAACGACTTAATCTACTCACTGCATAGGCTATGTCAGGTCTAGTGTAACTCATGAGAAATACAACACTCCCTATAATTTTTGCATACTCAGCTTGTGACACACTATTGCCATTATTCTTTTTAAGACATAAACTAGGATCATAAGGAATTCTTACAAGTGTTTCATCATAACAGTTAAATTTTCTCAAAATTTTCTCTATATAGTAAGATTGGCACAAGGAGAATCCATTTTCTGTTTTCCTAATTTTAACGCCTAGGATTACACCGGCTTCTCCTAGATCTTTCATGTCAAATTATGATGATAGAAATTTATTGGTTTTATTAATAACTTCTTGGTAGGTATCAAAGATTAGCATGTCATCAACATACAAACATATGATCACACAATCAGCCCCATGTACTTTTGAGTAGGGATATCAGATGCATTCATACTATATCCATTACAAATTAAAGTACGATCAAATTTTTCATACCATTGTTTAGGAGCTTGCTTAAGCCCATACAGTGATTTTTTAAGTTTGCATGCTTTGTTCTCTTGTCCAGGAACTATAAACCTTTCGGGTTGTTCCATGTAAATTTTCTCTTCTAAATCACCATTTAAAAAGGTTGTTTTTACATCCATTTGATGAATTATTAATCCACGAATAGTTGATAACGCAACTAAAGTTCTTATTGTTGCAATCTTTGTTACCGGAAATATGTATTGAAGTAGTCTATACCTTTCTTTTAAGTATAACCCACAACTACTAATCTCGCCTTAAATTTGTCTATAGACCCATCTGGTTTGATCTTCTTCTCAAAGACCCATTTGCATTTGATAGGTTTACTTCCTATAGGCAAATCTACTAACTCCCAAATGTGATTCTCTTTTATAGAGTCTAGTTCGTTCTTAATGGCTTCTTTCCAAAAACTGAAATCTATGGAGGTTATAGCCTCTACATAAGATTTAGGATCCTCATCGACTAGAAATATTGAAACCAATTGTTTATCTATTTTATCGAGATCTTCAGCTAGAAATACAGTTAAAAAATCTTGTCCAAAACTAGTATCAGTTTTTTGTCTCTTACTCCTTCTAAGTTCAGTTTTACGGGGGGAAAAAGGGGTCTTTTGAGGATTAATCATATTACCAAAGAAAGTTGCTGAGATACATTTGCATTTTTCAAAGGGAATTCTAACTCAAAAAATTCAACATCTCTAGATTCACAAATAGAACTATCCTTTAAACATATAAATCTATAAGCAACACTATTTTGTGCATAACCAATAAACACACAGTCGAAAATTTTAGGTCTAATGTTAGATCTTTAAAATTTCGGATATGCAACCTTAGCCGAGCACCCCCACACTCTAAGGTAATTCAAGTTAGACAAAAAGTCTTTCCATATTTCATAGGGCGTTTTATCCCGCTTTTTTATGTGGGACCCTATTTAAAATATAGTATGCAGATAAAATTGCTTCCCCCCACATGTTTTCATGCATACCGGAATTAAGCAACATAGCATTCATCATTTCTTTTAAGGTTCTTTTTTTTCCATTCAGCTATGCCGTTTTGCTGAGGTGTATAAGGGGCACTAGTTTCATGTATAACGCCATTGATTTCGCAAAATTCTTTAAGAAAATTAATCCTATATTCACCACCTCTATCGGACCTAAATCTTTTGATTTTCTTGTCTAATTGATTTTCTACTTCAGATTTAAATTTTAAGAACATTTCAGCACCTACATCTTCGTTCTTAGAAGATAAATCTTGGTATATCTAGAATAATCATCCACAAAATAAATATAATATCTCTTTCCACCTTTACTAAGTGTGTTTTTAAAATCTATTAGATTTGTGTGAATTAGTTCTAACAATGTTGTGCTTCACGTTGTGACAGGTTTAAAAGGCTTTTTAACATATTTTGTTTCTACGCAAATTGGACATTTAGTGCATTCATCTTTATCATATGTGTTAATAAGCTTCATACCCTTTAACCTTTTAGTGGAAGCCATATTTGCATGTTCTAGTCTACCCTGCCATATATCAACAGATTCAATCATATAAGCAGAACTAGAAGCAATTTTATTAGAAACAAAGGAACAGTGTTAAGAACAAATAACCCATCCGATATATATCCCTTCCCACAAAATCACCATTTCTAGACAATCTAACTTTATCACATGCGAGCACTATTTTCAATCCAACCTTGTTTAAGAGACTACCCGAAACAAGATTTCTACCCAGGAAAGGCACATATAGCACATCATTTAGAGCTAGTGTTTTACCAAATGTAAGTTTAAGAACCTTTCCCAGTACTCCGACAGTAGTAGAGTTGTCCATGAAGACACATTCCCCGTTGGATGCCTTGTGATATTCTTGAAAGAGCTCATTGTTACGGAGCATAAGTGTTTTGAGGCTCCTATGTCCAGAATCCAGTCTGTTTTGTTCTCCACCAAGTTTGCTTTGACGACCACTGCTGCTATGATCTCCTTGTTTTCGGTGAGAAGGACTTGTGGGGTGCCTTTGGGAGCTATTTTTTTGGTTTGATTTTTGTCGGTCTTTCCTTTGATAGCATTGATACGCCTTGTGTCCTGGTTTTCCACAGCAATAGAAATTGATATTCGCCTTTTGGATCTTGCCGCCGGTTCCTTTGAATGTCTTTTGTTGACCGCCTTTTTACATATGTGAATAGAACGTAGTCCACCTCAAGTTGTTCGAATAAGATGAGAAGTTTCTGAGATCATTTTCTTGAAGTTGGTTCTGTCTAGTGGCTCAAGCTTAGATAGATCCGGCAGTACTTTTGATAACAGAGGTGCAGCTATTCGGAGAATGACATAGTTTTTCGTTTCGAGAAGTATCGATGATTTTTGCTTTCAAATTGTAAGTAGAATAGAAATGAAAAATTATTGTGTTGTGGTGAATCTACTGCCTTGAAAACAAAATGCGGTACGACCATGGTGCAATTATTAGAACCGTTTGGTCTCCAAGGTTAACACATCACTCTCTAATACGTGCACTCGTGGTAGAAAGTTGGAACATTAGAATTATAATAAAGAGAGAAGTGAAGCAGTAGAAAGAAAATAGAGAGCAAGAAGAATTGTGTGTCAAATGATCCAAATCAAGGCTCTATTTATAAAGAAGAGACCTCGGTTTGTTGAGAGATAGCAGCAAGTAGTATTTCCAAAAAATTAGATGAGGCTAGCCGTTTTTCTCCCCATAAATAGACTAAGTGTTGGTCAAAAACTAATACGGAAAGACTTGGTCAAGTCATCTGCAGAAGTTCAAGAAAATGAAGGAAAATGTGGGTTTTACAATATTTCTTTCACAAAAATATAATAATCATGCGCAGTCTAGCCCCTCTCGGACCGGGACGGGACAAGCAAGTGCGCGCGTGTTGCATTTTTACCAAAATTCCCCTACCCACACTTCTCAAATAATAAGGTGTAAAAGAGCTCTATATAAATGTGAAGAAAGAAGGTTGTGAAGGCAATGTGGGACAAACAAAAGCTATTTTAGTAGTCATTGCCCACAACAATAAGTCAATTAATGATAAAAATGAATTTTCATTTAACTTTTTTGGTGATGTTAGCAAATTCTATCAATTTTATTAATTGAATTATTTATTTGTTAGATGAAAATAAAAATAAAGGTAGTAAGTGTAATTTTTCAAATCACAGTAATAGTATAATTACACCAAATTTTAGAGGAGAGGAGTGTAATTATCTCTACGTAATGATATCATACAAACACGTGTATGGTATATTTTTATTTTAAAATATCCATTTTACATAATTATTATTTTAATTACAAAAGAGACATTATATATTAATAATATGATAGAAATATATGACACGATTGTGTGACAGAGATGTGCGCCGAAAAGACAACTGAGGAGCATCATGATACCTATTTTGAACCCAACGGACAAAACTCATTTCCTATTCTAAAACATAGGCATTGGTGAATGAAGCTGCAAGAATCAATTAGGGACAGGAAAAGTTTGATTGGGTTAATTATCAGACAAGTTGAAGACATTCTTTGTTTAAATTTATTATCATTTGCTTTTGCTAAAGTAATTAATGCTTTGAACCACCATAAGTATAGCTGTTCTGCACTCTAACCACCATAATTACTATGCCTTTTTTACCCCACTAATGATTGATTTAAAATAAAAATAAAAAATCACAAGTGTGGTATTATTAGTTCAAGAATTTGTAGGGAAGAGAAACTTCTAATAATATTCAAAATAATTTACATCACACCTTCTAACAATGTTTTCCAAGTTCACAAACTAAAAGGAAAAAAAATTAAAAGAAAAAGACAATCTTGGCCTTTCTCATTCAATCAAATCCCTTGCCTTAAAGTGAATCCTTTGCTCTTTTTTTGTCCTAAAAGAGCATTTCTTTCTATATTACCACTCTAAATAAATGCTAAAAACTTCTACCACAAATCATGTGACCATTCTTCTTACACGGGCTAGCTGGTAGCCAGGTAGCAGATGCATGAATTGAGATTTTTTTACCCGAATCAGGTTCGATCAAACTAACCAATTATATAACAAGTGTTATTGACTTATTATATAATTTGTCTGGACGTGACTGAACTCAGTTCAGACTAAAATGAACTAGGAAACAGTTTGCTTCGTCTTCATTGCACATTATCTCAACTTGATCATGAGTTGACATAATATTTGATTGATTTCTCTAATAAAACATAGTTGTCTCCCGGAATTTCTTTTGCCCGCGATCCATTCGTGTATATTATGAAAGTTGGGAATGAGTTCACCCCTTCGGACTTGGCTAATGAAGGGTGGTCGTCCACCTCCACCTACAGTTATTTTTTTTTTAAAAAAATAAAATTTTACGATTACAGTATTTGGTATACAAATTAATCTTAGATTACACACCAACCGGTGAAAATAGCTTATTGTATACATAGATAAAGATCAAGACTATGTGATGGTTGAGAAATTATATAGTTAACCTAAAGGAACATTAAGAATAGTATTTGAATGGATGGTTAGGATGTACCTTAAGGAAGTTGAGTGATGGATATCTCTGGTTGAGTTGCTCTATTTTCTGCATGATTTTCCTATCCCCTACCTTCTTACAGAACAAAACCACAGATGTACCTACATGGGTAAAAACAAGCAAAGATTAGAATTAGGACAAAATTAGGTTGCCCAAAATACTCAATTTCTTATTCCCTTTAAGGTTTTATGATACACCCCACAATTACTGTATGTGATCATACAACTGTGTTTGATAGTTTAGCCTCACTTGGTTTCTAGAATGTACAGTAATAAATGACAAGTATAATGCATTTATCAGGACGCTGTAATTTCTCGTTTGAAAGTTTTAAGACATGAAATTATTAGGAAATTTTACGTGGTAATAGCATGACAAGTATAATACATTTATCAGGCTGTAATTTCTCATTTTAAAGTTTTAGGACATGAAATTACCAGGAGACGTTGCATAGTCTCTGAAACGTTCATTGCTCGACACGACAACCATGCCAGTACCATGGTTGTTTCTCACATTCGTGTCTAAGTTTCCTCCGTGTTTCTGAAGGTTCTCCTTCGCCTCCTTCACCATCTTCTTTACCTCTTCGTCATCTGGATTTTCTCTCAACAATACTTTACAGTCTTGAACACATGCACCCCATTTCTCCATCTGTTATTACACAAATCAAACAATCCATAGTTTTGCACGAATCGGACAAGAAACAAACATTGTACCTATATAGTGCTAACGAATTTGTGACGATAACTACGTACCTTGGCATAACAATCGGCCCGTCTTAATCTAGCCTTACTATATGTCGGGCGGACGTTAAGTGCAGCATTGCAATCGTCTAAAGCTTTTTGGTATTGGCCGAGTTTTGACTTGCAAGCAGCTCTGTTGCACAACAAGACTGCGTTATAGGGGTCGTAGCTAAGCCCTTCACCATATGCAATACTTGCCTCGGAATATCTTGCAATCTTAAACAGCTCGTTGCCATTCGCTCTGGCTGTCGCTACACCCTTTGTCCTCCTTAAGACCACCATTGCTTCCTTGTTGTTCGGGTCGAGCCTAGTTGCTCGTTGAGCGGCTGCCACAGAATCCTCAAACCTGTTTTCACGTAGCATCGCTGTTTTTAGTTAGGCAACACGTAGATAAAAGGTACGAATTAATCATCACATAAATAATTACACAAACACGTCATGAAATTTGAATTTATTACAAATAAAACTCATTAGCAACCTTACATTCATGTTTTACATTATAAATTTCAGGGGATGTTCGTATAATTATTCTTAAGACACAGACCTCCCTGCGACGAGGTTAACTTGAGCACGATATACTAAGAGGCTCGCACTTCCAATGGGCCCGAAGAACTTTGTACAATCATCGATGTCGAAATTGGGACCGTTCTGCATGGTTTGAATTGCTTCTTCGCGCCTATTGAGCTTCAACAAGGCCTCAGCTTTCAGACCAAATACCTTAAACCGACAAACAAACACGTTTAAACATAAGCTTGAAGTTGTCAGAAAGTAAGACTAAACAAAACAATGATAAAATTATAAAATTAGTCCCACAGTTTAGGGTTGACCCCACATTTTATTAAAATTTAAAATTTAAAATTAAAAATAGTCCAAATCTTTGCAAAAAAGACCCATTTTTGCAGTGCGTGGGGTTTTTTTGGCAACGTTTTTTTAACTCTTTTTGCAATTTCTACTGGACAATGGGTTACTTTTAAAATTTCATAAAGTGTGGAATCAAATATAAAATAATCCTAAACTATGCCACTAATTTTGCAATTTTGCTTCAAACGAACTTACCAACGGAGCCGAATCAGCACCGGCAGCTATAGACAAGCTGGTCTCTGTCAAGACACCGTTCCAATCCCCTCGTTTCTTTGCATCAGTACACTTGTTTAAATGAATCTGAACTGTCTTAGCATTGTTCATAGCATCAGGATCGGCTTCCGGCCCCGACTGTTTGAAATGGTACACGGCCTTCTCAGGCTCTCCTAACCTGTCGGAAAACAGGCAGCAGAAACATAATAAAAAACTGCAAAAAGAGAAAAAAAGAAAAGAAATGATTGTTCACTAGTAATAATTTGATGACATTAATCCTATGTATGACCTGACATAAAGGGTTGCTAATCGATTATGAGCTCGTTGGTAAGACGGCTCGATACGAATGGCTTCACGACACTCAAACGCCGCCTCAAGAAGCTTGCCGAGCGCAACGAGCGCCGCGCTCTTGTTGCTTCTGTAAGAGGCCTTATTCGGGTCGACGGAAATCGCTGCGTCGTAAAGGGCCAAAGCTTCTGCATATCGCCCGTTTTTGTAGTCTTCGTTTCCAAGAATTTTCAGCTCCTCAGGGTCCATTCTAGTCGACAGGGCCCGACAGAGGGAGACGACGGGCTTTTCGGGCTCGTGTTCGTTTTTCTTGACCACATTCCCCATTACACTGGTGGAGTATTTGCCATTGACCGAGGCCGCATTGGTGCTATTGTTGTTTCCGCCGGACTGTCTCAAGTTCCCTAAATTGCCAAACAACATTACGTTGCTCGACGACGCCCTGATTAGAGAAGCAGCCCCTTTCGACTTCTGGTAATCCATGATCATGCTTTCGAGCTCGCCGGAGATTCCAGGCCCGGTGGGAGGCACCTTTCGGGCCTGGACGTAGCCCTGCTGGTTTCCAGCTCGAGCTCTTTCAATATTCTTGTTCGGACCCTGATGCTGCTGAGGCTTATAAACATGCGGAGCTCTTGGGTAGCTCCCGGCGGGGCGTTCGATGATCCTGTCGGCTTGCTGTTTCTGATCCTTTTTAGCATTGGGTGGATCCGCAAAGGCATCTTTCCGGGTTCTGGAGCCCGGGGTGCTTGGAAATCGGGTAACATTGTTATTGAAAATGGTTTGCGGGAGAGATCCCGTGGAGGTTGATCTTCTCGGCCGTCGACCTTTGCGCCCGAAGATTGCACTGATAAAGCCACAGCCTCTTTTCTCACTAGAAATCTCTCCCATTTCAGCCTTCGCAGGAAGAAAATGGAGATTCAAGAATTAATTCAGACAGCTAATAAGGAAAGTTTGTTGAATACTATGCATGGAGAAAGGTTGTCGTCTTGATTGGAGGGGTGTTTATGTACAGCTATAAAGGTTTGATTGACGCTTATGATAATCTCAAGTTGGAAACTTGTAGGCCAAGGGACTAACCAAAAGACAATATTGTATTATAATTTAATCCCATTTTCACCAAGAATGTAGAGAGAGAGAGAGAATTTGAAACAGACAGAGGTTTGGAGAGAGAGAAACAGGAGAGATGTTTGTTTGACGTTATACTATGATCTTACAGGCCTCCTGGGAAGAAGGCAACGAATGCCCATTGGCTAGAAAACATATATCTATATTCTTGTTTTTCTGTTTTTCCGTGTCTTTCTGTGTAATGGAAGACGAGAGAGAGAGAGAAACACAATGGCATGAGAGAGAGAAAAGAGGAAAAGAATTTTGCAGGCAACAAAAAAGAAAGAGAGAGAGATAATCAATGGATAATTATTTGTTCTATGGGATAGTTTTCTTTTCTATTTTCATTTGTTTTCTTACAGAATGATCAGCACCCCACAAATTCGGAACAAAAACAGAAATTGATTTTTTTTTTCTTTTTTTCTTCTTTTTTTGGTTTGATGTTGGGTATGTGGAGGAAAGTAGGATTCCAGGAGAGTCGGATATGGAAGAAATCAGGTTCTCTAGATTTGTTAGTTATTAGCACGTGAAAGAGGGAAAAGTTTTGCTCAAATCAGGTTTGGCCCAATCAAATCAATCACAAAATAATTATACTTGTTATATAATTAGTACAAATTTGATCGAATCAGATCTGAACTAAAATTTTCCGTGAAAGAGGAGCTATGATTCAATTTCTTGAGTGTTAAAAATGGTAAAATAAAATATATTTTTTGGATAATTGTTTATCAGGAAATTAAATAGCATTTTTCGTCACATATTTTAAGGTCATACACTTTTTATCCCATTAGTTACAGGATTCTCATTAACGATCCATAAATTATATAAAAACACTTGCTTTAGTTATTTCATCATATTTCATTAGTATTTTGAGAAAAAACAGTACGTGCTAAGCATGTGGCTGTTGATAATATTTTTGTAATTTATAGAATCATTAATAAGAATTTCCTAACTAATTAAATGAAAAATTTACTGACTTTAAGATATAGGACAAAAAATACAATTTTTCCATGTTCATACTTTTTTCGTAGATACTTCGAGAACAAAAGAAAAGAAAGAGGGCGCACGTGGAAATTAGATTTATCGAGAGTTTGACTAAACTTATTTAAAATATTTTATAAACTCAAATCTTATAAAATGTTAGACCTTTTAAGATCTTAAATCTTATTCTAAAATAATTTATTTTAGTGTTCAGATGAAATAAGATTATAGAACTAATAAAACATTGGTAACTACAATTTCATAATTAATATGATTAAAATTGAAAGAGTTTGTTAAAATTTTAAAACTAAGTTGAGAAACTCTTTACATTTTTAATAAAAATTTGTAAGCTCCTAACATATTATTTTGGATCTCATACGCATATGTTTTAAAAACCTATTAAACACTTGTCAATATCTTCCGACTTCAAACATCATCTTTTATGATATTTCATTAGGTTTTCATTTAGTAGTGAACTGATCAAAATACTTTTGTGGATTATGAACTATAAATTTATATGTTTTTTAAAAAAAATTTAAAATATTTTTATCCCTATGAATTATTTACTTTACGCATCCTCAAATTTTTATATTTTTTTAAATATTCAAAAAAGAATCAGCAACGGGAAAATAGTAATTCAAACATCACCATTGTTTACCATTGAAAGGGAGTATTTGTAATTTCCAAATCAATAAAGGAGTATTAATAATTATGTCAAATATCAAAGAATATAGCTATAAATTACCCTTAAAAATATCGAAACATGTTTATTTATATATTATAATGCACTCGAAGATATGTTCTTAAAATTTATTTAAACTAAATATTTTCACTTGGAATTTTAAGTCTTTTTATTAAATGCTAAAATCCCCCCTCCCAAAAAAAAAAGAGAAAAAAGAGTATTTTTTTTTTCCAGATAAATGGTAAATCAAATGTGATCTGCATTTGTAGTAGAAAATCAAAATATGAAGTTGGAATATAACATAAAAATCCATAGATAATAATGTCTAAAAAAATAAAAATAATGGTAGAGCAGTATATATTGTAGAGGAGTTCACGTCTAGTAATAGGTGCGCTTGAACAACCCACGTATGAGCCCCCTAACAGCTGTACATCACCACAACAAGTCCATTTCTAGACTGTTTGACTTTGTACATAAACTCATCCTTTTTTTTTTTTTTTCTTTTTTCTTTGTACTTAAATTAAAGTCAAATTATTTTCTCTTTATATTATACAAAACAAGAGGTAGCTACTATACAAGTCTCAGATTTATGCTGCATCCGATGCTTTATATATTACGTGTGTATGTATAATTATTACATGGTTTTTTATTTTAGAAAATGGGTTATGGGTCAAACATTTAATTAGTGAATGTATTCCATTGGTGTAGTATCTTTTTTTTTTTTTAAATAAATTTAATAAAAGAAAAAATTCAAACTTGTAAAAGAATTTAATAACTTTTCAATTAACAGACTAACAAATTGGCTAATAATTTATAATTGGGTTCCAAATTAAAGTCAATAACTAATTTAAGTTTTACATATTTTTTGGGATAGATAAATTCACAATTAGTTCATATCAAATTTGGGTATTATACATTTTGAAAGATTGATGCAAAATAAAATATAAGATTACTCTTTTATTTTGGATTGATTAATTGGGCTCAAAGCATGTTTAAGTATGAACCACTGGGAAATTGGTCAATGTCAAAACCTATGATGTTTAAGCCTAGTTGAAGTGAGTTTAAGCTATTTAAACCTTTGCTCATGGCTATAAAAACGAGCCTCTAAGTCACTAGTCACTACACATAATACATACATACAATAAATCCACGGCAAAGCAAGGCAAAAGCCCTCTATCATGATCAAGCTTTACAACCGCGAGGTTTCACCTCTTTCTTGATATCAAATCCTCAAAATCTTGATATCATATTTCATGATTATCCATAGTTCGCTCCACAAAATCGGAGAAGTTTACTCTCTGATTTAAGAACAAGCTTCCAACCCTTAGATTTAATTTTGAGAGAAGAGGTGATAATCTGCATCCTTGGAGATTATAATCTTTTAATATAAATTTGTAAAAATATCATTTGTCTATATCATTCTGTATTGTAATCTATATTTGCAAACTCAAAATTTGTGTGAACAACATCTATGCCACTATCACCCTCAAGTCGCAACTTTAAATTCATGTTGCATTCGACTTTACGTATTGTCATATATTTTTTATTTTTAAAAAGTGATATACGTGTTAAACTTTTTTTGGGTGTAGTATCTATGCCACTATTGCTATCATCTCGACACTACAAGAAATTATGTAAATAGCTACGAAAATTAAAAATGAGGGTAAATTTGTTGGTGATCAGCAATGAATTTAGTAAAGAATAAGGTTTTTAAAATTTTGCAGATTCAAAATTAATATTAGGAACGAAATATTTCATTGAATAAATTAGAAACGAATTTTCATGTTGCAACAATCCGTAGCTGGTTTTGGTAAAAAAATATTATAAAGTTCTTTCTAAAATTTTTGTTACAGAATTCATAACTGAAAATTTTACAAAAATAAATAAAACATAAAAAAAATTAGCAACAACAAAGTTCATTGCAAAACATAATTAACTAATTGAGAAACTTTTATTGGTGGTGAAGATTGACATATTTTTTCATATCCTTCTACTTTTTGAAATTTTCTTTTACATTTTTCAATATGTTCTCTGTATAGAAATATAGATATATTAGTATTTTATATATTTATTAAGTAAATAAGGAAATAGAAAGAACACTCTAGATAATGAGAAATGAGTTCCCTCTCACTCTCTCTTTCATTTGTCCGATAAAAGAGACTCAGCTCCAAATTAATCGCCGACGTCTCCAAGCTCCGTCATTGGTGGCGTCGGACCTCAGAGCTCCATCTTCTCCTTAGATACACGTCGAAGCTCCATTGTCGCTTCCATCGGAGCTATCCTTCTTCAGGTACTTATCTCCCATTCTTCTCACAATAACTCCTCTCGTGTCTCTTTTAAATAAATATATCCGCATTTCATTCGCTCTTATGAAATTTATGCAAGTGATTATAACTAACAAAATTCTATTATTACGGCTTGAGAGTGAAATTTTTCATGACTATTATTAATTGGGGAACTGTTTTGGGGGAGGAAAAAGTAAATTAGGGTGTTGAATTGCGATCTCGTTTTGCCTATTTTATTGTTAACTTGGAGAATTTGTTGTTAAAACATAGCTTGATTGAGCCTCTTTTTTTTTCAAAATCTTTTTTTATTTGCTAGCACTGCTCCCCCAGTTTTTGGTTGAACATTGCTGCACCTGTAACTAGTTATTTTGTATATGCTTCTTCATTTGTTAGTTTATTGCAGAGTTATCTTGTTTCTTATTTAATGGCCCACTAGGTTTTCTCTGATATACGTCCTAGACAATGGTTTTGTTTCTTCTATTTCTAATTTACAGCATAGTTCCATCTGTTGCCTTGTTATACATCATGTTTGGATGTCACTTCAAAAGAGTTGAGAAGGTTGCTTCTCTGTTATTTGTACATGCTTCTCAATTAGCCAGTTTCATGCTGATTCTGCTACTATCTATTTATAATATTAATCATGTTCCTTTTTCCTTCTAATTTACTTGCTCTAGAAAATAAAAGAAAAAGTAATCCACCTTATAATCATATATAGCTGGTGGTACTAGTTAGAAAAAGAAGAAGACTTGTTTTTATTTCTCCAACATATTAGAGTAAAGCTGTTGTTTTCCCTAGTCAATAATGGTGTAGCCCAATTTAAAAGAGTTTGTGAAAAAGATACCAACCCAAGAACAACCGTGAGGCCGAATCCAAAACGGGGTTGTAATAAAAAAATAACCAAAACAAGGGTACTTAACTGGAAAGAGAAGTCGACAATCAAGAAAAATCAGAAAATTACAACTCAAGAATCCACCACTTTTTCTTGGATTAGTATGTAATCAGGACATGATTTGGATGGAACATAACACATGCTAAGGTAATTTTAAATGGTCTAATCAACCCAAGGCCTAAAAGACAATCCCACAAGTCACTTCGGATCCTGATGTTATGTTTTGGCAGCTCTTAAGTTGGACCAAGACAGAAACTGGATGTTCTAATAAAACTATGGCCAATTTGGTGAGAAAATTCAATATAGAAGTTTATACTTAACTACTTGATCAAGACAAGGTCACTTTTAGGGCTAATAAATCCATTATAATCTAGTCAGTCCTGATCGAAAATAACATCAAACCACTGTTATTCAACCATGAAGAACTTGGAGGATGACCTAATTTTTGTTTTGTTTTACTGTTAGAAAAGGATTTTATTGTTTGACGAAGGAAACTTTTTTCAGACATGTTCTAATATGCTGGAAATTGCATGTAGTGTAGCACATCTTTGTTGGCTTAATTGGATCAAGCTGGAAGTGTTGATGTACTGCATTGTTACTATCTTTTTTAGACAAAATCGTCTCTACAGTCGTCGCGTCTCCGGTGAGTACAATTTCTTGCTCTTGATATCCCTATTTTCTTAATTGAATACATCTTCAGTTCTGCAATTTTTACTTTGTATGATGTGTAATTGTTAATGCAAATCATTCTGAGTTATTTGGTACCCTCTGTGAAGCGTTGTTTATGGAAGTGATGTTAATTTTTGTGTGAAAATTGTGTTTTTGTACTCGAGATTTAGTGTTTGAGGGAATTTAGTCGGATAATGGATGGTCCTTTTGAAATGTATGTTTATTGAGGTGTGCGTTTATCTCTTTGATGATGTAGAACTTCTTTATCTTGTCAATTGATAAATGAAAAGGTCTGTAATGAATTAATAACTGTAGACTAAAATGTCATTTATAACCTATTTAAACCTTTAATTCCATAACCTCCAATCCTTATATGTTTCAGTTTAGAGACAAAAGACAGGACCTAGATAATAAGTGGTTGTGAGATGTCATGCACTAAATTATTTTAAGGCCCCATAAACGAATATGGAAGATGTTTTTGGACCCTGGTAATTCAATTGAGCTGCCGATACTATGAAGATTTGTGTTATGACAATTTATTAGATAGAAATCTCATTAATGCTCTTTATATAACAACATTAAGGTCTGACTATCTAATTTCACATTAATTGTAGTACAAAGAATAGGTGTCAAGTGTGCCTTGTGCTGCTAAGAAGTGGTAATTGGATATGGAGGATGTGGAGAACTAACAAATTCAGTTGAACGAGCATTCATTATGTAGAGTTCCTTTTCTTCCTTTCTGTGTATTCAAGTTGAATGAAGAAAATATGTACAGTGTGCTATTTATACAGGGATCTCTAACTTCCTTAACTAACTTTGCCACGTGAGCTACCTACTCCAACTAACTTAGCTAACTACAAACTAAAAACGTCAAACCACTAATAAAAGCACAAGAGATAAAAGTGCAAAAGGGAACAGAAAATAGAAAACCATTTCAGGAGCTAAATTTGTGAACATAGTGAACACGCCTTCTGCTCTACAGAACACACCTTTTCTCTATAAGCCCCCCTCAAGGTGGAGTAGGGGGAACCATGCCCAACTTGACCAGGAGACGAGTGAAATCACCAGCCGAAAGCGACTTCATGAACAGTCTGCCACCTGCTCCTTCCTAGGAACGAAGGAGGGAGAAATGAAGCCAAGTTTGAACTGATCACGAACCAAATGACAGTCAATGTCGAGGTGTTTGGTGCGTTCGTGGAAGACGGGATTGGTGGTGATGTGCAACGCAGCACGATTATCGCACCAGAAAGGAATAGGTTGCTAGAGAGCCACCTGAAAACTCGCGTAATATATATGAAATCCACAATAATTCACAGACGGTCGATCGCTACTACGGTACTCCGCTTCGGCAGTGGAGCGGGAAACCGTAGGCTGTTTCTTTGTCTTCCAAGAGATGAGGGAGGAGCCAAGAAAGATGCGAAAGCCGGTGATGGAACGACGGAATCATGACAAGAAGCCCAACTCGCATCTGAATAAGCAGAAAGTGTGAGGGAGCTGGTGGAGGGAAATAAGATGCCCAAGGAAGAAGAGCCCTTGAGGTAACGAAGCACATGTACAACTGCATCTCAGTCTGCGGAGTGAGGGTGTTGCATGTACTGACTCAATTACTAAACAACAAAGGAAATGTCGGGCCGCATGAAACCTAAGTAAAGTAGGCGACCCACAAGGCGCCGATAACGATCTACATGCGGGAAGAAGAGAACCAGAGTCCAAAGTTAGGTGAAGGCTAGGAGGAAATGGCGTAGAGGCAGACTTACAATTCAGCATTTTGGTGTCAAGTAAGATGTCATGGAGGTACTTAGTCTGAGAAACCATTAGACCATGATCAGAGCGTGCTAATTTGAGGCCTAAGAAGTATTTGGCGGATCCCAAATCCTTGATTGTAAAAAGCCGATCCAGATAAGTTTTGACGGAGTCCAACAGCGACAAAGAAGTTCGAGTAAGAAGTATACCATCAACGTGAACAAGGAGGGCCAAGAAATCAGGTGCATCATCTTTAATAAACAGAGAGTGGTCATGAGGAGACTGTTTGAATCCAAATTCCAGCAAACGAGATGTTAACTCAGTGTTCCACTAGCGGGAGGCCTGTTTGAGGCCGTAAAGAGACCGTCGGAGCCTGCAAACTTGGCCAATGCGAGCCCTCGCGTAGCCCTCTGGGGGATCCATATAAACTTCTTCATCCAAGTGCCCGTGCAAGAACGCATTATTAATGTCCAGCTGCAAGATAGGCCAACTCTTGCAGTAGCACTAGCCAACATAACCCGCACCGTAACTGATTTAACAACAGGTGAGAAGCTATCAAAATAATCTACTCCTTCGATCAATGTATAGCCCTTAGCTACAAGCTCGCCTTGTATCGTTTGATGCTACTGTCAAGGTTGAGTTTCAGCTTGAACACCCAACGGGAGCCAATAGCCCTCTTCCTGGAAGGAGAGGTGGTAATCTCCCAAGTCCCATTACGTTCAAGGGCCTATATTTCCTGTTACATGGCTTCAACCAACTTCTCGTCCTTACGGGCCTGCATTGAAGAGTCATAGAGGTACTTAGTCTGAGAAACCATTAGACCATGATCAGAGCGTGCTAATTTGAGGCCCAAGAAGTATTTGGCGGATCCCAAATCCTTGATCGTAAAGAGCCGATCTAGATAAGTTTTGACGGAGTCCAACAGCGACAAAGAAGTTCCAGTCAGAAGTATATCATCGACGTAAACAAGGAGGGCCAAGAAATCAGGTGCATCATCTTTAATAAACAGACAGTGGTCATAAAGAGACTGTCTGAATCCAAATTCCAGCAAACGAGATGTTAACTCAGTTTTCCACTGGCGGGAGGCCTGTTTTAGGCCGTAAAGAGACCGTCGGAGCTTGAAAACTTGGCCAACGCTAGCCCTCTGGGGGATCTATATAAACTTCTTCATCCAAGTGCCCGTGCAAGAACGCATTATTAACGTCCAGCTGCAAGATAGGCCAACCCTTGGCAGTAACAATAGCCAACATAACCCGTACCGTAACTGATTTAGCAACAGGAGAGAAGCTATCGAAATAATCTACTCATTCGATCAATGTATAGCCCTTGGCTACAAGCCTCACCTTGTATCGTTCGATGCTACCGTCAGGGTTGAGTTTCAGCTTGAACACCCAACGGGAGCCAATGGCCCTCTTCCCGGAAGGAGAGGTGGTAATCTCCCAAGTCCCGTTACGTTCAAAGGCCTGTATTTCCTATTGCATGGCTTCAACCCACTTCTCGTCCTTACTAGCCTGTAGGTAAGTCCGAGGTTCCTGCATTGAAGAGAGCTGGGCCACAAAGGATATATGTGCATGGGCATATGACGTAGGAGTACAATGAGCTGAAGTATGAGATGAGAAATTACATGCATAATCCACTAACCAAGTAGGTTTGGAGTGTGGTCTGTGGGATTTTCGTAGTGGGGGGGGGGGGTCAGGAACATTAGGTGAAAGAGGAGCAGGAATATCATAATAGGGAGGAACATGTATGGAGGGAGGAAATAGATCAGGAGGATCCTCAAGATAAGGGTCCTAAATAGGTAGTGGGAGAGGAACAGGATCAGATTCTGTAGGAATATATTTGAAGGAAAAAGTGCTCTCATGAAACACAACGTCTCTTGACGTAAACGTGATGTGACTATGTAGGTCATAAACTTTGTAGGCCTTTTAGGACTGACTATATCCGAGAAATACGCATTTTGAGGCTCAAGGGTCGAATTTTTGCTTGCTCGGAAAGATATTGGTTGCATAACATAGGCAACCAAATACACGAAGTTGTGTAAGAGAAGGTGGTAGATGATGAAGGATTTCAAAAGGAGACTTCCAACCCAAAAGAGCACTTGGGAGCCTATTGATCAAATGTGTAGCAGCAAGGGTAGATTCACCCCAAAATTTCTTTGGGAGTGAAGACTGGAATAACAAAGATCTTGCTATCTCTAAGATGATTCTGTGTTTTCTCTCAGCAATACCGTTCTGTTGAGGGGTGTAGGGACATGTAGTTTGATGTAGGATCCCAAGATTAGAGAACAATGCATGAAACTGAGTATTTAGGAATTCAGTTCCATTATCTGGATGCATTATTTTGACCTTGGCACCAAATTGTGTATAAATCATTTTCAAGTAAGAATCAAGAAGTTGAGTGACTTGTGTTTTTGTGTTTGACCAGAAAAGTCCACAACCCTCTATTGAAATCATCTACGATGGTGAGGAAGTAGTGGCACCTAGATAATGAAGGAATTTTGTACAGACACCATACGTCGACATGGATAAGTTCAAAAACAACAGACGATTGGATTTTATGTGAGATAAAACGAAGTCTGTGCAATTTAGCCATGGGACAAGCATCACATATATGTGGCAAAGATGAATCTTTAACTTTTATTTCAGGTATATGATGTAATACAGGCATAGATGGACACCCTAACCGTCTATGCCATAGAATGCTATTATAGGGAACAAAGGTATGACATGAAGTATGTGACAGATTCGAATTATTACATGCTGGAACAAAAGAGCTGTTGTCCAATGTATACAAATTCCCTTGTTGCTTTCCTATGGCTATTTCCCTTTTACTCACCGGGTCCTGTAACACACAATGAGTGGAATGGAAGGTTACTTCAACAGGTAAGGAAGAGCACAACTTAGGGACAAACAACAAATTATATTTAGGGTAAATTACATCTACCTCCCCTGAGGTTTGGCATAATTACAAATACCCCCTCATTGTTTAAAAAATTACAAATACCCCGTCGTTGTTTAAAAAATTACAAATACCCCCCCTGAGGTTTGTAACCGTCTAACAAGTAATCCATTTTCATCAATTTTTATGAGTGAACTGATCAAAATGCCCTTATGCACTGAATTATTTTTATTTAATTTTTAAATTTTTTTTGAACTACAATGTGTAGGGAGAGGTTTTTTAACTTTTTTTTACACAAATGAGCAATAATGCAATTTGTCTTGATCGATTTTTCTACAATTTTAATAAAAAAAATTCAAGGGCAAAATGCTCAATTTTAGGCCTTTGGTTAAAAATTACAAACCTCAGGGGGTTATTTGTAATTTTTCAAAAAACGAGAGGGTATTTGTAATTATGTCAAACCTCAGGGGTGGTAGATGTAATTTACCTTTATATTTAAATGTAGGAACATGCAACACATTGGAGAGTGTTAGATGTCTGTGTAATGAAACATTTCCAGTGTGTGTAACCTTTTGAGTAGTGTCGTTTGGAAGATGAGCTAAGGTGTTTTGTGAGGAAGGAATTAAGTTGGAGAACTGTTTAGTGTCTGCACATATATGATCTGTGGCGCCAGTATCGACAATCCAAGACACTCGAAAATTATCTACATGATTAGCAAGAACATGGTGCATACCTGCAAAATCATCGTGTTGTGTGAAATGTGCTTGCGGAGTATTGTATTGTTGTGCATTCCCATGGCCTCTCATCAATTTCACCAGCTCCTGCAACAACAAACGCTCCTTTGTATCTCCCTGATTCTGATTGAGGTCACTTTTCTTTCCTTAGCATGCATAGTATATCCTCTTGCTACTCCTTGTTCTTTCTTTCTCTAATCAACCATCTCTTTATACCAATCCGGAGTGTCGTTATTTTGAAGCAAGTGTCCGTGGAGTGTCCAAGTCAGTTGCAGTTGTCACAGAATTGACCTCTCTTATCAGTGTAAGTCCTCTTCCTATCCTCCTTCTGGAAACCGCCCTTTGCATGCATAGCAGTCGCATTTGTGGCTTCACTAAGCTCCATATGTACTTCTTTCTATTTCTCAACACTTAAAACCATTGAATAAGCTTTGTTAACGTTTGGTGTTGGCTCCATTACTAGAAGCTGATTTCTGGCATGATCAAATTCATCTCCGAAGCCCATCAGAAATTGCATCAGTTGTATAAGTGAGGTCAGATCGGCCACGACCTTAGAAGCACCACAAGTGCAACCATTGCAAGTGACTAAGGTGTAGGCATTAACACGTCCAGTTCTTCTCACAATTTCACCAGGTTTGTAAAGTAGCTGCCAACAGACTCACCACCCTGACTAAGCGAAGTAATCGCTCTCTGCAACTGGTACAGTTGAGGACCATTGCATCCTCCATATCTCTGTTCCAAATCAGTCCACAATTTTCTCGCAGATCAGGTATACATACCGCGTTCTACTATTTCCTTAGATATCGAATTGAGAATCCATGTAGTCACCATACTATCTACACGAATCCAAAGCTCAAAGGAAGGATCAATTACAGTAGGTTTCAAATTCGAACCATCAATAAAACCAAGCTTCATTTTAGCACATAACGCACGTCTAATAGCAAACTCCATGTTAGGTAATTTTTCTTTGTCAAGCAAGCACTGATGAGGATCATACCTGGATGATCCGATCCATGCAATTGCAGTGATTCCGGAATGATCTGTCTGCCTGCAACCACAGGCATAGCTTTGGTTACTTCACCTCGATTAATATCCATTGCACCTTAGCAAAATCTGCTGGATCAAAAGGAGTACATAGAGTCCTTCGTTAGAAGGCTCTGATACCATGTGGAGAACTAACAAATTCAACTGAACGAGCATTCATCATGCAGAGTTTCTGGAGAAGAAAAATTATCTTCCTTTCTGTGTATTCAGGTTGAATGAAGAAAATATGTACAGTGTGCTATTTATATAGGGATCTCTAACTTCCTTAACTAACTCTGTCACGTGAGCTACCTACTCCAACTAATTCAGCTAACTACAAACTAAAAACGTCACTAATAAAAGCGCAAGAGATAAAAGTGCAAAAGGGAACAGAAATAGAAAACGATTTCAGGAGCTAAATTTGTGAACATTGTGAACATTCCTTCTACTCTACAGAACATGCCTTTTCTCTATAGAGGAAAAATGAACTTGAACTCCATTGACTTGGAGGATAGTTGAGAACCAATTACGTTATACACATATTAACGTAAAGTTGAAGGACTCAGCAACGAAGGATTAGTGTCTTGATCTGAATTTCTTGAGAAGTATTCTTCAGTATTAGTTAGTTACTTCATGCCAAATGCTATGATGTCAATGAAATTATTACCTTTGACAGGGTATACATAGACATACAATTGAATTGTGTGAAAGATAAAACATGATCAACAGAAGATAATCTTCTTTAAATGAGAACAAGATTACAAGACATGCATGCATTTATGAAGTTGTGAAGTCCATGGTACGTGTTTACGCACATTGTGTTAAATTCATGCAATGTGCTTTTGTTTGTCTTGATAGATTTGTCACCTCTTACAAATTTTTAGAACATGTGCTGTAAAAATTGATTTACTGTTTTTGCAGATTTTGTATGCAACCAAGAAAATATTTTGCCCACCTCTATCAAAAGTTGCGCTCATAACTATTCTTTTGAGTAGGCTTGCATAAATTTTTAATGAGAATATTTTTCGTGATGCTATAAAAACGCCACGTGTTAATCTCAATCTTGTGTGCATTAAATTGTTGTGTCCCTTTTAGCTGATGCTCATGTTATGTACTTCAACATTTGTTAGGACTACAAACAAAAAAAAGTTTTAGTTTATTACTTCCTCCTTGTTTGATTATTTTTGAGTTTCTCAGCCCAAAAAAGGAACCAGCCACGCCCACCAAACCACTTTCAGATAAAACCAATTTCACCTTTAACACACCAGATTCTCAAAACACCCTCGATTCCACCCAATTGATCATCCCTACAGAAGACCTTGCCCAAGCTATATTCAATAACCAACCCCTGAATCACCTTCATACCAAAGGAAAAGGACCACAACCCCAACTTACTAAGCGAAAATTTAGATCTGTTAGTAAGAAGAGAAAGCCTACAGATCCGTTAACTCCGCAAGCAGTGTTCGAAGGAGTTGCTACACCAGATAAGAAAGGCACTAATGGTGGTGAACCTGTATTCTCAGCGGCGGAGACTGCGATGTAGTCCCGCCGATACCAATGAGTAGTATAGCGTAGAACTGCCAGGGCCTGAGGGGTCCCTAGACAGTTCGTGAGCTCGAGAGCATTATTCGGGCGAATAACCCCTCTCTAGTTTTCCTCTCGAAAACTAGGTGCAAGAAGGCGATAGTAGAACAGGTGAAGATAAAAGTGGAAATGAATGGGCTATGCGTTGAATCAATCAGAAAGAGTGGAGGGCTGGCGTTATTGTGGAAGAAGGATATTGTGGTGACATTACAGAGTTTCTCAAAACACCATATTGATGTTCTGATTTCTAGTTCGGAACATATCGCTAACTGGAGCTTGACCGGGGTGTATGGGGAACCGGATGCGGCGAAAAGAAGGAACTTCTGGGACCTTTTGACTCAACTTAGTGACAGGGGACAACACCCGTGGGTCTGCATTGGAGATTAAAACGAAATTTTACATGAGAATGAGAAGGAAGGATTGAGGAAAACACCATTTACACAGATTCTTGACTTCCGAACAACACTCTCTGAGTGCAATCTTCAGGATTTGGGGTATGAAGGAGAATGTTATACCTGGACAAATAATAGAGTTCGACCATTTACGGTGAGAGAGAGACTAGACAGAGCATGCGGAACCCCTGCTTGGATAAATATGTTCCCACAGTTTCGAGTGCAACACCTATCTGCAAATCGATCTGACCATATCCCTATATTTCTGGAACTGGTGAAGTCGGTAGTAAAAGAGAAAACCTGGGCACATAGACCCCAAAGGTTCGAGTCTTTTTGGATAAAACATGTAGAATGTGCCAAAGTGATTGAGGAGAATTTGGAAAACAGCATAGACGGAAATGCATGTCAGCAGATGTTAGAAAATATTGAGAATTACAGAATCGGTCTAGTTAATTGGAGTAGGAATCGATTTGGAAACTTAAGGAGAAGGATTGAAAATTTGGAGGCTGAACTGAAGAAAATTCGAAGTGGACCTATCACCCTTAACTCAAAAAGAAAAGAGAGTGAAATCAATGGGGAGCTTGAGAATTTGTTGACTGATGAGGAAAGATATTGGAAGCAGAGGAGTCGTTTAGCTTGGTTGTAGGAAGGGGACAAGAACACGAAATATTTCCATGCTAGAGCATCTAGTAGGAAAAAGAAGAATTCGATTATTCGGCTAAAAAATGAAGAGGGTGCAGTGGCGACTAGGAAGGATAACATACGGCAGATGGTTATCTCTTATTTTCGGAATCTCTTTTCGTCCTCGAGACCTACTGAGGAACACATAAGGGAAGTGCTTAGCCACATGGAACCAAAGGTAACCGCAACCATGAATCAGGGCCTGACTCAAATGTACACAGCGGAGGAGGTAACAAAAGCGCTGAAACAGATGCATCCGGACAAATCTCTTGGACCGGACGGTATGCCTGCCCTTTTCTTTCATAATTATTGGCATATCATTGGTAGATCTATTCTTGTTGGTGTTCTTGATTTTCTTAATTCTGGGGCGATTGTTCCTAAACTGAATTATATAACACAGTTCTGATTCTATAACACAGTTTAGACCAATTAGTTTGTGTAATGTGGTCTACAAATTAGCCTCAAAAACTTTAGCCAATAGACTGAAACCAATACTCCCTCACATTGTCTCAGATTTTCAGTCGGCCTTAGTTCCAGGCAGGCTAATCACGAATAACATTCTTGTTGCCTTCGAAATCAACCATTACCTCAAAAATCAGAGGGGAGGAAAAAATTGTCATGCGGCGCTAAAGCTCGATATGAGCAAACCGTACGACCGAGTTGAATGGTCCTTCCTGAAAGCTGTGCTTGACAGACTGGGGATTGATGGTAGATTTAGTGAGCGTATTATTTCTTGTGTATCCTCGATTTCGTTCTCTTTCATTCTTACAGGTGAACAATTTGGGGAGTTTGTGCCAGAAAGGGGAATCCGACAAAAAGACCCCCTTTCTCCGTACCTATTCATTCTTTGTGCGGAAGCATTGAGCAGCATGCTGATCTCCAGTGAAAGAAGGGGCCTTATTAAGGGGGTCAAAATAGCAAAAACGGCACGAAGAATCAGCCACCTCTTTTTTGCAGATGATACCATGATCTTCTGTGAAGCAAGTAAGGACAATTTTCGGCGAATACAGAACATTTTGCAGCAGTATGAATATGCATCCGAACAGTGTATTAACAAAGAGAAGTCAACCATGGTATTCAGCAAAAACACCCCTTCAACCCTTAGACAGGAATTAGCGACTATTCTTAACCCCAATATTGAAGGGGCTCACTCGAAGTATCTTGGACTTCCTGCAATTTTGGGTAACTCAAAAGTGGTTAGATGTGAAGTAGTTCGTGAGAGGATTTGGGGCAGAACGACTGGATGGAAGGAAAAATTGTTATCACAAGCCGGTGAAGCAACTCTCATAAAGTATGTCCTCTTGTCCATTCCAATGTATGCCATGTCTTGCTTTCGGCTTCGGGATAAACTTGTTAACTCTCTCAACTCTATTATCTCAGATTTTTTGTGGAGTAATGGAACTAATAAGAAGATACATTGGCTTAGTTGGACCAAATTATGTAGGCAGAAATGGGATGGTGGCTTGGGTTTCCGAGGGCTCAAGTCTTTTAATACAGCCCTCTTGGGTAAACAAGCATGGCGAATAGTAACGAACCCACATAGCCTTCTGACTAGAATTATGAAGGCACGTTATTTCCCTCGGACAGATTTTTTTGCTGCCAAAAGAGGATATCGGGCGTCTTATTCATGGCAGAGTATACTCGGTACTCGGTTCCTTATTGAGAGAGGTTCAAGGTGGAGAGTTGGACATGGGACAGATATAAACATTTGGGTGGACAGGTGGATACCAAGAGAGAACACGTTCAGACCTGTTGCCGTACCCCCGACGAGTAATAATAACGAGAAGGTTGCGGTGCTGATTGATTTAAGGAGGAGCCAATGGAAGGAACAACTTGTACGAGAAAAGTTTACACCAGAAGACGCTGAAATTATCCTTGCCATACCGTTGGGCAAAGTAGCAAAGGATAAGCTGATCTGGCAATGATCGAAAAATGGCTACTTTACTGTTCGGTCTGCATATAACTTGGCATGGGGTATTAGCCAACAAGACTGTGGAGGAGGAAGTAATCCACCCTCCTTCGATCAATGGAATTTTATCTGGAATTCTATGGCTCCCAACAGAGTGAAGGTTTTCTTCTAGAAAGCCTGTAACAATGCCTTGCCGACGCAGGACAATTTGAACAAAAGAAGAGTCTTAGTTGATCAATCTTGCCCTGTATGTGAAACCGGAAATGAGGACATTAGCCATATATTGCGGGACTGTGCGTGCTCGAGATTACTGTGGGCCCTCTCGGACCTCCCATGGAGTGTGGTTAATAGCTGGAATTCAACCTTTGCGAAGCTGTTGTCAATGACTATTTGCTACGACTATTAGTAATAACCATGGCAATTAACCATGATTAAAGATTATATTTCTTGTAGTGAAGTGAGAACTGCAAGATTATGTAAATATTTTAATAAATTGAGTAAAACATTATCCCGATCAATACATCAATATGATAAAGAAGTAAAGAACAATAAAATAATAAGGGTTATATACATCTTACCCCCTTCAACTATATCACATTTTTCAGTTGTCCCTGAACTAATAATTGTAACATTTCCTTGGGTAAATATTTGGACAAATTACCCTTGTAAGGACAAATGTTTTCCAAAATTTTAATTTTAAATTCAATATAAAATATTTCTTAATTAATCAAATGTATTTTATTGTTAATAAAAAAGTAACTAGTAGCTTAAGTAATAAAAGTTTCAAAAAACTAACGACTAAGTAATATATAAGTAAAGCAAATACACAAAAATTTTGAATGTAAAAATATATTATTAACTTTTGAAACTTGAAATCTCAACTACTCAATATAAAGATGAATAATTACATCTCAATTTTCAAATATATGTATTTTACAAAATTAGACATGTATTTACTCATAATTTTTCAAAATGTCCAACATTTCTTCGATTTTTAATTTTTCTTTTATGTAAGTTAATTGAATATAGTTATTCATTTGTCGAGAAAAGCCAGGTCTCATTTGAGAAATTAGTTTGTAACTTCCTTTTTAGTTCAAATGAATAAAATAAATGCTTCGGGAATAGTATTTATTTGTATATATCATACTGATTTATTACTTTAATTTGATTTATAATGCTAAATTTATTAATTGTTCTTTCTGTTCAATTAAGAATATTTTTCTTCTATGTAAAAGATAATTTGATATTAAATTAATATGCACAATATTTTAAAAGAGTTAAATGCAATTTACCTCCATGTCTTACTGGAAAAATACAAAAAAAAGCCCCTGTAAAAAAAATAAAATACAAAAAATCCCTGGCCATTTTAAAATGATGTAATACCTCCCTAGAGGTAGTGGTGTATTACATGCGTTTCTTTTGCGATTTCATCATTTTGAACAATAAATTATTTTTTATATCTTAAATTTTGAATGGTTAGATTTAATTTATTGTCGATGCAACAATTAATACAAATTTATCTAAATGAGCGGCTAAGATTAAATATAATCAAAGGTCCATTTATGCATATTATATATATATATATTATTTAGTACATATGAATACTATATATATAAACATACCCATTATAAATATATATTATTTATTTATATATTATTATTGTAACGTGTGTGTATGTATATATATATATTATTGCAACAGCCTCCGCCTACCGCCATCATCAACCTACGCTGTTGCTGCCGCCCTCAGCCCTCGCGGCCCCCTCTTCTCCCCTTTGCTCCGAAACCCTCCCCCAACCCACCCCCAGACCCTCCTTCACCTCGTCCCCTCTTTGCTTAGAAACCCTCCCAACCCACCCATCGCCGCGAGCCCTCCCCCTAGTTGACTCGCGGCCACAACCCTTCCCCACCACCCCTTGCTGCAACCCCTATCCCATGCTAGACCTTCACTGCAACCCCTCATATATATAAATTTATATATTAAAATTTTAATATATTTATAAATAATATTGATGAGATCTAAACCATTCATTTAAATGATATTAAATCTAATGATTTTAAAATAAGAGTGAAAATATCATTTTATAAACTAAAAATTAAAAAAAATGGCATGTGAAATGCAATAGTCGCGTCGAGCGGTAAATTGCACCATTTTTAAAATGACAAGAGAATATTTTGCACTTTGTTTTTCACATGGGGTTTTTTTTTTGCAATTTCTTATTTATACAAGGTGGTAAATTGCATGTAATCCTATTTTAAAATATATTAGGAACATATAAATATATATGGCATGCTTATGGGGTATTCTTGTCCCAATAATTAGATAAGGGGAATAAATGTTATAATGTTAGTTTAGGGAGTATGAATGAGTCTTGGAGTATAGTTGAGAGGGTAAAGTGTATTTAACCTTAAATAGGGAGTGTTTGTAAAAAAATTTACTTTTAAAGTAGTGAATTTTGTAGTAGAAGTTGAAAATTATAGTAGAATTAAAAGTGAGTAGTGTTTGTAACAAATAAATAAAAGTTGAACTAGACAGTGTTTGGAAAAGTAATACTTCTAAGACAAACTTAATTGGTTAAAAATTATTTTGTCCATGTATTAAAAAATATTATTTTTTCTTAATGTTTGCACTTAATTTTTGTTAATAATAATTTTTTTTCTCAAACAGTAATAAATTTTACTTCGATTAATATATCTTATATTTAATTTTTTTATAAATACTTGTCATTTATATTATTAGAATTGGTTGTTTAATTCAATAGTGCTCCACTAAATAATTTAATCATTCATAGATAGACATTAAATAAAACTACATGATTATCAAAAAAAAAAAATATCTTTCATTAATAATAACAATTTAATTTATATTTTATATGATATTGGAATAATATCGGATAACATAAATGTTCAATATACATACATATTTCAAGAGTTTGATGTCTCCCAAACATGTGGCTAGAGAGGACTCCTCTTGAGTAAAAAGTTTGTAGTCTCCTAGACTTTATATTTGGATTGGACTCCTCTTGTGCACACCTATAAATAGGGTGCTACTATGGAACCAAAGTAATATTCAATTCGATGTACATTCTCTCAAAGCCTCACGCAAATAGCTATCTCTATTCTCTCTTGGAGAATCACCAATAGTCTCCAAGGGTTTAAGTTGTGTAAATGAGTGGCTTACTCTTGTAGTAATCTACCAAGGCGAGCAATGCATGTTCGTGGGTTCCACAATATTTGGAGCAAGATCCAATGTGGGGAGATCTTAAAGATGTTCGTCGGTATCTTGAAGATGTGTGTGGGGTAATCTTCAAGAACGAACAAGACGATGTGTTCGTGATACAATCAAGGCATGAGCTTGTAGACTAGTCAGATTCGGAGACGTGAATCGACATACTTTCCGTTGCTACAGGTTTAATCGATGCACGATTATGTGCTAATGTGTATATTGACTATATAACGTGCACATAGAGATTATATATTCTATGCGAGAATATTTTTGTTATGTATTAACCATTGTTATTTTTCAACAGTGGTATCAGAGCCACTACGGCTTAGTTTCGCTTGATTTGCCTGATTACTCGCGAAAGTTTTTTTGTATACTTGTTTTTTTTCGAAAATTTGTTTTCACCATGAAAGCATGAGTTTTTTCATTGATTTTTTTCACCATATGTAGATCTATTTGTGGAGATCATGTGGTTTAAATTTGATAAAAATCAGATGGGTGGTTTGTAAGAAAAATCAAACTCTAGTTTAAATTTATTTTCTTTGAGTAGAAAATTGAACCTGATTATGTGGTTTTCATTCAAGTATTTTTATTCTATATTGTGGATCATGAAAAAAGGTTCGAAATGGTGTTTGAATCATTGAAAACGGATCTAAAATGAACTAGATATGAATTTTTTAAGTTTTCGCCGGAAAATACACGATTGCCGAAAATTGGCTGGCGGAGTCGCCAAAAATGCGTCGCCGGTGCCGGAGACGTGTTGACTGGTTTCTGATGTTGTGCCAATTGAGTGCATCCCATGATGGCTAAGTAGGCGCTAATTGGGCGCTGATTCGGCACCAACTAGGCGTTGATTGTGTGCCAACTGAGTGTAGAGTCTAATGCCTCTTGGTTACAATTCCTAAACATGATTATTTTAATTGTAATTTTTTTTGGTAATTGTAATTTATGATAGCATATTTTTTTGATTCAAATATGCTAATAAGTGCTCCTATTATATTAATGCATGCATAGATAATTGTGTAATAATATATGTTTATTGCAATATTATTGAATATGTGCAATATGTTTTGTGCTATGAATATATGGACATTAACATTTGAGTGCTCATGTATTATGTGAGTATTTTATTATTTGTGGAGATAATTTATGACATGGTGATAATTAATGTGGTATCCCCATTTTTTTAAATTGATGTAGTACGCCTTGAATGTAATTTTTTTAGCATAATGTAGTAGGCATTATATCAATGTAATTATATTTTTGGAAAATATATTTTTTAGGCCGACTTTTGGAGGTCATGTATTATTTTTTGGGGGATATGTTTCGCTATTTACCACCATAGGGTCAAATTATCTCAACATGATGCACCAAATGTTAGTGTACCCCGTGCGGTGCTATTTATTATTTTGTTTTATTCATATCGCATATGGCATGCACGTAGAGTTTTTTTTGGACATAGAGTTATTTTTATTCATGATCAGTAAATAGTTTATTATGACTTTCTACTCAATGGAAGATGATTACTAGCCGTGTGGTGAAATTTTTAATTCCGCTGGTATAAAAAAATAATAAATAATTTACTTGGATCTAGAATAGAATATAAGATCAGTACTATATTTTTGCGCACACCTAGAAATCTTATATTAACTCACAATTTTTTTTGAGTCTATTAAATATTGAGATGGATAATTGCCTAATATTGTCGCGACTTTGACGCTGACAATTAATGGTGGATCAAGAAAATAATTGCGCTTTTATTGGTTAAGCTGCAAACTAAAGAATCTCATTGGAGAGTTGTCAAGCTCTATTCTTGAATATGAGCTCACTCATCCTTAAGTTGTTAATTGAGTTGACTTATGGATATTTATGTGTTCAACCAAAGAAATCGCCAAACTTGAGGTTTGATTTTTTTTCAGTTGAAACACAAAAGAGATGCACTTGTTGCTCATGTTGAACCAACTAAAGTATTGTTGGATCAAACAAAGAGTAACACGATAAGTGCAAGACTGAAAAATTTGATCCACGAGGTGAGAATCGTATCACTTTTTCTAAAGCAAGTGACACCAACAATTGTCATAGTGCTATAAGAAATTAGTTACTCCACTCGTAATTGAACTGAGAGGAAGTTTGACTAAATAAATGTTCTCTCATTAACTTTGCTAGGGTCTCCAATTCTCTCCTTAGATGGATGGTAGATATGGAAAGACCTAGCACATATAATTCGAGATTGAGTAAAATGACTATTATCGGTATTGTGCGCTAGTATAGAAATATTGTGGCATAGTGCACAAGATGAGGCATTTTGGAAGTGCCACCCGATGCTCATTAATTGATATGAGTTGTACTCTTCAAGAGTCATGTAAAAAGCAATTGAGCTACTCTAAAGAGTTGTGCGAAAGGCACTAGTTACCCGATATAGTCTAATCATGCTAAGAGCACTTTTAAGACATTTGTTGTGTGTTGTGGCTTATCCATCTTAGATGCGTTTTTTTACTGTCATTTACATTTCTTCTTTCATTTCTTGTGTTATGACATATGGAATTTTGAGAATGACCATGTTAGCTAGAACAAACTATTTGGTTTAACTCGTTAAAGTCGACCTCTCGGATGAAGATTATGTCAGCTAGAGGAGGTCCCTTGGTTCATTCGCTAAAGGTCATTCTTCCTTGAGATTGACCATGTTAACTAGAAAAAACCGCATGGTTCACTCGCTAAATCAACCTCCCCGAGGAAGATTATATTAGCTAGAGGAGGCCACTTGGTTCATTCGCTAAAGGTTATTCTTCCTTGATATTGACCATGTTAGCTAGAAAAAACCGCATGGTTCACTAGCTAAAATCAACCTCCCTGAGGAAGATTATGTTAGCTAGAGAAGGCCACTTGATTCATTCGCTAAAGGTTATTCTTCCTTGAGATTGACCATGTTAGCTAGAAAAAAACCACCTGGTTCACTCGCTAAAATCAACCTCCCCGAGGAAGATTATGTTAGCTAGAAGAGGCCACTTGGTTTACTCGCTAAAAGGTTACTCTTGATTTGAAATTTTTCCTAGCAAAAAAGTTCGCTGGAAAATAAGGAGGGTTTATCAAACCACTAAAACTTGTCCAATAAATGAATGTGGATTTATGAGTCTGAGGCAGAAATGATGCAATAGTATTTCTCACGCTATTGATCAGTGCACCTTTCTCACTAGTTGAAAAGCGTTATTTTCAGCGATCTTTTACAAGGGTAGAGAATTAAAAGGATGTGAACATTATGGTTCCATGTATTGATAAGGAGCGAAAGTACCATGTCTGATTATGTTTGACAAATACTGAGGAATATAAAACTGCAAACGAATCATGATTCTAATCTCTTAGCAGTTGCATGAGCTTGCAAAAGGAAAAAGAATCTAACATTTCTAGAAATGTCTGGAACTTAAATGGTACAAGACCATTTTGCATTTCACTTAGGTAGATGCAATTTTCGAATGCAGCCTACAACATGATAAAGTGCTTCTACAAAGTTTTCCAACTCTTGTTAATATGGTAGCAAGCATATGGTATGTACCTACTCAATTGGCTAGATATGAATAAAGGGTTCATGGAAAAATTAGTCGCGTAATATAGATCCCTTTAGAAGGAACCTTTTTGAGATCCGTGAGGTCAATAGAGTCTTAACTATGAGAGTGAAAGATTCTTAAGAGAGGCGCTCATTTCTCTGCAATGATGATATTTTATTCATCTTTAGTTGCAAGAGATAATCGAAGCGACTCAAAAGTCAGTGGGAGTGTCTGACTAGAGAAAGGATTCTCAAATTCCACAAATAAGGAGTGAACATTCATAATAATCCCCCTCGTCTATATGAGGCTGAATGGCCTCCACAAGTATTTGATGGATATTGATGAGTCAAGAATTGACTTCACGTAACACTTCCAGTGGAAAAGTGCTTAAAGGGAATTGATAAGCCTATTGACTAAGAACAAGGTTAATCTTCTATCTATGTGCAAGATCATTTTGAAACATGTGGTTTCTAAAAGGTCAAGTGCAAAATAGATAGTTTATTATAAGTATAAAGGTCAACTGACAGCGAAATATTTACGCCCACTGAGGGGTGTAGTTTTGAGACGTTCTCCTTGATGGTGAGATTTGTCTGAATTTGCCATAGCCACTATCGCCACTTTCACCTAGGTGCTCCTAATTGATGATAATTGACATATCCAATTAAGTAGTGGACATGATGATCATGTGGATCTTCTAGTTAATTCAAGCTGTGGGGCAAGCGCAAGTTTGGTGCTTGCAAGCTCCATTTATAACTTGAATTATTGTCCAGGTAGTGATAATATCGATTCCATCGAGCTATCATTTGATAGGTTTAACCATGATCACCAGATATGTCAAAATTGTGAGAGAATTAGCTCTCATCCGATGCGGGCGAATAAGTTTGATGGTTAGAAGTGATGTGGAGATATCGCCAAATAGAGTGGCAGTCTTTTGCATGGACATAGGAACAAGTATGATGCATACTTAGTGTTCAGATACTAAAGTTGTATATGTATCATACTATCCTAATTGATACTTCATAACCACAGTGTTCTTATTTAAGGAAGATGCCTTAAATTGAAAAGAAGAAAAGAAATGTTGTGCTCGTGGGCACTGTAGAATGTTTGATGCGCAATATGTGTGCGCAACTAGTCCTGTGCTCAATAATTAGAATGGCGAGTAAATATCAAAGTGATCCTTGATGCACATATCGTGATGCAACAAAGTGATCTATGAAAGTAATCTAAGATCAGACTAAAGACTATCTGGTCATGATGCATATGTGATGCACATAGAGAAACTCTGTATATTTTTTGGTTCCAAGTATTGTTGGAGGACCTAGTATACAGATCAGATATTATTGATGAGACATGTGCATAATCAATTGTTCTCCAACATGTTCTACGAGCGGTATGAGCGCTCATCCCTTTTACCAAGCCTCGGTGTTGATGAAGGCATGTTAGTGGTAAAGGATCATGTCGAACTTTATTCTTATATGGCTTGTGAGAACATTAGATTGGTACTGAATTATAAAATGTCACGAGGCCCTGATTGGCCCTCTCACACGGGTAATCGCCATGGCGCTGCGATAGCGAGCAGGATGAGACTTGAAAGATCATTTCGCACTAGTGAGTCATGCGAATGATAACCTTCGCACTTGAGAAGTGGGCAAGGACAATGTATAATGAATAGTCTCCTTAGCTAGAGAAGCTAAGATGAGATCACATATTTGATCGATTATGAAGTATGTCCGAACTTCATAAAAGGCCTATTTTCGAGCTGAACGTGCGAAATACTGGAGGGCATTAAGAGAGTGATTGTCTGGTAGTACGCAAATTAGGCGTTTGGATGGGACTGGACTTAGGTTTATATGATGTTGAGAGCCGCGAATGCCCAAGTTGAGTGAGAGCTCCATCATAACATGTATTCATACTATATGTGCTTTAAGCTGACCTCTTATGAGGAGTGACTAAATGGGTCCCTACTTCGTCACTGTGTGAGCCCATATTATTTCTTGTACCCTTTGGAACTCTGAACGATGTCATGAGGTGGAATCTTGATGATGCTACTTTAGCTTGTCATCGAATGGCCAAGTTTGATTCGGTCTGTCGGAGCATGTCTAGGAAAGCTGTCAATACCAAGCTGATTAGTATGAGAGGCCGAGAAAGAACTAAGTTGGTAACACACTTGTGTTCTATGGTTCATAGCCCGGGCGACTGTATTGAAAAATGTCCAACTAGTCATGAATATAGATACATACTTGAGTGAGTTAAGCATGCTCTATTTATTAAGGGATCTAGAGATGCTTGATTAAGTGCGACCACAAGATTTGGGTACATAGCGAGTTTTTTGGAGTTGAAGAGTTATGTTAGTTTTGGTGATGACTTAATATAACTCTCTTCACTTTTCGTTTTTCTCGCTTGGTCACACGTCTTATTCCCTATATGAAAGAGGGGATGAGAGATGAGAAGTTTTCGATTGAGGAGGCTATATCAAATATGTATGAGTGGGAGATGTTAAATATACATATATGTTTCAAGAGTTTGATGTCTCCCAAACTTGTAGTTAGAGATGACTCCCCTTGAGTAAAAAGTTTGTAGTCTCCTGGACTTTGTATTTGGATTGGACTCCTCTTGTGCACACCTATAAATAGGGTGCTTCTATGGAACCAAAGAGATATTCAATTCGATGTATATTCTCTCAAAGCCTCACGCAAATAGCTCTCTCTATTCTCTCTTGGAGATCCACCAATATTCTCCAAGGGTTTAAGGTGTGTAAATGAGTAGCTTACTCTGGTAGTAATCCACCAAGGCGAGCAATGCGTGTTCGTGGGTTCCACAATATTTGGAGCAAGATCCAACGTGGGGAGATCTCGAGGATGTACGTTATGTAATCTTCAAGAACGAGCAAGACGATGTGTTCGTGATCTAATCGAGGCATGAGCTTGTAGACTAGTCATATCCGAAGACGTGGATCGGCATACTTTCTGCTACTACAGGTTTAATCAATCCATGATTATGTGCTAATGTGTATATTGATTATATAACGTGCACATGGAGATTACATATTCTATACGAGAATATTTGTTTTATGTATTAATTATTGTTATTTTCCAACAATAAAAAATAAAACATTAAATATATAAAATTATAAATTTTATTAGTGTTAAAATTATTCAAAATTATTTGAAAACTCTAACCGTCAATCTTAAATTAACAATTTTCAAACTAAATTAAAAATGATAAACTTGAATTAAATTTATTATAATGAGGATATACTAGTTCAAAACGAAGTTGAATTTATTAACCAAAAAATCAAAACAGCTAGAAGCGCCCCTAGTGTGTTTTTAATTCTGGGCTTAAAAATGCTTTTTACAATAATTTCATAAATCAGACTTGGTATTCAAAACACCTCAAAAATATTTTTTTTTAAAATTAAAAATTAAAAAATATTTTTTCAACGCTCTCGCAAACAGTCTCCCGCTGAAACTATAATGACTCATATAAAATAAAATAATACAAACATATACGATGAAATTCGGACAAATGACTTTAGACTCATTCACCAAACCTCGATGTTAATCTTGGGGGCTAAGACATAGACTTGGTCACAATTGTGTGAGACAGGCTAGAGCTTCCAGTCAGTTTGATGGGACATCGAAAGACACTAAACTAAAATTAAAGAAGAAATTGAAAAATTATTTGCTATGATTAAGAATGGGATCTTGTTCCCACTTCATTAATCGAGGTAAATTTGTACGTTTGAACATTTCAAAATAAAGTTAAAACTTTAAAAGAAAAAATAAATTAGTAAAATACTTGGACAGTAAAATAGAGAACAGTAAAAATATGTATGGACTTCTTAGAATTTTTATTATATTTATTTATAGTAATAAATAAAATTAAGTTAAAACACATTATGCTTTGTTCTCAATAAAAGTGTGTACAAATATTCATTTTTGTTTTGTTGTTTTAATTTATATGGTGAAAATATAGAAACAAACAAAGTAAACAAAAAAATTAAATTTGAAGTGTTTCTTTGACTTGTATGTAATTACCGAAAGAAAAATAAAGACATATACAATGATTAAAAAAAAAAAAAAATCAGTTAAAAGCATCCTCTGCCTGTTTTTAATTACTCAAGGACAATAATTGCTTTTTAAAATTTGGTAGCTGAAAAGCTGCTTTGAACGGTATTGCAAACTCTATATCAATTTTTTATTTCAAATTTGGTTGCATTTCTTTTTTTTAATATATACATATCAAGTATATAAAATCTTTTACTTAAATAAAATAATGACATATTTTAATAAGCGTGTAACACACATATATTAAACTGAATAGAATATGCGATAAACGTTAAAATAAAAAATCTAATTAGCAAAACTCTAGCATAATCTATCATGAAAATTCAGAGTTCAGAAAGGGTGTAATTAAAAAAAATTATAATTTTAATATCATAATTTAGTATCATTTGTAATATTGGTACATGATTTAAAAAATAGCTTGAAAAGGTATTATAGTAACATAATATTTATAATCTTGGTATTTCCATTTAGAAATCTAACGGCAATGCGTCATTGCATCTAACGGCAATGCGTCATTGCATCTAACGCCTTCACGTGAGTGGCATGAGGGTGGGGTAAAAAAAATAAATAAATAACTCCCCCCCCCTCCCCCCCCCACCACCCCTACGTGAAGATGCCTAATTTAAGAGCCACGTGTAGCATATGTGGCTTTACTGTTAAATTTCTAATAAAAGTATCAAAATGCAAATGTTCCGTTACTACAGTTCCCATTCAAGTTATATTTTAAATCATTGTATCAATATTGTAAAGGGCCTTCAAATATGGATCAAAATTATAATTTTCTCGTGTAATTAGTACTAATGAATATGATGCATCCCTTCAATTACTTTTCAAATGGCTCAAGTAAAGAGTGGACCCTTACTGATCAGTCTAACATGCCCAAGTCAAAGGCATAGAGACCATATTTTTTAATTTCAACTAATGTAGCGGGGCCCAAAAACAGGTCTAACTTAGCATGATTATCCAACCAACATTGGAGACAACATGTCACATAGAGTTTCGACATAACAGGTTATATCACCCTAAAAAATCCCCAACTAACTCCCCCTATATCAACAGGATTAATTAAATTAAACAACTAGTAACCACTTGACAGATCTCCAGGTTGACTTCAATGATGCAAAGGCTCATAACTTGATCAAGATAAGTCCAAATAAAATTTGGATACTTGGGTTAATTAGCTAACTTCCATGATATTTCAATGATATACAGCTTACTAATTCACGAAATTCACTCTAAATCTCTCCATAAATAAATGTCATGTTACAAAGTAAAAAAAGTAACTCAACATATTCACTCCCACTGCACTTATACTCTCGAAAAACTAACCCTTTGTTTGGTTTCATTTCCCACGTGTTTTTGAGACACTGAGAAAACAAAACCAAACATAATATTATTCAAAACACCTTTACTGGGTGTTTTGGCACGTTCTCCCATATATATATACATCCACCTACAAATAAACAATTATTATTATTATATATATACATTTATAAAAATATATAAAATAAACATGATTTGACAATGAATAGTATTTTTTGTCTCCTAATATACAACACAATACATATAAAAAACAAATATTACTATATACATATATAAAAATATATAAAAGAGACATGATTTGACAATGAACAGTGTTTTTTGTCTCCAAATATATAACATAATACATACAATATATTTTTACACTATTTAAAATTAACTCCAAAAACAAATCCAAACATACACTATATCTCTAACACACACTTATTTATCTCTATTTTTTCTCTCTCTATCTCCACAAATCAAAACAAAACAAACTAAAAACAAAACCAAACACTATGTAAGGATACTCATTTTTTGCTTATTTTTTTCATTCCACGAGCTTACTTGAACTTTATTTTCATATTCAACCAGTCCATCATAACTATATCACAATTATCTTGTGATATTTCAAATGTTTTCCAATAATTATTGGTTCAAGCATCAAAGTGTCAATCTCTATTTTGCATGTTAATCCTCATGTGATCTTGGAATTTTTATAAAAATATTTTATTATGATGCTATTGAACTCCAGTACACATAAACGATTATTAATGATAGAAGGATATAATGTACACAAACACAGTTGAACAAGATTGTACATTTGATTTAAGTTCAAACAAAAGGCTTCTTAGAAATTGTTGGTCATTCTCTATCTAAATTCATGTCCCTGTTTTGTACACCAATATAATTTTCCTCACATATATAAGCTTAAATAATCATCTCACTTGATTTCATCTTCTCTTGGTTCCCGAAACCAGGCCACCTGATTACTTATCACATGCAATAAACACATCCCTCCAACTTTTGCAGCTTCATAACACAGAATTCCTGATTCACACACAAACACAGAGGACCCGGAAATATTAATCCATTTGTCACAGTTACCAAATTGTAGCTCAGATAAAGAAAATGCAGTAGTACTATTCTCCTTTCCTCATACACAGTACTAACGCACATGTGTAGTACTAACGCACATGTCGACAGCGCATCGGGCAAAATTTTTAAAAATTGTCTAAACTCTAAAGCAACGATACCCAGACCACAGAATCATAGGAGAGATCAACTTGATGAAATGGTTGTCTTAGTTTTGTTCATCTCTTTGGTTATTGCCTCTGCAAGTTCCTCCGCACTATATTCAACACCGAAGGATCTTGCCACCTCCATGTTTGGGTTCATCAAGTACCTGGTTATGATTACAGTAGAAAGAAAAGAAGCATTTGTTTATACAGGCATCAAATCATTTAGCAGGGAATGAAAGGCATAAAAATGATGAAATTGGATAAAGGGTTTAAGGGATTGTAGTTTACATGTTGTGAGAGGACTCAACAAGATAATCATCTCCCTCTTCATCGACCTTTTTAAAGTAAACTCTGTATTCTTGTGCCATCTGCCTTATAGCAGCAACCGGTCCAGTTAACCCCAATATTCTCGAGTCAAACTCTGCATTTCTTGTGAGCAAAACTGGTCAGAATGAGAGTTCCAATTGTAGACAAGAAGCAAATTGCATCAGTAAGTGAATGTATAAGCAAGCTCCAAGCTGGACCAACACCTATGCAGCCTTGCAAACACAATCTCTATCCAAGTGACAATAACAAAGTCCTGATAGGATCTAGGGAGGAATGTGTTTACGAGAGAGAGGGGTAAACCAAAAACAGTATGATTTTAAAGGAGTGGGAGACAAGAGACAGAGAGAACAAAAGGAACTTAAAAGTTAGAAAATTAGCTTCAGGATAGCACACGAGCAGCTCTACTTGGAATTCTATCAAAAAAGGAAAATATATCAACTGTTTCTCCAAGAAAAACTGTTATATTAATCTTGATTTTCTCATCACACTGCAGCCTTGGAACAGAAATTTGCAATGTCAGTTAGACTTTCACATGTCTGTTTTGAACAATCATGTGGTTCTTTTTATCTAAATAATATTTTTTCTATTCAGGGGCGCAAAACCCCTCATAGGATGTATGCATATTCAATCAGTCAAAGAAGCTTTTGGAATTTTAGAGTCATCTAAGCTCGATTATTTCATCTTTAACTATTTAGGATATAGTTGATGATATATTGAGACATATTCAAAAACAACTAGGAAAACAGCACAGTGGTTAGACAACACTAACCGTACAAAACTAGTTACGTATTATGAGTACCATATACTAAAACATGAATTAATTATATAAACGTCTTTATGTAAGAATTCCTTGAAGAGACATCAGCTGAAAAACATAGCTTTTAAAGAATTATCTCTTATGCACACTTTTGACAAGAATTATAAGATAACCACAGCACCTTTTTTGAAAAAAAGAATCACATCCATAGATTCACAAATCAAATCTCCAGGAATTCATGCTTAAATTCCTTCAAATCTTTAGGTGAATTCTTTCTATCGTTGATATCAAATAAGTATTCAGTTTTCAGCAAATGCATTCCTAGAATTAAATGTCGCATCCATTTACAAATGCTATTATGCTTTGCCTTGATGTACCGTCCCATACATTGAACAAAGATCTTTTATGGTTACAGAAACTCTAGTCAAGAAAGCTCACCTCTGATATAAGCACGAAGTTGTGACGGGGTGTCCCGCTGAGGATCAATTGTGACAAATACGGGTAAGACCTTGGTATTCTCTTTTGACTCTTTCCAATCAAATGACACACATTCAATAACAAAACTCAGAAACAAAAAGGACGAGAAGGAACAGATGAAACAATTAGAGATAGAGTAGAAGCGTGGCACCTAATATATTAATAGCATTGGCCATCTTACGAACTTCTGCTGGCCCAACATCAGGGGATGAAGTGTAACCAAAGTATAAAAGAACCCAATTCCCAAGAAGATTCTTTTCAGTTACAAGCTGACCTTCTGTATCAATTAGACTGAAAGGACCACCAATAATCGGCCCTTGAATGGCACTTCTTTCAAACTTCTCACCCTTACCTATTGCCAGTTTAAATGGACCAAGAAAAAAATATTTAGACAATCAAAGATAACTGCATAAGCGTATAATAACTGATGATGCGGTCATTGCCTAACAAAAGACCCTCTAAAGTTTTTCATTTCTGGATTTTGATAGATAAAACAGACAAGACAATTAATAATGACTTTGGTGCAGAACATCCATTTATGTAATAACAAATAAGTAAAAGGGGGGCATACTTTAATGTTATAACAACAGATGAGGCAGATTTATGGCACTGCAAAACCTTAATTGGAGGATAGATGGACACACATACATCAGATGCATACATGTGCACAGATATACATGATGAAACTAAAACTATTGAGAGTTCACGCTAGACTCGCTAGTTGTTTGCCTCTAACTCTTATTATTAATAAATAGTTCCAAGAGAATTACAATAATTTCTGCTCTCCGGCTGAGACTGCAACATGTCAAACATTTCAAAATAATTACTCTGGCTTTAGGCCGATTCATCAAGTGCCTTTCAGGTATACGAGCTCATTGCCAACCCATTTTTCCTCTGCAGTATCCTATCTCTTGTTGATGTTGTTAGGGTATAGGCATGTAAAATATCAATGACCAGCAACCCAAGGCTCAAGAAACAGTTTAAACTCACTTTGACATCATGTTACACAGCAAACAAAATCGGTGATGCTCTGAAAGCCAATTAATCAATTCCAGTAATAGCAGAAATAACCTTTTGGCACTGCTCTCTTTTCATCATTATAGTGAATGAAAAAAACCAACCCACCAATCCCAGCTAGAACAGAACCAGGCTGCAATAATAAATCTGAGATGAAGAGAATTAAAAGAGATGTAAAGAAAATAAAAGCACGAAAATTGAGTAAAGAGAATGAGTAGAACATTAGGTTCTGAACATCTTCAAAGAAGACGCAGTCATGATGTCATACAATTAGATATGATCTCCAAGAGACATGAGTCACAGCCTGTTCAGGTAAGGGAAGAGATGGCTTATTGCTGCTCGTGGACCTTGTACTGGAAGAGTAATATCTCTTAGATGAACCAAACCTGTGTAAAATGGTTACCAACGAGTAGCAGAATGTTAGTTATAAGATACAGAAGAAGGAGAGACAGAGATGTTATATCAGTGACACACAGGATTTCTTCAGCATGTGGAGTCATCATGTGATGAGCAATTATAACAACATACACTGTTCTGTAGATTGAACCCGTATCCATTTTTTTCAGCACTATCCTTTAATGAGATATCAGAGGATTTTCCAGTCCCTTTCAAGTTTCAACAGTCACTGGACTTGCAATCACAGGAGCAAAGGAAATATGATGATCTCTTTCTACAACAAAATTTCACTTTACTTCCCAAACCGAAACATAAAAAACATAAAAGAGCTGTGTCACTTTGAAGATCAAATAATAATTCTGCTCCCCACCCCACGGGCCCCCGCTGCCAGTTTGTTCACACTAGCTTCGTATGATATTCCATCTCCACAGAATGCAGTTTCACTTCACAGTGAACCCCCATTTCTATGAATTAAAAAGAAAGATGCTTACCTCATGAAACAATTCAAACCCTCAGGATCCCGCACTAATGTTGGTTCAGTTAATGGATAACGCGATACATTGCTCTGGGCACACCTTGTGAAAATCGATGAGGAGAATCTCCTAGATGCAACAAACCTACAAAAATCCAAATGCACCTGGCTATTAGTCACGACAAAAGGTCTCAATGAGCAAGAGAGAGATCACATAGAGTACTTCCCCAGCCACTTCTCTATTCATTTCAAATAAATACTAGAATGTAATACCACTCCACACATACATACACCATGCACGTGCATGGATGTGCTTATTTGTGAATCGCAAATGTTTGTAATAACAATTCATCCACTGCAACTATTGGAACAAGTAGTTTAAGATAAACTCAGCAACACCACTAGTTAACTCATCTTCATTTGGATAACAAACTAACCCCTATTGCACAATAAGCTGAAGTTCACAACAGAACCGGCCCATTAAATCGCAGTCACCACTTCTTGAGGTTGAACCATAACAGAGCAATCCACTAGGGCACCTGGTAGATAAATAATAAATTTACCAAAAAATCAATATAAAGACCCAGAGAGCCCTGCACTTGAACATCCGTATGTCGATATAAGCATGGTTCCTAAAATCATCAGAGTTCTTTCCAAAATCCGTCAAAAAACCAACACATTCCACGACCACAATCCATGCCTTCACGCCTCCAAAAGTTACTCCATTAACAACTGTAACATACAAATCCCAACTTCTCTCAAATCTTATTCTCCCTCAAAATCTCGTCCTTTTAACACTGCGTCAAATACAACTCCAAGTAAGCACCATCCTCAATGCAGCTTCTTACAAACCAAACAGACCCATTAACTCCATATACCAAAAAAAAAACATTCAACGCATGATAGGATCCTGAACTGAAATCACCACTGCACAGAGTTCTACTCAGCCCTAATTAGCCATTAAAGAAAAGCTCTTCTGAAATAAAAACCAAATTAATTCATTACAAATTATAAAAAATGAAAGATTACCGTCTGAGAATCTGAAGAGATGACTCCGAATTTTTCAGGGAGGAGCAAACAATTCTTGACGACAACGGCATTTTTCAGCCTTTAGTTCTTTTGCTTTTTCGTATCTTGTTGAGGAATTAATCCGCTGATTAGTATCTCAGCATAAAATTGAAGATAATATATCGCCAAACAATCATCATCTTGTTCTCTTGGGATGGAGAAGACCCAGAAATTTCATGTACAAATGGATGTAGACCTAATCACTGCAATAGAATATTCAAATTCAGGGTTTACTCTAACGACGTCGTACGCGCTGTCCCCTTGCCCAAGAACAGGGTTTTGGTCCTTGTGGACCTTCGGTATAAAGCTGATTACGTCGCCGTTTTAGGTCCAAAATCGAATGGGCGGAGCTATTAATGGGCTTGGGTCCGCAGTGCAATTGAGCCGGGTAGAATCTATTTGGGTCGGGTTTTGAGTTAAGTAAATAAGACTGCGGGTAGTTCGGATTTTAATTTTAGGAATAATTATACCCTCGTTCCATGAGATTTGATAACTTACACATACACCCCTCATAATTTGAAAAAATACATCTAATACTCTTAATATTTATTTTCGTCTAACAAATAAATTTCTTCGTTAGTTAAAATCAACCAAATTTACTGATATTAGCAAAACAAAAAATTGAACAAAAATTCATATTTACCCCTAATTGACGTATTATTACTTATTACAGGTCAAATAAATCTTTTTTAACCAAACTAAGCTTATAAGAGTGAAGATATACACATCTTTACATGCATTAACGTGTGAAGATATATAATCGTAGTTGGTCATAAAAATATTTGTTTGACTTGCAATAAGTCAGTCAAGGGTAAATATGTATTTTTATTCAATTTTTTTGTTAATATGAACAAATTTGGTAGTTTGACTAATGGATGGCTATATGTTAGACGAAAACAAACATAAAAAATATTAAATATAATTTTTTAAACCACATAGGATTTCTAGGTGTAACTACAAACCTCATGAGAGAGTGGTAATTATCCCCTCAATTTTATGAAACCAAGTGAGTTTGGGACAGGTCTCAAATTTTGGTATGAACTTGTCCTGAATAATATATGTATAAATATAACATAAGTTATTTAGAAATTTGTAACTTTTGTCCTATACATTAATTTCCAAATAAATTATAATTAACATAACAATTACTTGTTAGACATTTTACAAACAATATGAGTCTAATTTTTCACATTTATATCAATTAATTGAAGGTAAAAAAAAAAAACAATCAATTTTGCGGATTAGACCAGTCAATACAGTGGCGATCATACTAAGACAAGATTCGAGATGGATTTTCTGGTTCTATCTTGTTTAAGGCAATTTGGCACCTTTTATGGTTTGGGTAAGTTATATTGACACCTCATGAGATGATATCTCATTATACAAAATTACAAGTACACAAAAAAGTGTAATTTTGTACACTAACTTTTGAAGGGAATGGACTCTCAAAATTCTCTCTCACACACTACAACACTGCAAACCCTGATGACGACTTGGATGGCGGCAGGGATGAGGATCCGGTGGCCACCGCCGTTGCGACTGATGTTGGGACTCCGCTACCTTCAGCGTGGTGGAAGGGCTATGTGCCGTCATCGGCTGATCGGGAATGCATTAGGGCAGGGTTTAACTTTACAGAATTTGCGAAGGTAGCCAAGCGTATTCGTTCTTGTGGGGACGATGCTTCCTTGGATGCGCTTGCAGATTTGTCGGTGCAATGGGTGTGCTACTTTAAGGGATCGGTGAGGGTGGAGGGCGTTGCGGCGGAGGTGGGAGATGATAGGGTTGAGGGAGATGGGGATGCGATGGGGGCGAGTGTGGATGAGGGTGCGAGGGTTCCGGATCCTTTTCCAGCAGTGTTAGGAGGTGGGGAAGGAGCTAGGGTCGTTGGGGGCAAACGGGGCAAAGGGGCAGTGGCAGCGGAGGCTCCTAGGATTTGTGAGGGTGTAGGAGATGGCATCGCTGTTGCGGCAGCAGTGGGTGGGGCTGAGGGTGTCAAGCTAGGGGAGAACGGAGGGGAAGGGGTTGAGGTAGATGTCCCGCCGGTGAGGAGGGCAGATCGAAGTGCACCTGCGATACCGAAGTTGTTTATTGGAAATGTGAGGCTAAACCCTAGTCCTGTGAAGGATCCTATCATGGAGGGGTTCGGACAATCATCCAGCGTATGTTGCGCTTTGTTGAGCTGGAAAAATAGAATGGGATCCCGGTGGTTAGACCAACGCAGGACATGGTGGTTGATGGGGCAAGGCGATGGCGGTCCACGGCCTTGGGATACTTTGTCGGTAAGAAGCCTTATTTCCATCACTTGAATGGGTACGTTCGTAGCCTGTGGAAGAATGTTAAGGAGGTGGTGGCGGCTGCGAATGGGTTTTTCTTCTTCGTGTTTGCCTCTCAAAGGCCATGGAGAAGGTGTTAGAAGGAGGACCGTGGCTATCCAAAGGCCAATCGATATTCCTGCAGCGGTGGCAACCGGGCATTAATATGGAACGTCAGGACCATAGATGCAAGCTGATATAGGTTAAGCTCAAGAACCTTCCTCTTGAGTATTGGACGATCGATGGCCTTAGCATGGTGGCGAGTGGGATTGGACAGCCACTGTACCCGAACTCGATCACGCTTGTTTGCTCCCAAATTGATTATACGCGTGTGTGCATGTTGGTGAACTTGGATGAGCCCCTACAAAAACATGTGGTTGTGGTTAAGCCAAGTGGAGAGGGTATGGATGGAGGCGTTGTCAAAATTGTTGTGGAATACGATTGGACGCCGCCGAGGTGTAGGCTTTGTAATGTGGTTGGCCACGAGGAGGGGCATTGTCCTCAGAAGAAACCGGCTGGTCCCAAAGGCACTGGCATGCAGGTCTACATGCAGAAACCAAACCAGCATGCAGCAACATCCAGGTCTGGTAATTCTGAGCAGTGGCACATTGTGCGCCACAACCCGAAGACTACACGGCCATGTTCCAGAACCCACACGGTCATGTCGGAAACCCCTTCAAACGAACACGCAATATGATCGTGTCCCCACCCCAACACGACCGTGTCGGAAACCATTGCTGGAATGCCTCTCACCATACCGCCGTGTTCCGAGGGCGTGTTGTTTTCTGTTCCAAGCCCCCATTTCTCACATTTGAGCGAGCGGTCGTGTCCACTGGCAACCCATCCCGATGGTCGTGTTCTTCACCTACACGGCCCTGTTCTCCACTGATTGCTCGTGATTCTGGGAAGGACAAGGAGATTGTGGTATATAACCAGTTTGCAGTATTGGACGACGATGTGGAGACTGATAGTAACATGTTGGGTGTGGCCCATGACCCTCCAAGGAGGCCCAAGCCCGCTGCTACACCACCCAATTGCTTGGAAAGCCCAAGACCGAATTCAGGCGACCCAACCCGCTTGATTACCCGACCCCGCCGATCCACTACTTAAACTCTTGCCCTAACCCTAATCAGAAGACTTTTGTCTTCTCCTTCCCCCGACCCTTCGTGCTCTGGATCCTCTGAATCCCCCCTCTTCCATTAACGATGGTGTTGGGACTTGGCTCGACCATCTCTCTCCACCACTTACTGCCGTCTTTCACTCACTATAAATGGCCCCCTCCTCTCATGCCTCCGTGATAAGATAAAAACCAGAACTCTCCTCTCTCACTACCAAAAACTCTGATACCTTCCTTAGTGGATCTTCATGGTTAATCTGTGTGATCATTGTGTGGTTGTGTGCCTATAATCTTTGTGATCCGATCGTTTTGTGGGATCAAGCCTTGTGGCTTTGGGTCCCTGGAACTGGAGCTTGGTGCAACCGGCAGTTGGGTGCCGGCCTTGATGGCTATGTCGGCTCGCTACCGGATCTTGGCTCTCTGACCTTAGCTTGTTGTGTTGTTCTTAGAGTTTAATATGTTCCCCTGTTTTTCCCCTTTCACTTGTTTAGTTGCTTTTGTAATTTGTCCCCCCTTTATATTCTGTAATTTCTCCATACTGCCTGTAATAGTAATATAGGTGTATCGTTTGGGTCCGTCACTGAAGGGAGTAAAATCCCAACAGTGGTATCAGAGCCTTTGGGCTCTCACTGGCCACTGGAGGTTTGGTAAGAGTCATCCGATCCATTTTCTTACACTTACTGTTTTGCGTTGAGATAACTGCTTTGGGTTTTAATCTGCTGTGCTACTGTGATTGGTTCCAAACCTGATAAATCCGTTGCTCTGTTTTGTGCCTCTATTTCGAACCTCTCTATCTTGTTGTGTGCAACTATTTATGTTCATCATATATATATATATATATATTTGTACCTTTAGGTTCTGCAGTAGGTTCTGCAGTAGGTTCTGCATGTTCCTGTTAATTACAATTAATTTTTTGGTTTTATGCAAGAACATTTCGTGATATAATATTGCTCAGTGCTATAACATTACTTAGTACGTCTCTTTCCTGCTTGGTGCATCTCTGATATCCTCTAAAATTCTGAGTTTTTTACTTAGTATCATTCAAGTGCTTAGTGCAAACATATTTTTCCATTTCCGCTGTCAGTTGATATTGTTCGGCTTAGTGCTACAAATTCCTGTAAACTTTCTGTTCAAAGCTTAGTGCAAGTGCAGAAGTCTGTCAAAATTTTCTACTGTGTGTTCGGCTTAGTGCTATTTTTGGTGCATATAAACTGTTATGTTGCTCAGTGCATTTTTCCTGCTTAGTAGCTTTCTTAGTGATCAAAAAGTAGTACTTTACTTTGTGTTCTTCTATTTTGGTTAGTGTTTATTCTGGCATCTTAGTGGAGTCTCTCTTAGTGCTTATATTCTGCTTAGTGCTTTTTTCCGCTGTTATTTTTGGTCTGCTTAGTGGTATTTCTTAAGGTAATCTTTCGTGGTGTAACTTGCTAAGTGCAACAAGTTGTTCACTATATCCTCCTGAATTTTTTTTTTTTTTTATTGCTTAGTGCTATTTGTAATCTACTTTGTGCCATCCTGCTTCAGTGCAATTTTAAACTTGTTGCTTCGTGAAATTCATATAGTATTCTACTGCTTGGTGCTTTCTGTTATATTGCTTAAACTGCTTAAGTGCTATTTTTGGTGAGGTTTTGTTGATACTGATGATATTATTGCCTAGTGCATACTGCTCTTGACCTCGACCAACCCATTCCCTATTTCTTCACCTGGCCGGGCCCTTGAGGCTGTCGGGTATCTAGTTGAAGGTAGAGAAGGTCCCCTTCTGCATCTGTTGTTTTTTGACTGCATCGGTTGCTATTAAAATCCTATTGTTATGGTTGTTTATAACTTGCACCCTTTTGATGGAAAATCTGATTTTTCCATTTGGCAACAAAAGACGAGAGGTATTTTTGATTCAACAAAGAGTTTTCAAAGCCATTGATGGCAAATATGCAGAAATTTTTTTTTTGAAGAAAAACGGATTGAAAATGACAAGTATGCCTATTCTTCTATTATCTTGAATTTGTCAGATTTTGTGATTAGGAAGGTAGGTAAGCAAGAAATTGCTAAAAATCTGTGGGATAAGTTAGAAGAGCTGTATACTGAGAATTCGTTGCCTAGCAAGCTTTTTCTATTTGAGAAATTTTTTCGGTATAAGTTAGACTTATCTAAAAACATTGATGAAAATCTTGATGAGTTCACAAAACTAGTTCAGGACATTAAGTTAACCGATGATAAGAACATTGATGACTATACCCCAATTGTCTTGTTGAATGCTATACCTAAAGATTACAGTAATGTTAAGGCTGCCATTAAGTATGGTAGGGATCATGTTAATCTAGAAACTGTTGTGAACGGGTTAAAGAGTAAGGAGATGGACACTAAGGCTAACAAACCTAGTCAAAACCAACTTGAAGTGAACTTTGTGAAAGGAAAGACTAGGAACTCTGGTTACAAACAGAAGAGTCATAAATCAAAAGATGATGAGAGTGACGATGGTAAAAAGAAAGAGAGGAAGTGTTACAATTGTGAGATTAAATGGCATTATATTAAAGATTGTAGGAAACCTAGAAAAGACAAAAGGATGGAAATCAGGATAGTAAAGAAGAAACAAATGCTGTAATTGAAGAAAGTCATGGAGACGTCTACTGATTTTACAGCCTTAAGAATGTTCTGTTTTCTATTTTATTTCTCCTCTTTACTAACCCAAACTTTTGTAAGTATATTTTTCTGTTTTGCAGGTACCCTCTAAGTGTCCAAGAAAAAGTTGGCAATGATGAATGCCAAGATTCGGCCTTGGGCCTGGTTCCCCGTTTGGGTCCTGGTCCTAGGTAGAGATTGTTGGGTGTGGCCCATGACCCTCTAGGGAGTCCCAAGCCCGTTGCCACACCACCCAATTGCCTGGAGGCCCAAGACCTAATTCAGGCGACACAACCCGCTTGATTACCCGACCCCGTCGATCCACTACTTAAACTCTTGCCCTAATCCTAATCAGAAGACTTTTGTCTTCTCCTTCCCCCGACCCTTCGTGCTCTGGATCCTCTGAATCTCCCCTCTTCCATTAACGATGGTGTTGGGACTTGGCTCGACCATCTCTCTCCACCACTTACTGCCGTCTTTCACTCACTATAAATGGCCCCCTCCTCTCATGCCTCCGTGATAAGATAAAAACCAAAACTCTCCTCTCTCACTACCAAAAACTCTGATACCTTCCTTAGTGGATCTTCATGGTTAATCTGTGTGATCATTGTGTGGTTGTGTGCCTATAATCTTTGTGATCCGATCGTTTCGTGGGATCAAGCCTTGTGGCTTTGGGTCCTTGGAACTGGGGCTTGGTGCAACCGACAATTGGGTGCTGGCCTTGGTGGCTGTGTCGGCTCGCTACCGGATCTTGGCTCCCTGAGCCTTAGCTCTGTCGTGTTGTTCTTAGAGCTTAATATTTTTCCCTGTTTTTCCCCTTTCACTTGTTTAGTTGCCTTTGTAATTTGTTCCCCTTTTATATTTTGTAATTTCTCCATCCCGCATGTAATAGTAATATAGGTGTATCATTTGGGTTCGTTACTGAAAGGAGTAAAATCCCAACATAACATCTATGCTGCTCAGGGCCCTAAACAACGCAACCCTTCAATGGTTATACCATGATTAATGCGCCATGTTGGAATGCACGTGGTCTTAACAAGCGAGACGACCAATTTGGGGTGCAAGAGCCTATACGGGAATTTCAGTTGGTGTTGCTAGGTATTATTGAGACGTGGGTAGCACAACAAAATCGGGTACGTGTATGGTACTCTATCTGTGCTAATTGGTCCTGGTTTATGGATTAGCCCGCTGATGGTCTAGGAACGTGAGTGTGGTTGGGGTGGGATCCCTCAGAAATGCGAGTTGATGTGTTGCAGCACAACCCCCAATTCGTTCATTGTCAGGTAACTCAGTTGTGCAATGTCAGGGTGCGGTTATTTACGTTTATATATGCCTCTAATGATGTTGGTATAAGGAGGGTTTTATGGAGTCACTAGTTGGCTTGGCGGAGCAGCACGTGGACGATCCTTGGCTAGTATGGGGAGACTTCAACACAGTCATGGATGTGTGTGAGATCTTGGGGTAACATGCTGATTACAGGTTGGCTATGGCGGAATTCCGGGATTGCACCATACTGTGCAACTCCATACTATGCCCATGCAGGGATGCCAGTTTTCTTGGCACAATAGTAGCATGGGTGCACGTAGCCTTTGGAAGCGGCTGGACGGGGTGTTGATTAATGAGGCGTGGCTGGAGCACTGGCCGGCTGGGGAATATCTTTGCTCTACCCAACGTACCTCGGGCCATAGCCCCCTTGTGCTTAAGGATAGGGGAGCTGGCCCTCAACGGGGAGGAATGTTCCGATTTGATAATTTTATATGTGTTGATGGCTCATTTTCGATGGAGGTGAGGCGAATTTGGAGACATCGGATCCATGGGACGAGGATGCTTGCAGTGGTCAAAAAGCTCAAAGGTCTTAAGCATACGTTTCGTTCCATGTGGCGTAAAAGGGGAATTTGGCGCGGAATGTCTTGGAGGCCTCTGAATTCCTTGCCAAAATCCAAGCATTGCTGAATACCATGCCATAGGATCGGTTTGTGTAGCACGCGGAGAAGCTTTATCAGGTTCTCTATGTTGCAGCAGTCTCGTAGGAACAGGCTATGCTGCAGCAGCGTGCTAAGTTGGAATGGTTGAGGGATGGGGACCAATGCACGCGGTTCTATTTCCAGAAGATTGTGGCGTGATGAGCTAGGCAACACATTTTCCAAATTACTACCGCATCAGGAGAGGTGGTCGAGGAGGAGGCCCAAGTTATTCATGAGTTTGTTGCCTACTTCCAGACGCTGCTGTGCAGTACTAGGCACCAGCAGCTTGTTGACTTGGAGTCGGTGCGTGCGTTCATCCAGGCCAACTCTGAGCTGATGAATCCACCCATATGATTAGACCAGTCCATCCAGAGGAGGTGAGGTAGGCAGTATTCTCAATTGATGATAACAAAGCACTAGGGCCTGATGGGTATTCAACACGGTTCTTTAAGGCAGCATGGCCTGATATTGATTATGATGTTGTGGGGTTGTTACGGAATTCTTTACTACGGGCCAGCTGCTGCACCAGGTGAACGCCACACTTATCACCCTGGTCCCTATGGTCCAGTCCCCCACGGTGGCTGAATTTCGGCCTATTTCTTGTTGCAACGTCATGTATAACATCATTGCCAAGATTTTGGTCATGAGGATGAAAGGGGTGCTGCACAAACTTGTTGATGAGAGCCAAAATGCACTCATTCCGGGGAGACAGATCACAGAAAATATTATGCTGGCTCAAGAGCTCCTATTTAGATACAACCGGGTAAGTCTTCCGGCGCGCTGTGCTCTGAAGATCGATTTACGGAAGGCTTATGACACCGTGGATTGGGATTGTCTATTAGCGGCGTTACAGTTGTATGGATTTCATGACCAATTTGTACAGTGGATCAGAGAATGTATTTGTACTGTGTCGTACTTTATTGCATTAATTGACAACCGCAGGGGTTCTTTGAGGGGGCAAGGGGTCTTCGACAGGGGGATCCCATGTCCCCGTACTTGTTTGTATTGGTGATGGAACTCCTCCATACAGGCCTTAAGCGACGTATCAGAGTAGAACTGGATTTTGGGTTTCAGTGGAGGTGTTGTGAGTTGGAGCTGTTCATGATCACATTTGCAGATGACTTGTTGGTCTTCTGTGAAGCTAATGCCCGGTCGCTGTAGGTAATTCAACAAGGGCTTGTGGAGTTCTCCAGTTATTCGGGAGTTCAGGCCAATATTCAGAAGAGCACTATTTTCTTCTCTAAGGCGGTGGGGAACGTGCTACAGCTGTAGGATCTTATAGAGTTCCTCGTGGGTGAGCTTCCGATTCGGTATTTGGGGGTTCCCCTTATCACCTCCAGACTCACGCTGAGTGACTGTCAGCCGCTCCTGGAGAAATTGGATGACCGAATTCATGCGTGGGGCTCCTACTTACTGTCCTTTGCGGGGCAGGTCTAGCTCATCTGACCCGTCTTCTCGGCACTATATGTCTACTAGGCCTTCGTATTCTTGCTCCCGAAGGTTGTGGTTCGGGAGATTGATAAATGCATTCGACTGTTTTTATGGCGTGGGAACTCGGAGACGGGGGTTGCTAAGGTGGCATGGGCTTCTGTCTCCCAGCCGATTGAGTGTGGCAGACTGGGCATTCAACTGGTGCTTGCGTTGAATAAAGCCTTAATGAGTTGACACCTGTGGAATATTATTGATATCCAAAACACCTCCCTGTGGGTCCCATGGATTTGGCGTTACCGCTTGAGATGCAAATTTATTTGGTTGGTTGGTGCTGGATGGGGTCTTGGGGGTGGAAATAACTCTTGAAACTTCGTGCTGAGGTGGTAAGATGCATCGTCAAAATGATAGGCGATGGTGGTCGGCTCCTACTGTGGCAAGATCCATGGCACCTGTTGGGGATCCTGCTTCTTCATTACCTTAGAGGCCCCCTTGTCATGGGTCTCCATGATGGGTCTTTGGTGCAGGAGGTGATTCGTGACGGGGATTGGTCTGGGCTGGCGGATACATCCTTTGAGGTGATGCAGATCATGGGTTCCATCCCATCGGTTGGGGGATCGGTGGACTCCATCATTTGGCGAACGCAATGGTGCATTCTCCACATCCTCAGTGTTACGGTTGTTTGATCCGGACCCCCCCGAATGGGTTGGGCGGTATTATTAGAAGGACCAGTGAAGATCCCGCGCCATTGTTTTGTCTTGTGGCTTGCTATTCAGGAGTGACTGTCTACCACTGACAGGCCATGACTTCAGTACTTGGATGGTGGTTGTGTCTTATTTGGTGGTACAGCACTAGAGACCCATCCACATCTCTTTTTTACATGTCCATACTCGGCGTCTCTTCTCCGAATTTGAAAGAGGGAAGTCAAGTTCATATGGCCCTTCCCGAATTGGCAACGTGGAGTGGCATGGGCAGCACAGCGGTGGCGGGGGCAACACCTCAATACCACGTATAGGTCACTCATTGCAACATTGGTTTATCATGTGTGGATGGAACGGGAAAACCGGCGCTTCCAACAGTAGGTTCGGAGTCCGAAGGCACTCGCTAATCTCATTATTGAGCAAATTCAGAATAGATTACGGAGCATTTCCCGAACCCCGTCCCCGCAGCTCTTGGCAACGTATAGGGTCTGGAAAATTGCGTGGCAACAGTGAGTTACACGCCCGTGTGAGCTTCTCCACACGGCCATGTTTGGTTTGTTTTCGTCGCCATTTTGATTACAGAATGTAACACGGTTGTGTTGGCTTAGCACACGGTCGTGGATCCGAGTTTGGCGAGGCCCCATTGTTGTACTTTTACTCTTTGGTTACATATATGAAAGTTTACATTTTCCCAAAAAAGAAATTACAAGTACACTCTTTATTTAATGTTGAAACTTTAGATATACACCTCCTGGTACATTGTACCAACTGTTGGAAAAGGTATGAACAATAGTAGTAACATTTCGAAATTCAATTAGATTTTACAAAATAGTTTTTTTAAACCAAAAACACAACAAACACATTGAAACAAAACGATAAACAGTTAGATATGTTGTTTTTACTGAAGCTTTAAAAAGAAGACTTACAACGAGAACTGTATCGTAACAATTCTCAATCCAAGGCAGAAATTAACTAAATCACAGAAATATTCTACTTGACTTGAAGAAATTATACGTCGTTTTCCACGTACACCTGGTACTATGCAGCTTCTTCTAGGATAAGGCAGCTTAGTTCTAAACGGTATTACACTATTCCAAAGAACACCTCGAACAAACATTCAAAAGCTGATTTTAGCTAAAACTCCAAACTCAGATCTTTTTGGAGAGCAAACCAAGAGAGAGAGGGATAGAGAGCAAAAATGAGAGAAGCTATTTCAGATTGTATAGTTGTTGTGTTTAGAAGTGTGAAGCACCAACCTTTATATGGGCTTGGAAATCAGCAGCACTTAAACCAGAAATTAACACAGGCATTAAACCAAATAAATTTGGTATTAAACCAGATTAAAATTCATCATTAAAGCCACATTAATAAGCCATAAACCTATATTAAAAATAGAATTAAAACAACCATTAAAACAATAAAAAAAATCGATTAGATTTTTCAAACAAAATCAATTGTTTCAGGTTTGAATTGTTTGAGAAAATCTGATTATAAACTTGTTTTAAAAGTGTATTGAGATTAATTTTGACAAAAAAATATGAAAGCAGTTTTCTATTTTTAATCCAGATAAAATCAAATATTTTTCCTGTAAAAAGATATATAATGAGACTAAGACATTCGCCCTAGCCTGAAGCCGGAATCGAAGCTGGGCTGGGCAGGGTCGGGACAGACGGGCAGCGACGGCGTGCATGTGGGGCAACCCCTTGTTCACTCTAATTTCCATAACACTTCAAACACTACTTGGACATTGAACTTAATATAAGGAGTTTATGTTGTACATAAACTTCTAATATGGGACACAAAGAGAGTGTAAAACACTTACCCCCACATACCCCTTATATACTTATCAAATATTCCACACTTTCACATCATATTCCAATGTGGGACAAGTGTATTTCTGTATTTCTCTCTCAATCTAATATATGGATTAACATATATATATATATATATATATTGTATCCATATTTTAGACTACATTATTGTTACAAAATTAGCAACTAAAATGCTAATTACACAATCCCCCATAAATATATAGATTTGAAGTCAAGCTTCTATGTCTTGCTTTCAGTAATGGTACCTCCAGTTTGATCCACTGCCTAAGTTATATAACGTCAGCTGTCACTGGGTCAAATGGAACTAAGCCTTAAATTTGAGGCCGTGATTCTGACAACGCTGTCAGTAACAACAAGCCACCGGCTTTGTATTCATTTTTAGGGTTGGCACTTTAGACCATGTGTCATGATCCTGTTCATGAATACTTTCAGGAATAATTCAATTCCTTAGTTGCGGCCAAATAACTGCATTCACTTAGTTGGGCATCTCCAGGGATGCACTGCTAGCATTTCGTCTAAAAGACTTGAGCACATTCAGAGTTAAACTCTTAGGGCATCTTTACTTGCAAGGATTAGCCTTGATTAAATGGCTAATCCTTGCTTATATCATGTTTACTTTTTTTCTGAGCTTGCCCGAACATAATCCTCATGGCCCGTATGTTTTCTTGATAATTGCATGATTCAAATTCGCACCCGCCCCTAAAATTAATTTATCACTTTCCCCCACCTGCCATGACAATAATTGTTTAGCCAAGTATGACCTCAACTTTACATTTTTTCCCCATTTTTGACCCCCAAAGATGGATTATTTACAATACCTACCTATAGATTGATTTGACAACACATGCAGTGATTTTTTGACAAAAAATTGTGTTGTCCTCCCTCTTTATTGTTCTTCCTCCATGTTTCGGTCTTCTTCCTTTGAAAAGCTTGTTGGAGAAAACCATTAATCTCCATCTTCACATCTCTACGTTTGAAGCATTTTAGCTCTTCGGTGGTAGAAGGTACACATGTTGTCTGTTGTCTCATGTTTTTTACATATTTTTTGTTTTGGATGACTATGGTTGCATAAGTCCAACAGTTCCTGGCATGGTGAAGCCATTGCGGGAGATAATGTTGGTTCCAACTTCATATACATTGGCCGTGCATAACAGTGGACTAATTTCTTGTGTAGTTGTGTACAAATATCTTTGGTCGAGAACGGAGGTTCAAGTTTTGAACAAATCAGAAAAAAAAGGTACCACCTACACATTCAAGCTATTTAAAATCTATTAATCTACGAAAATAAGTTGCTAATGGAATTGTATATGTGATACAAGCCCAAGTCTAACAGAGTGGTGAACCTAAAGGGTCACACACAAATCCATGATTGAATTATTGAAATTAATTTATAGAATCAATTATGGAGAAGAAATCACTTAATTTAAGGAGTTAAATTAATTCATTGAAATGATTTATGAAATCAATTTATGGGAAAAATTAAATAATATGTGATGCGCACCGGATTCAGCAGCACCACAAAATGTCAAGGAATCTTCTTAAAAGTCCCAAGATTGTAGGGGAGACTAACCTGTAGAGAGGAATTAGCACTACGATGCTTAAGTCAGTAATGTTCGACTTAAATAAAATAAAAGAACACTTGAAGAAGATGAGAATAATGGTAAAGTGGTGTGATGTGTGATGATATGCTGAAAAATAGAGAGAATTTCGTGTGTCAAGTGAGTGAAAGATAGAGTAAATGTTACTTAAGAGTTGCCAAAATGCAAGATGTAAAGTTGTGAGATTGTTCCAAATAACTGCACAGTGTGCTGCTTTATAGCCAGTGTTGAACCCGATTTTGGAGGATTTTGTTGAGTGTCATATACCATTAGAAAGCTTGAAGATTCAGCTTATTAACCCAACAAATCTCCCACAAATCGGAGTTGAATTGGTGAAGATATATCCGTTTAAGTTGACCTTGCCACCTCTGCCAGATTTTTTCAGAAAAGCAGTTACTTGCTGAGAAACATCCGGATTCTGGCCAATCTACAAGGAATCGGGATGAGATCTTTTAACATGATGTCTCTTTAGGTGTTGGCTAGCTGTACGATGTGGAATCCGAGTTGTTCGATGATTAGGCTTGCTGTACGAGCCTTTTTCGTAGGCTTGCCAGATCAGTATCTAAAACTAGGCCTATGTATGAAAATCCCTTACTCTTTGGTGCTGGTGGTTTCGGCCTGCTGGGCTGCTCGGCCTGAAGGTCTGCTCCTAGCTGTTGGGCTAGCCCGGTGGATCTGAGGGGGCATCATCACTCCCCCTACTCCAGTAGTGCGAGACTTGCTATCTGACTGGTGGAGTAGAAGTAAGTAGCCCTGCAAAGGTTAGCACAAGAGCTATATACCTGACTGCGTCAACAGGAGATACCCTGCCTTGTTGTTTTCTCCCTGTTGTGTTGCACTCTCCCTGCTGTGTTGTCTCAATCCTGCTGTGTACCGGCAGGGCGTGTCCTGCTATGTTGTCCTAATCTTATTGTGTACCAGCAGGGTGGATTCTATTGTTCCTGTTATTAGTGAGGACAATGCGATTTAGTAAGAGAGAATACATCTCGCAGTAAAGGAGTAATGATAGAACTCAAGCAGTAAGTTAGCCTAAGCAGGCTTTATAAGAGTTATGTTGAAATATATGTGCCAATATAAGGTAGCTAAAAACTGGAGTGACTATGTGAACTAGTAGTGGCAGAGTTGGATACGCGCGCCAACCAGTGGTAGCATATGTAACTGCGTATACCAGCTGGGAGCAACTTACATAAGTGCGTGCAGGAGCCAGGGGCGACTTATTAGGAGTGTGCGCCAACTAAGGGCGACTTATGTAGAAGCGTGCGCCAGCTAGGGGCGACTCATGTAAAAGCGTGCACCAACTAAGGTGACTTAGTAGAAGTGGGCGTCGGCTAGTGGCAGCTTACATAAGTGTGCATGCCAGCTGGGGACTACTTACTAGGAGCGTGCGCCAACAGGCGGCTTATTGGAGTCAGGGAGTTGAAAACTGAGCCTGCGAATAACACAAGAAAAGAAGCATGACTTGCTTTTATACAAGAGCAGTAGAGTTGTAGGTACTCCTGGTTAGTGCAAATACTGAGCAAGTTTTAATATCACATGCTTGATAAAAATAGAGATGTGGTATGATGGGCAAGCTTTAGTAAAAGTGGTTAGCGCAAACACCTGAATATGTATTCAAGGATACAACCTATTAGGAGGTTCTTAGTTCAAGTAAGATTACACATGCTGAAGTTGGAAGGTAGGTTCGACTGTCTGCCAAGGGCCCTTCTTTGTGTAGTACTCAGTTTTGAAGGCATTCCCTTGCTGATTGAGCAGGTTGGTTAGCATCCTCCTGCCATCAGCAGGGCAGGTGGTCCTTGCGCCGGTCTGGCCTTGAGACCTCATGTTGGTAGCAAGATAGCTTTATCCAGTAGGAGCAGGGCGGCTTATCAGGGCTCGAATCCGGTAAGAGTGCGCCAGCAAGGCGGCTTATCAGGGCTCGAAGCCAGTAAGGTAATTAACCTATTGATAAAGTAGAGTATAGCAAAGGAGCGGGAACCACTCTTTATTCAGATAGTATAATGCTGATTAGGCAAGTAGTAGAGTTATAAGTGAATAGCGCGATTTTTAGGAATAAAACTTCCTGTGCTCCCTCTTGGGGGCAGGGTCAGCGACCTACTCCTTGCTCTTGCGGGCGGAGGAAGTGTCTCCGTCTCTCCTCTTGTCCTTATTGTCCCCTTTCTTGACCAGCCGGGCATGTTCGAGGTTTATGTACTTCTCTACACGAGCTAGTACTTGATGGAAATTAGTTGCAGGTTTCTTTGCCAGGGATTCAAAGAGTGGTCCTACTCGGAGTTCCTGGGTGAGTGCACTGATCAACACCTCCTGGTGGGCCGTAGGGACTTCCAAGACAACATTGTTGAAACGTTGCACGTAGGCTCTTAGCGTCTCCTTTTCCTCCTACTTGACCCCGAAAAGGTTGATAGCCGATTTTCGGTACTTCTTGCTGCTAGCAAACTGATGTAGGAAAAGGAAGCTAAAGTCTACAAAAGATCTAACTAATCCAGTTGGGAGCTGGTCGAACCATTGTGAGCAGAATCAGTTAGTGTAGTAAGAAAAATACGACATTTAATACCATCGGTATACCTATGCAATAGGGCTGCATTTTCGAACTTACACATGTGTTCAGCCGGGTCAGTAGTGCCATTGTAGGTAGGTAGATGGGAAGGTGCTCAGAAGTAAGCTAGGAGCTCTTCCGCCATGATGTCCTTGCTGAAAGGAATGCCACGATCTGCCGGCAAAGTATCCTTAGTTACCTGCTGGCGAAGCTCGACCACCTCCTTCCTAAGGGCTTGCCAAATTTTAGGAGGCTGGAAAGGGGCTGTCTCCTTGCTAGTGAGGTCAGCAGGTACAGATTTGTCCTACTGCAGGGCATCGGGAATTGGTAGATCAGTTCCATTTTCCTGCTGAGAAGGTTGTCCTGCTCTGATAGCTGGGTAGCCTTGGAGTGTTGATTGGATGGTCTCCACAATGAACTGTCGGAGCTGCTCATAGAAGAGCGGGTCCAAAATAGCAAGAGCAACAACTGGGTTGGACACCGGGACTGGAAGGTCGCCCCCCGGAGCAACAACAACACCGGCTGGAGCAAGGGAGGCACCAGTGGGAGCAGGGAGGCGGCAGCTGGAGCAGGACAGTCGGCAACTGGAACTGGGAGGCCACCAGCTGGAGCAGGGAGATCACCGGATAGAGCAGGGAGGTTGTCAGGTGGAGCGGGGTTGCCACTTGCTGGAGCTGGGTGGTTGCGAACTGGAGCTAGGCTGCCATCTTCTGGAGTGGGACGACCCTCAGCCGGAGCAGGGCTGCAACCAGCTGGAGCAGGGAGGCCACTAGTTGGAGCCAGGGCCTTAGCAATAACTAAGGTCTGATTCGGAGGTGGAATAGTTAATCTAATTCCAGCAGGGAGAGAGGTGTTTCTATTGAAAGATCCATGGTTGCCTCCATTGTATGAACTTTCCATTTATCACGTCAAAGCTCAAGTGTTCCCATAGACGGCGTCAATGATGCGTACCGGAATCCAGCAGCACCACAAAATATCAAGGGATCTTCTTAAAAGTCCGAAGATTGTAGGGGAGCCTAACCTATAGAGAGGGGTTAGCACTCCAATGCTTAAGTCGGTAATATTCGACTTAAATAAAATAAAAGAACACTTGAAGAATATGAGAATAATCATAAAGTGGTTTAATGTGTGATGATATGCTGAAAAATAGAGAGAATTATGTGTATCAAGTGAGTGAAAGATAGAGTAAATGTTACTTGAGAGTTGCCAAAATGCAAGATGTAAAGTTGTGAAATTGTTCCAAATGACTGCACAGTGTGCTGCTTTTATAGCCAATGTTGAACCCAATTTTGGAGGAGTTTTGTTGAGTGTCGTATACCATTAGAGTCAGCTTCTTAACCCAACAAACCGCCCACAAATTGGAGTTGAATTGGTGAAGATATATCTGTTTAAGTTCACCTGGCCACCTCTGCCAGATTTTTCGAGAAAGCAGTTACTTGCTGAGAAACATCCGGATTTTGGCCAATTTACTTGGAATCTGGATGAGATCTTTTAACATGACGTTGCTTTAGGTGATGGCTAGCTGTACGATCTGGAATCCGAGCTGTTCGATGACTAAGCTTGCTGTACGAGCCTTTTTCGTGGATTTTCCCGATCAGTACCTCAAAACTGGGCTTATGTAGGAAAACCCCTTACTCTTTGGTCCTGGTGGTTTCGGCCTGCTGGGCTGCTCGGCCTGGAGGCCTGCTCCTAGCTCTTGGGCTGGCCCAGTGGATCTGAGGGGGCATTAATATGACTATTTAATTTGGAGCCTAATTCATAAGTATTAATGTGATTAATTAAGACTTGTGATAGATTAATTAAGATTAATCTATTTGGACTTGAAAATTAATTAATTAGATTAATTGATATAGGATTATATTTAATTAAAGAATTAAATATCATGGGCTAAATAATTGAACTCAATTAATTGGAAATTAATTAAAATTGGACTTAGTCCAATTGAGAATTAATATAAAGTCCAAGACCTTAACCTAAACCCACAAGCCCAATGACCAGTATATACAAGATTCATTAAACATAGACATGACTTGTTTTCATCTTTAGATAAAGAAGAAGAGATGAGTCATGCTAGAGTTTGTCAATAAAGAAGACAAGTATTGTCTAGATTTAGCTAGGAGCAAGACAAAAAGGCTTGTCTACATTCATTGTATGTAGTGCAAAGAATTGCCTATAAAAAAGGGGTGGAAGACAAAAGATCTATATACTAGTTGATAGCAAAGATACAAAAACTCTTGCTCTCATTTTTTTTCTCTAGCTCTTAGACTCTCTCTCTTTCAAAGCTAGAAAGTCTAGCTTTCACTTTAGTCTTATTCTTATGTTCATTGCACATCTCCAAAAAGAGAAGAACTCCCTTCATTTCTCCACAGATCAATAGTTGATCTACCTTAATCTTCCAATACTTACTGGCACAGTGATGTGGTAGTGGTTTTTAGTGAAAGAATAATCGGAAAAATCACCCTCGACACAATTGCACCGCAAGTCTAATGAGAGAATTTTTGTATATGTCTTGTCAAATCAATGAATAGTCCCCTCTTAAAAAATAATATAGGGGGTATTTATAGTGATGTTAGTTATTTTATGGTGTGATAGGGTGTGAATATTTATTATGTAGCTTACATAAGAAAATTACTCCTATACCCTTATAATTAAATGTTTATTACTATCATATACATCATACAGTCCCCCATTCTCAAACGGAATACTTCGCAAGAAACAGTAATCCGGATGAGAGTAAGAATTCTTTGCAAGAAGAAATTGAAGTGTTGAATGCATGGGAAGGGTGGGTGGGAATCCATTAATTGTTCTCGAATGAGTTATTAGAAGACATGTGAGTCGTCCGAAAAAAAAAACGTGGGAAGCATTTAGTGCCCCTCAAGTAGAATAGTTATTTAAATTAATACTGATGAGATTTTCGACCCAACATAGGTGGTGCAAAGCCCAGGTCGAGGGCACTCGAGCTGGTGAGCCGCCCAGGTGCGCCCGAGTTGGGACCTAGGCGAAGTGGGGCACCTTAGCTCGAGTCCGCTCGAGCTGCCTCAAGCTCGGCCAGCTCGAGGCGGCTCCAGCTCGAGGCTGCGCGGTCCGCCTGCCTCGAGCTCGTGCCTGGGGCGCCCGGGTCCGCCCAGCTCGAGGCTTGTGCCTCGGGCTGGGCGGCTCGAGGCTGGAGCTGCCGTGCGCCCGGGTCCGAGGTCATGAGGCCAAGTCAAGGCGGCAACGGGGAGGATATTGCATCCGCTGGGATTTGAACCCAAGTCAAAAGGATGGAAATAAGAGACCTCAACCACTCCACCATCCTATGTTTTTTATTCTTTTTTACTCTTACTTTCTACTAGTAGAGGTTAATCTCTTTCATGTGTTTTGAGAAATTTCGACGTCGTCTTTGAGAGGTGTGACTTCCCATCACACTAGAGGATTTTCATGCATCATGAAACATGTGATGAGGGGCCGAGTTGTCTTACTCTACCAACGGTATAGGTTTTTTTTTCTATCCCTATTTTTTTTTTGTTTCACCTCTTCTCCGCCCTAACGAGAAGGTGTTTGACCTATGGTCTTACTGTAGGGCGCTCAGTATCGAGGTGACACTCCTCTAGGAGGAGAGCGTCTCCTCCTCGACACAACACTCCTGCATGAGGAACGGATGCTTAACCTCCGCCTCCAAGAGGAGGGCGTGTTTGGCCTCCGCTTTCCCCTTAAGGCTCTCATTCTCGAGACGACCCTCTTCTAGGAAAATGTGGAGGGATTCGATCTCCCTTTCCCTTGAGGGTTTTCTCCTTGAGACGACACATTTAAAGAGATGGAGGTCGCTTTCTCGAGATGACACTCCTCTTGGAGGATGAGGAGGAGGTGGATCCTTCTTGTGACAGAGCCCCCCAAGACCTTGGGGAGCGTAGTTATTATTTATTTAGTAGTATTTTGGATAGCTATCCCCGACTTGTATGGTCGGATATTTTGGCGTGTAATTCGGCAAGACTTAGTAATTGGGATGACTAGACTTGGGTTGTGCACGGATGAGTTTGCACCGCACGGCCAGTATCGTAAAACTTGCTCATGTTGGCCCGTGATACTTACACCGTACAATCTCCTACTGAGAATGTGCATGAAGTCTGAGTATATGTTCCTAACGATGGTGATCCCTGGCCCATCGAATCCCAAATGTCTTATCAATGTCTACTTGGAGCCGTTGATCGAGGAGTTGCAGAATTTATGGCATGTGGGTGTATGTACGCACGATACTGCGACAAACCAGGCATTCATGATGCATGTCGCATTGATGTGGACAGTCAGCGACCTTCCTGATTATGGGATGACGTCTGGATGGAGTATCGCCGGTGTTATGGGGTGTCCAGTTTGTATGAAGGACACACGGGCATTCTATTTACAGCACGGTCGGAAGGCATGCTATTTTGACTGCCACAGGCAGTTCCTACCACCGGATCATACTTATCGCAGGAACAAGAAAGCCTTCACTAAAAATTGAATTGAGAGGAAGGTTGCACGTCCGAGGCTGACTGGAAAGCTGTTTGCAAAATCAAGGCTCAAAGAGTAATCGATGACTCGTGATGGACCAAGGTCGCCTATCAGATGGATGAAGTCGTACCTAATCCAGATATTGTAATAGATAACGAACTGCATGACCCAACGGGAATACAGTTGGTCGTTGATCATGGAGCAGGGGCATCGCGCTCGTCAGATAGTGAATCCAAAGATGAAGATGAAGATAGCTTTGACGAGACTGAGTCCCATGAAGAGACTTATTGAATTTTTAGAAAATTTTCTGTAATTTTTTTATTAACCTTATTGTAAAAAATTTTCTGGAACGGATATTTTATACTACAACCATTCCTAATACAGGTACAACTATTTGAATAGGCGCCAAACAAAAAAAATTAGGAAAATTTGAATTAGGAACGGTCCAAATTTATTAGGACCGTTCCTATTTAAGGTACAAATTTTTAAATATGGCGGCTAATTAAAAAAAAAAGAGGGAAATTTGAATTAGGAGCGGTCGGTGAAAACCTACAACCGTTTCTAATCTCAGCACAATTTTTCAATTGGCGCATGCTGAAAAAATGGCTCTAATTTCGAATTAGGAACGGCAAGACCAATTGGTCTACCGTTCCAAACCGAGGTCCAATATTTTGTTTTGGCGCCCAATGGAAAATTGGTGGGAAAATCAACTGTTGGAGCGGTCAGTTTATATACGACCGTTCCTAATTACAATAGGAACGGTAAATACGTGTGTGTCTAAAAATGACATCGCTCTTTCCATTAGGAACGATATTGGGAACAACTTTTCTATTAGGTGACCGTTCCTATTATTACAATTCCAACTAATTTGTCCGATATCTCAACATCCGTTAGACGGATCAACACCATTTTTGAACACATACAAGATTATGGATATGAATTGATGTCCAACAGTCTGATTTTCAATCAGCAACCCAGATTTAAGGATGCATCTGTTTTTCTAACGATGAATACTGATCGGATACGATATCTCGAGAACCGCACACCAAAATTCCGCAACACTACATAAATGTATTATTTTGTGTGGTATATCATATCTAACGGTTTGATTAGAATCTTGACAGTCTGATTATGCCGTGCAGTACAACAATATAGGATGCTAGTTACATCTGTGAAATACTAACAAAAATAAATATACAAATATACTTCATATTCTGAACGTGTGTATATTGCAAAAAATATTATGTAATTTGAAATTTTTATAAATATCCAATTGTGTACCTTTATTCAATCATATGAGTGTCTGGAATGTATTTTTCTTAATTTATAGTTATTATCTAATAACATAAAAAAAATATTACAATACATATAGGAACGGGTGAACATGCAATTAGGAACGGTAGCAATGTTCATGTCCAAAACGACATCGTTTCTTGCTTTAGGAATGGGGTTAGGTACATATTTTCTAATAATTGACCGTTCCTATTAATACAATTCTAAGTACTAAGTATTTGGAATTGAATTAGGAATGATCGTTTGTAATTTAGGAACGATCGTAATTGGGAACGGTTTGGGGAACAACCTTACTACTAAGTGACCGTTCCTATTCAGGTCAACATCAGTACAAGGTAATAAAATGACATTGTTTTACAGAGAATATGACGTCGTTTTCTATATTTGGACTGGTAATAGGAACGGCTATTTAGAAGGCGACCGTTCCAAAAAGTTATATAAATTGACCCCTTGGCTGATTTTTTTCTCACTTTCTCCTCTCTCACTCTCTCTCTCTCTCATTATCTGTCCATCTCTCTCTCTCTCTCTCTCTCTCTCTCTCTCTCTCTCTCTCAAATGTTGCCTGCGATCGCCACCATCTGCCGCCTTCGACCGCCACCATACCTGCCGCCCTCATCCGCCTTTGACCACCGCCTTCGACCGCCACCATCTGCTGCCATCATCCACCTCCGTCAGTCGGCCACCGCCATCACCCGCCTCCTTCGTCGCTGCAAGTAGGGTTTCTGCCAAAACCCTCTCTTTTTTTCTGTTTTGTTTTTTCTGAAAATGTGTATGTAATAGTATGTAATGTTAGGGGTTATATTGCAATTTCTTTGCATTTCCTGTTATTATGTAATTTTTTGTAATTATTGCACATTTTGTGAATTTTCTGTTATTTTTTTATTTTCTGAAAATATTTCTATAAATAATTCTGTAAATATTATGCTGTAATTTTCTGTAATTTCTGGAAATTGTTATTGCAATTTTTGAAATTGTTGAGCATGTTGCATTTTTGTTGAAAATGTATTCTGAAATTATTGTTGAAATAAATTGTTCTTTATTTGGAATTAGTATTTTTCTGTAATTAGTGTTGTAATTACAGATGGAATTTTCTGTAATTGTTGGAAATTATGTAAATGTTAATTTCTGCAATTTTCGGCTTTTTTTTAATTCTCTGAAAATAAAATATGTAAATTAAGTACTTTTCTTAAAAAAAAATGTAAATTGTGTAATGTTTATAATTTTTCTTTAATTTTTCTTTAATGTTCTGTATTTTTTTGGGAAAAAAATGTAAGTTGTGTAATTTTTTCTGAAAAAATAGAATGTAAATTCTGTAATTTTGAAAAACATTTTATGTAACATTTTTTGAAAATTTTCTGTCATTTTTTGTGTTTTACTGAAAAAAGAAACTGTAAATACTATCTTTGTTCTGAAAAAAAGTCTGTACTTTTTGGGTAATTTTTTGTAATTTCTCAAAAATTTGTTAATTTTCTGAAATTTATGAAAATTTGGGTATTTAGTATAATTATATAGAAAAATATAAGGATTTAGTGCAATTTTAGGAAAGAATTTTGGGATTTAATATAAATATACACGAAAAATAGAAGGATTTAGTTGAATTAAGCGTCAATTTTGGGTTCTAATATATATTTTAGGAAATAATTTTAGGATTTAGTAAACATTGTACGAAAAATTTCAAAAACAAAATTGGGATTCATTATCCATTTAATAGATTAATTTTGGGACTTAGTATACAATTTTAGGATTTAGTTTGCATAAATATTTTAAAAAATTAGAAAAATTATCATTATTCAAACAAATTCATACTTACATGTATTTTTTAACTTCATACCACTAATATTTAAAAAAAAAATTCTAGGTCATGTCTGGTCGGGATTTTCCACCCCGAGGAGGTGGACGTGGCTGCGGCCGTGGTCGTGGCCGCAGTCGCGGCTCACCGGCCATACCGCCGGTGACGTCTGCTTTCCAGGATGGGGAAGCAGTGTTCTGACCACCACCACCACCACCAGCAGAGCAGCCATCGGCAACACCTGCGCCGGATCAGCCGCAGCCTGGTCCGTCATGCACTGCACCCGTTGAGGAGGGTGCCGGATCATCCACTACCACATCGGCGGTAGATCAGGCCCGTCCATGGGCTGCCCCACCACCACCACCCCCACAGGCCCCACCACTCCCGCCACCACCCGCGCACCACTACATCACACTCGCCGACGCGAGGTAAATTTACATTTTCTTAATTTTTTTTGTAATTTAAATTATTATTTAAATCAAATACTAATTATTATATAATTTCAGGAGGGATCGGAAGATACACGAGCGCATCAACGTGGTGGTGCGATGACACTATCCCCACCCTTGGGGCAGTTTGCGTAAGGTGTCGGTGGAGCTCCAGCATTTCTGGTTTGAGAGATTCAAGGTAATGTTAATTTCAGTTATCGATTAAATTTTTATTTTAAATATTTTACCAATTTCTGTTCTCACATATACATATTTTTTTTTTTAATACAGATGACATACTGGTGGGACTGCGACGATGAGTCGATGTTCAAGATCTCCCATGCCTGGGTGGGGAAGTTCCTCCAGAAGAAGTTCGTCCTTGCCAGACAGTCCCTACAGAAGCCTCTATGGCTGGTGAACAAGGTCTGGTGGCAGCTCTTCCTGTACTGGGAGTCCCCGGAGTTCAATGAGGATTGCGAGAAGAACAAAGCGAACCAGTCCGCCAACCCGGCCGCATCCACTACTGTGTACCCCGGGGGTTCTGTCTTCGTCGGTATGCACAAGCGGAAGATGGTAAGATGTTTAATATTATTTAAATTATTTATTATTATTAAATCAAAAATTATAATAACCGTTTCCAATTTCTTTTTACAGGAGGAGGAGCTTAGCCGACCAGTGAAGCAGATGGAGTTATTCTCCAAATGCTACAAGAAGAAGGCCGACGGCGGCTGGAGCAGGCCGAGGGCAGCGCAGGTGGCGGTAAGTTGTAAATTTATATTCTATTTTATTTTTTTTTAATGTTTGAAAATATTCAACTTTATTCTAACTATTTTTGCATGAGACGTTCCAGAAGATGCTGGAGGATTGCCAGTCTCAGGCTACGGCTAATCCTGGGGCTGCTCCGACCGAATCAGAGGGCTCGGTGGCGCAGATCGAGCAGGAGATGTGGCTGGCTTGTGTTGGGGCAAGAACAAGGGCCGAGTATTCGCTCTTGGTTCTGAGGCCCAAGGTCTCAGCCAGACCGTTACCTCGCCATCACCAGCGCTAGCGCCAGCGCCAGAGCCTTCGGCAAACCTGGAGGGTCGGATGGTCCGCCTCGAGGAGATGATGGTGGACATGATGGGCATGATGAAGGCCCTGCAAACCAGTCACTCCGGCGCCGGCCCGTTACGGCATGCTAGAGACCCCCCTCCCAGACATTGACGAGATGGACGAGGGGGACGAGGACTAGATTTAGGACTCTTTTTTATTTTTATAATTAAATTGGATAATATTCGCATTTAATATCATTTTTATTTCTAAATTATTCATTTTTTCATATTAAAATAATAATTATAAAACTAAATTCAAAAATATTATTAATAATTTAATATATATTTTAATGATAATAATTATTACAAAAAAATAATAATAATTCTTTATTTAGGAACGGTAGTTTCGACGGTAATGGAGCGCTTATAAACCGTTCCCATTTGCCGTTCCTATTACCGGGTAAAAAAATATTCCAAATTATGGACTTGCCGTTTCAATTTTATACCAAACTGTTCCTATACAAGTGTAAAAATAAATTCCAAATTATGCACAGACCGTTCCTACATGTATTCCAAATTCAATACTTTCGTTGTTAGGTTTGCGTTCTAAATACAATACTAAAAATTGATCCAATATCGTATTCCAAATTAGGAGTACAAAATCCGTTCCCAAAAACCGGGTCCAAATGTATTCCAGTAACCGTTTCTAAGGTGCACATGCAACCGTTCCAAGACGCATTCCATATATAGTGCTAAATCGTATCTTCAACTTAGGATGACAATTCCAAAATGTGTTCTAACGACCGTTCCTAATTGCGCTTATTTCTTTTGATATGACCGTTCCAATAATTTATAAGGTGTTTCAAATGATAAAATTATAAATTCATACATACAAAGGTAATTAGGAACGGTAGAGTAATAGTATCCCAACAACCGTTCCTATTTTGGAACGGTCGGCATTCTCCCTTTCCTATTTATTAGGACCGCCTCTCATTGCAATGGATACCCTCCCGTTCCTCAACGTTTCTAATACCAGTCCAAATGAGTACAGTGATATGTTAACCGTTCCTAAAATTAAAAAAACTCGTTCCTATGACCGTTGCAATTACCGCATTTTTTTGTAGTGAATACATAGTATATACATTATACAATTTATAAATTTTACTTATTAATTTATGTCAAAACTTAGTAATTCTCATGAATTAATCTAAAGATGATGATAATAATAATAATAATAATAATAATAATAATAATAATAATGATAGTAATAATAATAATAATAATAATAATAATAATAATAATAATAATAATAATAATAATAATAATGATGATGATGATGATGATGATGACGATGATGATGATGACGGTAACATGGTTGAACAATTTTATTTATTTTTATTGCTATTTATTATATATATTGAGATCAACAAGCTTACTCAACAATTTAGTAAGTTATAATAATTTATTTAAAATAATTATTTAATATTACACATAAAAATTCTATGTTATATTTTAATATTTATTTATAACCTCTCATACTTTTTTTAAATTGACAAGTCCTAATAATTAACTTATAATTTTTTATATCTATTTGTGAGTTTTATATTTATATCAAAATACATAGTATACATTATACAATCTATAAATTTTACTTACAAATTTATATATCAAAACTTAGTGATTCCCATGAATTAATCTAAAGATGATGATGATGATGATGATGATGATGATGATGATGATGATGATGATGATGATGATAATAATAATAATAATAATAATAAATATATACAAAAAATTATACCAATATTTACGAGCTCGAGCTCGAGCTCGAGGAGCTTGAAGACAGCTCCACAGTCAGCTGGAGCTAAATTTAGCTCGAGCTCGAGCTCATTAAGTAAGATTCGAGCTTGAGCTTGAGCTCAACTGTACGAGCTCGTCGAGCTCGAGCCATACAATTCAAAATCAAGCTTGAGCTCGGGCTCGAGCTCGCCAAAAATGGTCGACCTCGACTCGTTGCCACCCCTACATTACAATAAGTAAAGGAGGCCTAAAAGTTATAGTTTGGCGAGCCGGTAATGGTAAAAATTCAAGCAACCCCCTGTGATATTACAAATGAGCAAATTACTCTCATATAAAAAAATAAAATAGCACTTTACCTCCCTGTATTTTTTAAAATGAATCAACTTACCTCATCATATTTTTTAAAATAGACCGTGAGTTAAATTGCTCCATTTTAAAAAATATGATGAGGTAAATTGCTATTTTTTTTCATAGATAGGTCATTTGATCATTTGCAATATCATAAGGAGGAAAATTACATTAAACCAAGCCCATAATGATAAATTTTTTTTGGTTTAAATCAGATGTGGTTTGTAAGGTGCTTGATTAAATTTAGTTGAAATATCTTATTAAACATGTACAGAGTTCAAAGATATCGAATCTTAGTATAAATTGTTATACGTAAGTACACGTTCCATATCGATTGTAGAAAATGAGCTTGAGTGGTAATAAGTCTCAGTTACTCCTCTCCTTAACAAGGTGCTTTTACAAAACAAAATTGTGGGGCTCATACAAAGTCAGAGTGGATAAGCAACAGGGCACGATCACATCACGCGCCACATAATTTGGTGTTGTCATCGGAATGATGCCATGTGCTTGTTCCAAGCCCTTTGTCCGGGGATGATGTAGACTAGCATCCCACACCGGTTTCAAATGATGAACTTAGGTGTCTTTTAAACTCCAAGGACTCCTCTCCGTAATGAGGTGCTTTTACAAGAAAAAACCACGAGGCTCAAGCAACCAGAACGAACAACTCTTGAAAAATTGTGAGGTTCACAAAGTCAGAACGAACAATACTTCGCGTAACCGGACACTGATCACATCACACGCCACATTACTTTTAAAGTGTTTGGATAAATAATTAAGATATCAAAGCTTATAAGATTTTACATTTTGTATGGAGTGATGGATTTGAATGTAGAGAGATACTCGTAATAACAAATCATATGGACTTGTTTGGATAGTTCCATATTAGAAATAATTTCAAATCCTTTGATTCTTTATTTAATTATATTTCGCGAGTTAATTATTGATGAATTTTAAATTCTTTTCATCTGGAGTCATTTGAAATTCTTGTCTCAACTCCTTCCAACCAAGTTTAGCCTTAGCATGTTTGGCACAATAAATTCCTTATATTATAATAAAAACCAAATAAGTTATCAAGCTATCAGAATTTAGAATCATGTAAACATATATTTTTTCTTTGGGACGAAAAAAAAAAAACATCGATTATATATATCTAAAAGTGAGGACATTTTGTCTCTTGAATACTAAATTAAAGATCTTATTTTTCAAAAAACTTGTAAGATTTTAAACATTTTATTCTGGAATCTTATAATTTCTTTGGCAAAAAAATTGTAAAATAATTTTATAAAACTTAGGGTTAATTACACTTACACCCCTTCTGAGAATGTATAATTACACTTTCCCCCAAAAAAGTTTTGAAATTACACTTACACCCCCTCCAAAAATTCTCTGTTTATACTTGACCCCCATCCGTTAGAATTTGGACGAAAAATGTTCACGTCAACAAAAATAATTACACAAATTTTCAATTTTTCCCATCATTTAACATTCTCATGTATATTTTTGTACTTATAAGAGGATAAGTGTAACGTATATGTATGGAGTGAGACCAATATTATTATATTTTTTCCTTATAAGTACAAAATTATTGCACGAGAATGTTAAATGAGAGGTAAAATTAAAAATTTATATAATTATTTTTGTTGAAATGAACATTTTCCGCCCAAACTTTAACGAATGGAGGTCAGGTGTAAATAAAGAATTTTTAGAGGGGGTGTAAATGTAATTTCAAAACTTCTTTGGGGGAAAGTGTAATTATGCATTTTTAGAGGAGGTCTAAATGTAATTAACCCTAAAACTTATAAGATTTCAAACATTTTATAAGATGTTCTGAAAAGCATGTAAACTCAGTCAAACACCTCTTATCATACGTTTATCCTTTTGTCCGAATATCTTCACGTTGTTAATAATAATCTGTCACAAGTATTCAAAAGCTTAGTTGCAACGCAAAAAGGAAAACTATACTCTCTTTCTATATAAGGGATAATTACATTTACATTCCCCGACCTATAGCTATTTACACAAATCATTCTTGCCTTTTGCATAATTATAGAACCACTCTTAATAGCCAAAAGAAAAGGATAGTTTGTATAATAATGTCGATACTTTTGAGGGGTGTAAGTATAATTTTCTAAAAAAATAGGGGTAGTTTGTGTAAATGATGCTTACATTTTAGTGGGTGTATGTATAATTATTTAAAAGACATGAGTGATTTGTATAAATAAACCATAGATTAAGGGGTATAAATGTAATTATCCCTATATAAGGATGACCTCTTGATCTAGTAGTTAAGGTTGAAAATCCTATAAATTTAGAAAGATGAGATTATGAATTATAGGCTCAGTACCCAATGTATGGATGATCAGAGCTCTGAATTAGGATTGGTTAAGTGTTTAAATCCTCTTACTAGTATCTGGTCGGTGAGCAAAATTCGAATTGTACACACACTCAAAAGGGTTCAGGGTCCTCAGGGAACAATATCATAAATGCCTTTGTCACAGTCTTTCAATATTTAAGCCAATAAAATTGATACGAGATAAAGTTTGTGTGTATTAAATGCGATAAAAAGAATGCACTTTATATATGATGGTTATGTATTTATAGAAATAGGGTAAATTATAGCTACACCTTAAGGTTTGATATATTTATAAATACTCTCTTATTATTAGAAAAATTATAAATACCCTCCTAAGATTGAAAATAATTATGTAGGTCCTAAACTGATGTGTGAAAAATACTATTTTACTCTTGCTGAATTTTTTTATTTATTTTAAAAAAATGTTTGAAAAAAATATAAAAAGTTTGAGGGTGGGTAAAATAAATAATCCATAAATATTCATCCATAAAAATATTCTAGAAAATTCTAAAAAATATATAAAATTATAACTTATAATCTAAAAGGGCATTTTGGGCAGCTCATTACAAAAATTGGATAGAAACCTAATCGAATGGACTAGTTGTTGGGCGGATATTAAAGTTAGAGACCAAACAACGAGGAGATATTTGTAATTATATCGAACCTGAGGTGATTGTAATTTACCCTTAAAAATATATGAGATGCATGATCTGACAGGAAGTGTCGATTTAGTGATGACTTGATCATGAAGATCAAGTACATCATTGGGTCGAGTACGGGTTGATTTTGAATTGGATCAACCTGAGTGAAAAGTATTCGGATCCTCGATATGTTTATCTATTTTAATGATGTCTGGGAGTATTTTAGCCATGTTAAGTAGTTTGGTCATGGTCCCTACATAAGGTATATTACTCGTTAATGTTAATTTATTTTTTATTATTGTATATGATTATTTATGAAAATTATAATTATTTATTTACATATTCATAAATATTCAAATATATTTTTTAGAAATTAGAATGGACAAATATATTTGTCAGTGGGGTTTCAGTTTGTAGAAAATTAAGACCCAGACAGTCAAACCTTAACCAAATGTCAAATTGGTTGAAAAACTTTGAACTTTGAAGTGTTGTGTGTGGAGATCAATGGACACTCAGCGCCTAGGATTCACTGCCGAATACCATTCTGGACCGGACCAGTCAATTATTTTCTGTCCCAATTTCTATTCAACCCTTTGAATATTTGGCTTATTGGTTTTCCAATGCTACGTGGATCTTCCAATGCTACGTGGCTTATATTTGTAGGATACGAACTCACACTTATCTACTACATCAATGTCTAGGATGGTCATCATTGTCTGATTCATGATTAGAGTGGTTTAGTAAAAAAAAAAGCTTTATTAAAAATATTGAAATTGTCATACTTTATAATAAATTATTCCAGTCCAACTCTGTGAATATAATGAAGTCGTCAAAATATGATATGGTATATATATATATATATTTACTTTTCTAATTATAACTAGAGTCCGGAGGGGGGATGAGCTCATAGTTCACTTCACCTATGAATGTCTGTCAAATTTTTGCTACCTTTGTGGTACCTCAGACACATAGCTAAATATTGCAAGGTTCGTTTCACGGAGGGATTTTCAGACCCTGAGGATAAGACACCATATGGACCATGGCTACGCTCCCCCGTGCCTATGTCGGTTAGGTCATGGTACGTTTCGCTAGGTAGATCCATGTTTCCACTTTGCAGTCGCAACAACGATCTATGATTAGAACAGGCTCGGCTGTCTTGGGGAATTTTGGCACTGCTCAAGGGCAAGGGATTCTTGATTCTGTCTTAGGGCCTACTAGCCCTCGTAGATGCAATGCTAACATGGTGTGGGAGCAATCTAGGGATAAGAGGAAAAGGGGTGCTCTCAGACTAAAGGCCAAGCCGTTCCAAGGGGCAGCCAAGTGGTGTCTATGAGGTAGGGAGCAAGTTCAGAATACTATTGGAGAGGAGCATCAACCAGGTTTGGTTGTGGATATGGAAGGAGTTTTGGTCGACACTAGGCTTGCTCAATCCTAGCAGATGCTAGAACCGGTTTCGGAGAGGCAGCAGGGGATTGGTGAGCTCTAATAGAATTCAGTGCTAGCAATTTTGACGTCTTTCAGCATCCTCTTGCAATTCACCTTACATAGTCCTAAGGCACCATGGGGAGCTATGAGAAGAGGTAGGCGTCCGAGTCAAGATGCACATGGGAGACCTCGGAAACAGACTCGAGGTGTTCAGATCATTGAGCATGATGCTAATTCCTACTAATAATTTCCTCTAGTCCGTTCCAGCCTTCTCTTGATCCCTTGTACTAATATACAATTAGTGACTTTTACTTGCCCATTAGCCTGGGGTGAGCTACTGATGTGAACCTTTGCTTGATTCGTAAGCCCCTATACCAGTCTTGGATTTTGTGACCTTGGAATTGATGACCATTATCCATGATAGTTTCCCCAGGGAGACCAAAACAACATATCCTATTTTTCCATATAAATTTCATGACCCCCCTTCCCCAGTGATCCCGGCGAGGGGCTTCGCTTTACCCATTTTGTAAATTAATCGATTGCCACCAACAAAAATTTTCTTTAACCGGGGCCCAAGGGAAATGACCCTACTATATCCATCCCCCACTGGGAGAAAGGATAAGGAACAGTAAAGTGGTAAGTGGTTCTGCCGGTTGATGAGTGATGGTGGAGTGCTTTTGACATCACTCACAATGTTCACCAAATTCCTGGCATCTTTCTTCATAGTGGGCCAAAAATGGCCGGCTCGCAAGGCCTTGTTTGTCAAAGCCAGGACCCCTATATGGGCCCCATAACATCCGCCATGAATTTCCTTTAAGACATGTGACCCTTCTTCTCGAGATAAATATCTCAGCAGGGGGTGTGCGAAGGACTTATTGTTGAGAGTGTCCCCTATGAGTAAGAAATGAGTGGCTCGACTTTTAGGTACATGTAAACGTAAAAGAAAACCAACCTTTGTTCGTTATGTAGAACGAGTTCCTGCGTTGTTCCTTTCTTTTCGTTCTTCGTATGTCCACTTGAGAGCTCAACTTAGAACTGCTCTAAGTATTGTCCACACCACACAAAGGATTCAAACTATAGTTTATTGCTAGATAAAATATAGTGAAGAGAAGAAGAAAATAATTCCAAAGCAACACTATCAATTAGTGATCTTTAGAATGTTTTAAGTTCTTTTCTTTCCAAAAGAAAAGAACACTTAGAGGGAATTTTCAGGGGTGTTTGTGGCTTAAAATCTCTAGCAAAAATGAAGCAACTTAAGTGAATAATATCTAACAAAGTTGTTTTGTGTATGTATAATGTAGAGTTCAAAAGCCACCTACATAAGTAACCTCCAAGGCAACTTCCACATACACACACTTCTAGCACATCCACTACACATGATAGCAAGAGAAAACCACCCACAAATCAGCTAATTTTCATGCACATCCTGTGATATGTGAAGAGTTGAAACTCCTCCTTAACTAGCTTCAACTTGCATGACAAATGGACTTGTATCTCTATATTTTAGGACTTGTATTTAATCAAATTAAATAAAGTCCAAACATGTATCCATTGGGAATTAATTAATCTCATTAATTTCAATCCAATTGAAACTCAATTGTTTATTTAATCCAATTAAATAAAGATAAGTCCAAATTGTGAATAATTGATCCAATCAATTTTTCTAGCCAAAACCCGATAAATTAATCCAATTAATTTAAAGGTTCTAAGTCCAAAAATTAATTAATCCAATTAATTAATTCTTGGACCATCCGTCAAATGGATTTCTCAATAAATAATCCAATCATTTATTTCTCTCTTGAATAAATTTAATCCAATTGAATTTATTTGGTCCTTCTAGAATTAATTCCAAAATAATTCCGCGAAATTCAAAGTGATTTGTGTGTGACTCATTAGGTTCACCCTCAGCTAGACTTGGGCTTGTGTCCAACACTATTGATCAATTAAATCCAATTTAATTAACTATTTTTGATTAACCATTAATCAAAAAAACGCCCGCCACCATGGGTGGCCATCTAGCAACGGGCCATGGCACTAGAGACTAGGTGAATGTTGGTGTGAACATTTAGGATCCCGAGTACCATACGAGTACTGTCCTTCCATCATCCGTCTCTCGGTATAAGTCTAGGGCATGGAATTAGGCGTCGGTTCCCATCCTGGACTAGAAAACTATGCTCAATAACTCGAGGCACGTTCCATTCCCTACTGGACCTAGGGTTGGCAACAAGTCGAGCTCGAGCCGAGCTTGACCATTTTTCTCAAGCTCGAGCTCGAGCTCGATTTTTACTAGGATGGGTCGAGCTCGAGCTCGAGCTCGAATCTTGTCTGATGAGCTCGAGCTCGTAATACCTGCTTTAGATATCAATTCACATTTATATAACAATTTATTGTTAATCAACTAACCAAACAAACATATTTTACCAAATTCATAAAACCAAATAGAAACCACAAAAGCACAATATATAAAGATTAAATTTGCCTAAATACCAATAAATCATTCAAATAAAAGTAAATTAGTTACATTGGTCAAAATTGAAAAGTCTCAACTACCCAAATGTTTGTTCAAAAGTATAACAAGAGTAACTACAGTCCACATAACAAAGCCGTTCTTCTTGGTATCGTCTCAAACCTACATAAAATAAATGAGAATAAACTAAATGAGAATAGCATAAGATTATTGATATAGTTTGCTAGAAAGTTAACAAACCCATTTAAAAAAGAAAATAAAGTTACCACGTAATTCTTGATATAGTTTGCTAGAAAGTTACCGCGAGGAGGGCGAGCACCGAGCATCAAGGGTTTAGTGACTTTATCAAATTGATGTATGAGAATTGAGAATGAGATTCTGAGAAGAGAAACAGTTCTCTTAGTAATATTAGTATATTTTTAAATTATTGAATATTGATATAATTTTTTAATTATTGATAATTTTTTTAATAAAATTATACTATTATAAATTATAATAGTATATAATATATATATATAAGTTAATTGTTAAGACTTGTCAATTTAAAAAAGTGTAAGAAATTACACATAAATATTAAAGTATAACATAAAATTTATATGTGTCATATTAAAAAAATTAACTAACTAAATTATTGATTAATTTTGTTGATTTCCTTCTTCTTCTTCTTCTTCTTCTTATTATTATTATTATTTAATCATCATCATCATCATCATCATCTTTAGATTAATTCAAGGGAATCACTAAGTTTTGACATAAATTTATTAGTAAAATTTACAGATTGTATAATGTATACTATGTATTTTGATATAAATATAAAACACACACTTAGATATAAAAAAAATCATAAGTTAATTAATAGGGCTTGTCAATTTAAAATATTATAAGAGGTTATAAATAGATATTAAAATATAACATAGAATTTATTATTATCATCATCATCATCATCATCATCATCATCATCATCATCATCATCATCATCATCATTATTATTATTATTAATATTACTACGATCTTTAGATTAATTCACGGTAATCACTAAGTTTTGACCAAATTTATAAGTAAAACTTATAGATTGTATAATGTATATTTTGTATTTTGTCAATTTAAAAAGTATATGAGGTTATAAATAGATATTAAAATATAACATAAAATTTATATGTATCATATTAAATAATTATTTTAAAAAAATATTATAATTTACTAAATTATTGATTAAGTTTATTTTTATATAAACTATAAAAGTTAAATGTATAAATAAAAGTACCATAGTTTATTATTATCTAAAATAAAATGTATGATATTGATTAATAATTACAATATATGGTCAATTTTGAGTACGAAATTGATAAAGTATTGAATATAAAATTAAACATATAAAAATTCTAAAAATAAAAATATATATAAAAAAAATTAAAAAAAAAAAAGAAAAGCTCGCTTAACGAACATTGTATATTAAGCTCGTGCTCGAGCTCGACTGGAGCTCAAGCTCGAGAAAATTCGAGCTCGAGTCGAGCTCAAACTCAAGCCGGCTCACGAAGCTCGTGAGCCGGCTTGACTCGCCCGCCACCCCTAACTCGACCAATCGCTATGGCGACAGACTTAAAGAGCTTAAACCGTCTCAGATCACATCGGAGACTCTACTATCATATACTGACAAGTGACGGATCCTATCTTGGAATCCACCGTCCGCAATACATATTCCGACTACAGTGGATAAGGCTTATGATGAACGTATCCCAGATACGAATATCTCTTGCCAGACCCTAGTACAACCATCATATGCATATGACTGTCATGATTCCTCAAGTCCGAGGACTAATCTTGTACTATCGGAGCCGGGAATTTCAGTCATACCGACCAAGCCTCCAAGGCTTCCATATGACGATTCCCGCGAGTCAGTTCAGTCAGCTGACACCCTCGTCAACTAACCCACTAATATTGCATAGACATCCAATGTTTGTCGTCGATGAAACACGACACTCATCCAATGAATGAAATCCTTAGTGCAAGTCTCTATAGGGCCCTCGATGCCCTGTCTCGAGGTCCCCAACTTGGAACATTTTAGACCAACCCTCAGAAGTTGGTTTCATAGCTGCCATCCAATGCGCAACCTAACTACATGGGTTATCCAATTGGTCTGTGGGCATTTATTGTGACGTTAAAATGCCTTTTAACCTAATCAGTAAGCACAACAAACACATAATGCTACGAACGAATACTTACTATATTCATCAAGTCAATATTACTCTAATAAAGATTGCTAAATAGTACCTAAAACTGCCAATCCAATTGGCTTTCTGGTCAGCTATTCTAACACAATTTGCTTAACTATAAGTTGGGAATCTAAATATGTGACACCCCAAATATTTTATAAAGGTCTAATTTAGTCTTTTCAAATTTTAAATATATTCAAATTTCAACCTATAATTTATTTATGATTAATTTAGATTTCCTTTATAATTATTGTTTAGTCCCACAGTTATATACAAAAGATTTTGGTTGTTACATTTCTCCCCTCCTAGTAAAAATTTCTTCATCAAAATTTGATTAGTTTTAATATTATATTTAGAATTTACAACAGTCTCGATATATTGACTATACACATCATAACTTATTATAGGGCACGACAATAAAGTAGAGTATTAAGCAGCTATCCCTACTAACATCATCATTTTGAGACCAAGGTATGTATAGTTACTTGGATTTATATATATGTGGATATGTATGTACTTGTGCTGAATACTTGATCGTGAATTATTGGTTACTTGTTGGGATTACATTATTGTTTTGTGAAGTTGTGATTATGTGCTTATATGTGATAATGATGTAAGAATGAATGATGACGTTAATGACGTTGATGTTGTAAATTGAAATTAAGAAATGGCTTACCTAACTTAGAGCATATTCAATGGTTTATGATGATGTGATTGATGATGAGCTGTGTGTTGTCATGATGGTGTCATATGTGATATGAGAAAAATGGACATACATCTAGATACCATGGCGTGAAGGGTATCGAGGTATTTCAGATAGCGAAAAATATTCTGTGTTGATGGCTACACACTGGAGTGGTGTGCGGGTGCCATGTTCGGTGTGATGTCCTGTATTGATATTATTACACACTTAGCTGGTGTGGGGATATCACATTCAATAGTACTTTCTGCTAACGATTATATGACATTGATTGAGATGATGAGAGCCAACAAAATCATTGAATATACTCCAACTAGGCTAAGCAGGACACTAACAAAATAAAGAATAATTTTGAGTGCATTATATTGTGAATTGATATATAATTGTTGGTATTGGTTATTGCATGACTATAACCTGATTGCGTGATGTAGAATTGTTGGTTGGTGTCACTGTATTAAATTTGTCTTATTGCATATGTGTGTGTGTGTGTGTGTATATATATATATATAAATTGATTAGCACTACTTATGGAGTAGGCAACTCATTCCTTACCACATATTTTTCAGAAAATAACTCACACTAACTAGTTGAATCATAAGCCGATCACCAGTATTACTGGTGGGTCAGTATTGATAGCTTGGTTTTGGAGCTCTAGCTACACAATTACATAGATACTAGACTTTCAGTGAATTTGTATGTTAAGTTTGTAATAACTATAACTATAGTTTTCTCATTTTCATTGTTCATTAATGCTATAGTGGAATATTAAATACCAAATTTTAATGAAGTATTTAAAATCGTGATGTTTATATGATACATTTGTAAAGATAGAATTTATCTTATTAGGTTAAATGTTAGACTGAATGTATTTATGAAGGGGGTGCTATAGAATAAGCTATGAGGTTCCTTGCCCCCTCTTCTCAAGCCATTCTCATGCCTAATACGAGGGCTTCGTATGAGGCCTCATTGTTTGAGACTTTAAAATCGAATCTAACTGCGCATTCCATATCTTCCCTCTCAAGAGAGGTGATAACTAACCCAACTCTACTCATTTGCGGGGTAGTAGAGTCATCTACGTGGAGCAACCATACTTTCTTGCTAGGAGAAGGGATTATCATTTCTGAAACGAAATCGGCCAAGGCTTGGGCTTTAATGGTTGTCTGCAGTAGATAAGATATGTCATACTTAGTTAATTCGATAGCCCACTTTATCAACCTTCTTGAAGTATCTGGCTTGCCGAGGGCTTGCTCAGAGGATGGTTAGTCAGCACTCTTACTGGGTAGGAGAGGATATGGTTGTAACCTTTGAGACATAACCACTAGGGCAAAGGCTATTTTTTTAGATAGGCTATAACGCTTTTCTGCCCCATTGAGAACCTTGATCACATAATATATATGCATCTATCGCCCTTCTTCCTCCCCGAGGAGGACAGAGCTCACTGCCTGAGAGGTCGCGGATATATACACATACAAGGTATCCCTCGAAAAAGGTTTAATGAGTAATGGTCCCCCTGGTGAACATTTTTTGAGTTCCTCGAATGAGTTTTGACGTTCTGCCCCCCATTTCAAACTTTTGGCCTTCCTTAGCACCTTCAAGAAAGGCAAGCTTTTCTCAGTGGACAATGAACTGGCCGAGAGTTGTTATTCTCCCTGTGAGACATTGCGCCTCATTAACATTGGTGGGAGCCTTCAATTTTGAGGGGTTTTGCTTCGATTCCCCTCTTAGTTAACATGTATTCCGAGGAAGCATCCTCCTTTTACCCCAAAAGCACATTTGATATGGTTGAGTTTCAGCCTATACTTTCGGGGGACCTCAAATGCTTCTTCTAGGTCAGCAATGTAACTTGATTTTTTTGTTTCTTACCAACATGTCATCTACATAAACTTTCACATTTCTCCCAAACTGGAGTTGAAATATTTTATCTACCACCCGCTGATAGGTGCCCTAATGTTTTTAAGTCCGAATGGCATGGCCACGTAACAAAATGTCCCTGAGGAGGTAATGAAACTAAATGTTTTGTGATCCTCAGGGGCTAGCATGATTTGATTGTATCCCTGAGAGACATCCATCATGCTTAAGAGCTCGTACCTAGAGGTAGAACCTACCAATTTATCCTTGGGAAGTGGGTAGAAATATTTGGGGCACGCTTTATTGAGGTTCCAGAAGTTCACGCACATTCATCATTTGCCTCCTGGCTTTGAAACTAGCACTACATTGGAAAGTCATTTCTAGAATTGTATTTCTTTTATATGTCCCTCTATTAGGAGCTTATCCACTTCTGCCTGAATGATTTTGTCTTTTTTTGGCCTCATGTGCCTTTTCTCCTGTGTAACTGGCTTAATGGAAGGATCCATACTGAGGTGATGGGTTATTACTTCAGGATCTATTCCTTCCAAGTCTTGCAGGGTCCATGCAAATATATCGATATTTCACTAGAGACATTGAACCAATTCTTCCTTGATCTATCCTTGCAGTTGTAGCTAATGTGTGTACTTTTGTTCAGGATTTTGGGGATTAATTCTATGGTAAGTAATTCTTCTGCAGGTTGTACTTTAGGTCTTCCCCCTCAGGTCCTACTTCTCTTGGTAGTGGGGGATCTTTCCCCTGTCGTTTGTAGGATTCTTCCGCGGGGAGGTCTTCAGAATTGCACTTTTGGCCTTTCCATACATCACCCAGATAACATTTTCAAGACTGAAGTTGGTCTCCTATTACTTCGCCTATCCCTCCTCATACATGAAATTTAATCTTCATTTGGAAGGTGGACACTATTGCTTGGAATGTGTTAAGAGTAGGTTTTCCTAGGATAACATGTAAGAAGAAAGGATTTCTACCACTAGAAATTTTATTAGGCAGGTTCTCCTTCTAGGCTCCTCCACTAGGGAGATAGAAAGAGAGTGTGTTACCATGCCTCTAGGCTAGACCATTTCTCTAGCAAAGCCATATAACGAAGTATCGACCGCCTCTAGAGGAATGTCTCCCAACTGTATTTGGTCATATTCCCACCCCCACCCCAAAAAGGATATCCGTGGAGCTCCCAGAGTCGATTAACATTTGGCTTACTTGCATTTGGCCAAAGTTTCCATGATGAACAAGGCATCATTGTCGGGTAGCGCCAGAGCAACCCTCTCAGTAGGCCCGGACTAAATGATTGGGTGTCAGCGACTACTTCTACATCTAGAATTCCTTCAAGGATGCCTTTCTCCAATTCCCTTATTTAGGGTCTTCCGAGCTCACTGGGAGTCTTATCCCACGGGTCCTCCTACAATCATGTTGATGACCCCCTTCCAGGGAGGGTTTGTGTCCTTCGTCCGACTTGATGCCACAGGATTTGTTCCCTTCTCCCCTTGGGGGATCTGTGCTCTGGGCCTTTCACGGCATATGAACTTTTGCAAATATCCACTTTGAATAAGCTATTCTTTTTCATACTTCAACTCCCGAAACTTCTTAGTAGTGTGCCCATAGTCATTATGAAACCGGCAATACTTGTCTAACTTGGGCTGGGTAGGCCCTTCCTTAACGTTTAGGGCGAGGCCAACAATCCCTTACCCTTCACTTCCAGTAGTGCTTAGGTGATATGGGCATTCAATGGAGTGTAGGTAGGGTACCCCTTCTGGAAGGGGGACTTCTTGTCGCGAAACTCCGTCTTTGTCTTTTTCGAGAAACCCTCTTCCCTCCTTTCTCGTCCCTCCTTCTTAATGGCTCGAGCTTCTTCTATGTTGATATATTTTTGTGCTCGTGCCAAGAGGCTATCAAAATCCGAAGCCAGCTTCTTCGCGAGGGATTTAAAGAAATCACCATCCAATGACCCATGAAAAAGCACTAGCCATAACTTCTTAGGTAGCCGCAGGTACTTCAAGAGTGGCTCAATTGAATCGTTGGAGGTAATCCCTCAGAGACTTCACTTCCTTCTGCCTGACTGTTAAAAAGGCTGAAATCCGTCTTCCGATGCACTTAATGCTGGTGATTTGATGTAGAAACAAGAAAAAAACCTCCTAGAAACTCCTATTTGATCTCAAAGGTAATAGGTTGAACTATTACTATGCAGTTTGGGCAAAGATAGTAACGAACACCCAACACTTGATCCCATCGGTATAACGATGCAAGATAGCAACATTTTCTCAAATAACGATAAGTGCTCTTGGGGGTGTACCATCATATTCTGCGATAGCGGGAACTCGTCAACCATAACCTCCTTACTAAACAGAATGCCCACTTGCTCTTTTAGCGAGACACCCATCACACGGTGTTGCACGTCCTGGAGTCCCTTGTGAAGGCATTCAAAATGAGCCATCCACAGAAGGGGAACCTCCTCCTGTGGCTGAGTAAGAGGGCCCTACTCATCAAGAGTGAGACCTGGTGGTCGCCCGGGCTGGGGGTGCCCCATCATCAGCCACGTGAGCCTCCATGGCAAGAGGAGCTACCACCGACACTGGGGTCACAGTTGCCAACTAAGTGTGTATCGTGGTGGTGATCATCTAGTGTACGGCCTCGAGCAATCCTAGGGAAAGCCTCCCAAAGAAGGTGTCAGATGAGGTACTTGCATGAGGGATCTACCAATGGCTCGGTAGGTCTGGAAGGGCTTGCGGCACTAATAGGCCCGTGGGTACTAAAGGTGTCCTTAAAACCACTTGGAGGGCCTGGGCCTCGCTTGAAGCATCCACAACCTTCTGTTTGTTCAGACTATTTTTCGGTGTTTTCATTGATTCTGATGTTTTAGTTATGTGTTCCTACACACAACGCCACTTGATGCAAGCAAGAATCGCTCTGCAAGAAGATTTTGGACTTGGAGGTTTTGGGCCAAGTTTGTTGCAATCTTGAGAAAGGGGATCTGCAAAAATAACGATACACTTCGACGTTCAAGTCAATAAACACTTGTAAAAAGATAAAATTATGCAAGAGAAAGTAGCAAAGAATGCTTGAAGTAGATATTAGAATAATCTAATAGGCTGTTATTGTGTGTAATCTTGTGCATAAAATTTATGTTACCTTTAACCGTGGGGGAGAGTTTTGCTTTTATAGTTGCAACCCCTACCAGGTGAAAAAGCATGACCCCTTGGGACTCGGGTTGTTATTTGTTGCGGATAGGCCCCTTCAAATCTGAAAGTGGTTGGTAAGGGTCTTGAGAAATCATGCTTGCTAAAGAGTCCTATCGGATGAAAAGGCTCGACTCGGGCTCGTGCTAGGGTCATCAGGGATAAGCCCCCTCAGGATCTGGGGTAGTTGGCCGGTATCTTCAAGGTATCCTACTAGCTAAGGAGTTCTGCGGGCTAAGGGAACTGCAGTTTGAATAGGCCAGTGAAGACCATGTTTTAAAAGTCGGACTCGACCGACCGGTTCAATTGGGAACCGACCATGTGTTTGGGGTTGGTTCATAAGCTCAAAAGTGGTAAGGTCAAAACCGGTGTAAATCAGTCAAAATCCGGTGTAAATCAGTCAAACTCTGGCAAAATTGGTCAAACCCGATCGCCCCATGACCCAGTTAAAATTGATTTTGACCTTACTTTAAAAAAAAGGAAAATATAGTGAAATATAAATATTTTTTGGCTTAAACTTTTTCATATTTATAGCCTTAAGTACTTAAACTTGGCTTATGGTCTCCAATGTGGGAAGATAAGCTTGGCTTAAGTTATTCCTTATTTATAGGCTAAAGTGTTTAAACTTGACTTATACTTTTTCAATGTGGGACAATAAGCTTGGTTTAAGCTCTTCCTGGTTTATACCTAAAGTTCTTAGGCTTCTAAACTTTTTCAATGTAGGACAATAAGTTACTAATAGGAGTTTTTCTTCCCTTTCCTCTTCATCTACTTCTTTCTCATTTTTTCCAAGCTTCTCCAATTTACTTTATTTTTTTTAAAAGAAATTATATAGAGGCACCGGTTGCTACCTTTGTTTAATTAAAATCAAATTTAACTCGTTCCCAAATCTTAAAAGGTAATGTATTGTCTCCCCATTTTTTTCGTCGATCTTTTTCAATATTATGTATGCAAATGTTTTTTTTTTCTTTCCTCTTCTTTAGTATTATGTATCCAACTCTTTTTTTTTTTTAATGTGTTGATGTTAGTTTTTTTACATATATTTATTTTAAGGTTGCTTTTATTTCTCTCATATTTTTGCTTAATTAATTAATACATAATAATTACTATATTATGTGTATATATATACATATATATAATAGGGTCCAGGCAATATGACTTTGTGATAAAACTAATATAAAATTGCGACAATATGAGAATTGGAATTAAGAGGAAAGAAAGTATTTTGTATATTTCTCATTCTCACTGTACAAATAAAATGGCCTATTTATAGGCTCCAAGATTATAACCAAAAGTTTCATCTTTGATGAGGAGAGATGAGCCACAAGAGTTTATAATTTATGGGAGAATGCAAAGAGTATGGGAGATGAAAATGAACATCCACAACTTTAAATTCCATAACACTCCCCCTTGGATGTTCATTAGTCAAGAATATGCCTCGTTAATTTATGAGAGAATGAAAAGAGTATTCATCCAGATTGCTTTAACCCAAAACAAGATTTATTTAATTTAATAGAATAATGTTATCGAGAACTTGAATTATATGCTTCGGGAAAATGAAATCCTTTAGGGAGTTTCATATAGATATCATTATCAAGTGAGCCATATAGATAGGCTGTAATGACATCTAGTAGACGCAAATTGAGGCCTTCTTTTACTGCCAGACTAATTAAGTATCAAAAAGTAGTTGCATCCACCACAGGAGAGTAAGTCTCTCCATAGTCATTATCGGGTCTTTGCGAAAATCCTTGAGCAACAAGTTTTGCTTTGTGTCTAACAATTTCACCTTGCTCATTTGATTTTCGCACAAATACCCATTTGTATCCCACTGGTTTTACATCTTCAAGTGTACGGACTACAGGTCCAAAAGCCTTTTGTTGTGCAAGCGAGTTTAATTCAGCCTTAATTGCGTCTTTTCATTTTGGGCAATCATTTCTTTGTCTGCATTCCTGAACAGACTTTGGTTCATGATCCTCATTATCATTTATTACAATGCTACATTATATGCAAAAATATTGTCGACGATGACTTCGTTTCGGTTCAAACATATTCCATTGAGGACATAATTTACAGAGATCTGTTCATTTTCATGAATTTCAGGTACTTAAGTTCTTCTGGAACTAACATATTAATTATGCATGGAGACTCTTCGGGAGTCATATCCTCGATTTGACCATCTTGATTCATAGCTCCTTTTCTTTTTCAAAGATTTTTATCTTTGGAACCGATAGGCCTACCTCGCTTCAGGCATGTTGTAGGCTCATTTACAACATTAACTTGTCCGACAGGGACATCAATTTTATTGGAGCATTAGTGGCTGGAACATGCGATTTAGTTACTTTATTTGGGTCAGTAAATGCATCTGGCAGTTGATTAGCTAAACTTTGCAAATGAATTATCTTTTGAACTTCCATTTCACTTTAATTAGTACGAGGATCAAAATGAGATAATGATAATTCATTTCAACTAATTTTCTTTTCCAATTGCTTATTCTCTCCCCCTAATGTTGGGAAAACTGATTCATCAAAATAACAATCGGCAAATCGAGTGGTAAATATCTCTTGTTAATGATTCAAGATATTTACTATGGAAGGAGACTCAAATTCAACATAAATTCCCAACCTCTATTGAGGACCCATCTAAGTGCGCTGTGGTGGAGCAACTGGAACATATATCGCGCACCCAAAAACTCTTAGATGGAAAATATTAGGTTCCTGACCAAAAATCAATTGTAGGGAGAGAGGATTTGTGATAAATTGTTGGCCTTATACGAATTAGTGTTGTTGCATGCAAAATAGCATGTCCTCCAACAAGAAATGGAAAGTTTTGATCTCATGAGCAATGGTCTTGCAATTAATTGCAGACCCTTAATGAATGATTCTGCATGACCATTCTGTGTATGAACATGTACTACAAGATGTTCAATATCAATCCCAATAGACATACAATAGTCATTGAAAGTCTGAGAAGTGAATTCTCCAGCATTATCAAGGCGTACTTTCTTAATTGGATAATGAAGAAAATTTGCTCGTAATCGAATTAATTGAGCAAGCAATCTCGCAAACGCCATGTTGCAAGATGATAACAAAGAAACAGTATGACCAACTAGTTGATGCATTGATTAAAATCATGAAATATCGAAATGGTCCATATGGTGGGTGGATTGGTCCATAAATATCGTCTTGTATACGTTCCAAAATGTGAGAGATTCATTCTCTATTTTTTTGCTGGTGATGGTCAAATAATTAACTTTTCATGAGAACAATCAGCACATGAGAAATCACTGGATTGAAGAATTTGTTGGCTCTTCAATATATGTCCACATGATTCTCAATTATTTTTTGCTTCATAATTGATCCCGGATGGCCCAACCGGTCATGCCAACAACAAACTTATTATAATTCGTAAACTTCGGGTTTACGATTGCATAAGTTTAAATTGTACTAATATATGTGTAGTACAAACTAGAAGAAAATGCCTGTAATTTTTTCAATATGCTTTTCTTCCCCGAGATTACACTTGTGATATAGAGATTCTCAATATTCTCTTCATTTCTTGTCTCAATATGATATCCATTTCGGCGGATATCCTTAAAACATAGAAGGTTTCTTTGAGACTTGGTGGAATAAAATGCATCATCAATATAAAATTCTGTTCCATTGAGTAACAATATATTAGCTCTTCCAGAGCCCTCAATTAATTTTGCACAACCGGATATAGTACTAACATTAGCTTCTTGCATTACTAAATAAGAGAAGTACTTTTTATCCTTAAGAATTGTGTGAGTTGTGGTACAATCAAAGAGACACATATTCTCAATATTGACGTTAACGCTAACCAACTGGATACTCTCATTCTTAGAAAATGAAAACATGACAAAAAAGTAAAACCCACATTAGAATATGCTATTAACGAGAAAAAACGATATAAATAAGTCCTTCATTATCGTAGAAAACATGTAAGATACAAAGTTCATAATACTAAACAAGAAACAAGAAACTTATTTCTGAACACTTCCATGACTAATCAAGTGATCAAATTTTTCCTTTATCGTTTCTCCCAAGTTATTACTCGCCAAATTCAGTGCGGCATAAAGGACCCATGAGATAGTTTCTTCCAAAAACGTTAAGAGCATTGAAATTCAATTTTATGAGATTGACCATATTACAACAAGTTAATATGTACTTTTAGCATAACATTCACCATATACACATAAGTGGAATCAAATGTATTACACATAGATATGAACTAAAAGTGACATAAAAATTACTAGCAATTAGAATCAAATAAGTTGCCATGTAATTGATTTGGACTATCTATGACATGCATACATGGTATTAAATATATTAAATATTAATACTATAATATTACAAATAACAATTAAATGGAATTCATGAAAAATTTGTTTTTGTTAACCATTACATTTTATCTCATATGATAATGCTAACAAAATATTTAAAATCATGTATATAATCATATGAAGGATATTTACGTTGGTGAAGTAAATTAATAAAAATTGACCTCAAGTTAATGAAAAGTGGGATTACAACATGTATATGCCAAAGAAACGAACACCTTTAAATAAATAAATGAACAAGGCTTCAGGCTTCTTAAATCAAACCATTATCTCAAATCACTTCAGGTGAGAAAATCAAACAACATATTTTATCAACGCTTCGAGGATGATGGTATAAAATATTTCACCTATTGCTGGAGGTAATTTAACTCATTGCTTATTTCAAGAAGCAATGGAGCTTATAGAACACATCTGCTCCAAGGGATAAAATCGAGAATTATATGCCTACTTCTAGAGGCAATATCAATTATGATAAATCCATTATTTATATATGTCCACTTCAGGGGACAATAAAGTGTATAGAATATGATTATTCGTATCTCACTATTGAATATACAAGAATAATATCATATACAAGATTTAAGAGTCTTAGGTAAAAGCTTACAAGCAATTATGGAATGACACAAAATCTTCAGATATAATGAATAAGTCCCTGAACCTCAAAACGAATACGGTCGAAAAACATACGAGCTTGAATATGCAACCATAAGCTTCTCTTAAAATCACCAATAGATATAAAGATTAGATTCACTAGATAGCATAAGTATTTTATAGATATGTTACTATAGATATATTACCTTGGAAAATTGAATCTTACTACAATGATCACCTTGATGATTAGATGGAGCTATTCTTGAAAATGTAAAGCTCTCGTACTGATAACGTGTGATAAAACTAATATAAAATTGAAACAATATGAGAATTGGAATTGAGAGGAAAGAAAGTATTTTGTATATTTCTCATTCTCACTATACAAATAAAATGGCCTATTTATAGGCTTCAAGATTACAACCAAAAGTTTCATCTTTGATGAGGGGAGATGAACCACAAGAGTTTATAATTTATGAGAGAATGCAAAGAGTATTGGAGATAAAGATGAACATCCACAACTTTAAATTCCATAACAAATTTAATTTTTTTTGCTAATTTTATCTCTTTTTGTAGTGTTATTCGAATTACACATCAAGACATCGTTCATTGACCTCAAAATTTGTGATGGATAAGAAAATCCCGCACAACAAAAAAACCATTTCCACAAAAGTATGAAAAAAGAAGATCACATATTTTTTTTTATTAAACTTGTATATACTATACTAACCTTAGCAAAATAATTGTATCCATCTTCAGGTGATTAGTGAAAGGGTAAAAATGATTTTACCCCTCCCCCCACCCCACCCACCACCATATTAATTGCGTGAGGTAGTGTAAATACTCCCTCCAACATTGTACAAGGGACCTTTGACAAATTGAAGATATAATGTTTCTAGTTTGTGATTTTACATGTGTGACATGTGCTTGGCTCATGAGCTTTCAATTTACATCCATGAATTTTCATCAATTAAAAATAATGTTTTTTTATAATTTTATGGGTAAATAACAAGAATACCCCTGAGATTTGACATACTTGTAAACCCGTCCTAATTTTAATAGCCGTCCAACAACTAATCAATTCTGTTAGTTTTCATTAAATTTTTATCCATTTTTTGTGGTGAACTAAACAAAATACCCTTGTAGGCTATGATTATAGTTTTTTACTTAACTTTTAAAATGTTATGAAATTCTTTTATGGATTAAGTGCACATTTTTACAGTTTCTCAAAGTTTTCCATCGACCTCTCCTTTTTTTTTTTTTTTTTACAATTTTTCATTTATAAAAAAATATAGTAAGAGTAAAGTTGACAATTCCATGTCTACATTCAATAATTTACATAATTTTATCAAATATTAGGAGGTATTCATGATAATTTTTCAAATAATAAAAATATATATACAATTATATTAAATTTTAGGAGAGCTCGTTGTGATTTACTCTGATTTTATAGATGAGGCTCAAAAATAGACTAGGCGTAAGAATGGAATTTTAGTTGCAAATATATATATATATATACACATATATATTTTAAAAAGAGGTAGAATACTTGTAAAACAAGAAAGCTAAGTGGTGTCTAATCGTAGTGCCAAATTTTAAGTGTACGACTTATTCCATAATTTTTATTAAAATTTATATAAACATGTATAATCTTAATTATACACCGTTAGATTTGAATTAAGTAAGATCTTACTATTGATCTTGTTAATTGAATTTATACCTTAAATTCAATTAGATCCAACTGTTTTGAAATAAGTTTATGAATATAATTTTATAATTAAAAATTTTAAAAATGAAAAAAGAAAAGTATGTGAATTGCACGAAATCGTTTGAGGGCTTAATTATTCTATTTTGAAAAAGATGGGGAAATAATTTATTAATATTTTTATTAGGAATAATTTACTCATTTTTAATATCAAGGTATGAAAGCACGAAACACTTAGTATATGAGTATTAAACTCTTAATATATATATATATATATATAAAGAAGTAGAATATTTGCAAAGCAAGAAATCTAAGTGGTGTCTAATCATAGTGCCAAATTTTGAAGTGTACGACTTATTACTTATTTGGGTTAGGTAAAGGTCTAATTAAAGCATATATCTCATATTTCTTTACTTTTACGGTACAAACTCCAAATTTGTAATCACCGAATTTCCTTTTTCATTTTTCAAGTAAATATTAAAACCAAGACATATAAATAATTATTATCAAAATTAAAGTAGATAAAAATTTACAAGTTACATGGCTTTAAAGTTTAAACCCATAAATTTATAATTATAGATCCTTAGTTTCACCATTTAAATTAGGCATTGTTTAGAATGATATCTTTTATTAGGAATTATTACATTTACACCTCCAAACTTATGATTTGTTTACAAAATCATTCTTATCTTTTACATAATTATAAAAACCACCCTTAATAGTCAAATAGCAGGAGTAGTGTATGTAATGATTTTGGCATTTTTGGGGGGTATAAGTTTAATTTTTCAAAAAGTAAGGTTGGTTTATGTAAATGATATTAGCATTTCTGGTCGGTGTATGTGTAATTATTCAAAAGATATGGGTAGTTTATGTAAACAGATTATAGGTTAGGGATGTAAATGTAATCATCCCCTTTTATTATTGCATAACAAAATTATAAATTACAACAATAATTCGATTACATTTTCAAAATTTTCAAAACTCCAATTTTAGATTATGGTTATCAAGCTTCAAGGGTATTGTAGATGCTACACTCGATGTCTAATATACCCAGTGGTTAAACAATTAACATATATTATTTATACTAATATAAAATAGGAAATGTATCTTTCAATCACAAACCGCAGTTTGTGTGATACCACTACACCAATTTTTTGTTGTGCGATAATAGCTTTAAGTCATTTTTTTTCTTTTTTATTAAGGGCAATATGTTGATTTGTATGTTTTATTCTTATTTATAAAATCTATACTTATATAAAAAGGAATGACAAATTTCTCTCACACACCACTATACTAATATTTTTATTGTGTGGATAATACCTTTAAGTTGGTATTTTTTTATTTTATTTTTATTTTTTTTAAATGTAATGTGTTGGTTTATATAATTTTTCTTATTTATAATATATTTTAACGCGTATTTTTTTTTATTATATGCATACACAAATAACATGCCACATTTACTAGTATTTTTAAAAGTGAAGAACATGTAATTCAATACGCCCAACAGACAAAAGCACTGTAGCGTGAATTCTACCTGACTTCAAATATTTGACAAAGAGAGCACAACAAACCACACAAACAACAAAAGAGATGAAACATCTTAGGGAATTATGAATCTTTTTTATTTGTTTATTTATTTATTTATTTATTTATTATTATTATTATTATTATTATTATTATTATTATTATTATTATTATTATTATTTATTTGAGATTTCATAGTAACTTCAGTGGAATACAAAAAATGCCCCTCATCAAAGTGTTTAAAAATGAAAACCTTTTTACTTTTAGCATTATAGTTAGTACATGCATACTTCCACGTAAGATACATTGAATATATATAGGTTGTGTTTACCGTTCTCTATTAGCTTTTATATCCGGATTAATAGGGGTGTTACATCTATTTACTTGCAAAGATAGAGGGTTAGAGCGTACAGGGTTTGCAAAGTCAAGAGTCAAAACCCACCACTATTTATCGAAGGCCGCTACTAGGCCATACTCTTTCCGCTATAGCAATCCAATTTGCAGGTTCCATATTGTTATTCTTTGGTCCCCACAATATTTTTCACTAACTTTCGCTTCCAAAATTGCCCTTGTACGGAGCGTGTATGAAGTCTAATTTGCCCCTCAATTTGAAGAGAATTGCACTACCGTCCACCATTAATGTTTTAAAATTTGCTAGGTGACATTTATTGAGGATGGCTTGGAAGAAGAAGACGCGGAGAGGGAAGGAAAAACAAGGAAGAGAAGCAGCAAAATCTTTGGGTTTTTGTTGTTCATGACCACAAGTACGATGATGATGAGATGGGCCCGTGCTCTTCGCCAGTGATGCGACAATTTTTTTCGATTGACGAGTCGAAACTGGTGGCTGGACGGGAACTTGCGCATTTCCCCAGGGCTCATCAAGATTAGGAAAAGGGGGAAAACTGGGGGATACACCAAAACGACGGGATGGCCAGACGAGATGGGAACAAGAACTGTTGGGTAAAGAGGCACCCGACGGTGATGGAACAGGGGAATGGAGATGTGGCACCTGAATTGCGAAGGTGAGAAGGAATGAATAAGGGGTCAAACGAGCTTGAGATTCCATTTTTTTCTGTGATTTGACAAGTTATTGTTCATGTGGGCAAATAGGTAAATTGAGGCGTAATCCTATTGTGCGTAGAAGATAGTAAACGATGGGCAGCATAAATATACACATAATACAAGAATTAATCCAAGCAAGGAAAACTGCAGATAGGATAAAATTGTAGAGATGAATGTGGATCATAGTATGATCTTACTATAATATGGCACAATCCAGTAGAGGCCTGTAGACATGGTCATAGTGTGTAGTTTGGTTTAGTCATCTTTTAAGGCAAAGATTTGAAACTATAATTGCTTTTTGTGCTAAAAGTAGTTGTTTTTCTTCCTCAATATAGAAACAATAGTTATATAATTACATCAATACCAATACATTGATAAGTACATTGGGATTACAATAAAATTCCCATTAAATTATACTCATTATACAAACATGTAGTGGGATTCAAATCTATGGCCTTTAATTTATTCATGGGATCTCAACCTTAACCACTAAACTAAAACATTATAGGTAAAAGTAGATTAAATGTAAGGATTTGAATCTTTATCTAAGAAATTTATCCAAGAATAAAAGATATAAGGGATAAATTAAATAGCACATATATATTTGATGTTGAGGCCATGTTTACTTCCCTCTATTGGATTGCCGCATATTACAATATGGGCCTATTATCTTCCGTATTATAGCACACTGGAAAATTCCATCTCCTGTTTACTTTGGTCCCTTATTGTGGTTACTAATGGATGCATAAATATGTGGTCAATTTACCGTCGGGCGTTGTGTACTAGATTAAACTCACACTTACAATTTTTCCTATTACTACAATGGCAAGTCAAATGAAACACACCTCGTCGGCTGATGTTATTGAAAGAGGATAAAGTAAATGTGGAGGTGGAGGGGCTTGGACTCCTTGTATCCAGCACAGAAATGGGCTCGTTTATTGAAAAGCTCCCATATTTCTTGCAAATTATTTGCAATGGATAAGTAAAAGCAGCAAAGATTGACGAAGCAAACCCACCAACATCAGCTTGGAATTTGTTGGAATTGGTACAACATTCCTATCATCCGTGCTTTACCAAAAATGAGAAAAAGATTAAAGGAGTGAGTCAAGCAAGGAGAAATAAGAAAAATGACATGTAGATGAATTAGGTGGAAATTTGTCATGAGTTGGTTCTTCAGCTACCTTCTTCTTCTACCAAGATTTGAAGTTCTTGAACGGGGCTAGGTGGGAAAAAATCAAAGGCATGAATCTCTGGGGAGATCCATCAGTCATAAAAGAAGAACCTCACTTTCCCCCATTGCCTTTACCCTCTCTCTCTCTCTATATATATATATATACATATATTGATATGTGTGTATAACTTCTCTCCTCACATCTTATTTTTGTGCATTTAGGCCATGTTTAGTGCATCATATCTGGGCTAATAAGGCCTTGTCCGGTGTTTATTAGCATTATGGTTGGCCCGTTATAAATCGGCCGGGATCGCTATTAACCCCCACAAAACCCCATACTCAAATCTCGGTTCCAGGCTACATATTAGCAATATGTGGGACCCACAGTAATTTGGACTAATTCTTTTTTGTCCTATTTGCCCCTTGTATGAGCATTCAAAATTCCTTTTGTGACCCTGTTTTTCTATTTAGTTACATCATGTCTTAAATGTACTCTTAAATGTTGTGTCATGAGGTAGGTGGAAATTAATGCTTCAAAATTTAGCAGCATTTATTCGTTCTCCTCACTCCATTCGAGCTGGTCCATTTCACGTCTGCTTCTCTCTAGATTTCCTTTATTTCAAGCTATCGAGACTACGTGGGTTTCTTTCTTCATATACTCTCTAACTACGTAATCTGTAAGTTCTAACTCATCTTACCCTCATATTTCAATTTTAGGTTTGTTTTTCATGTTGGGGCCAGGTGCTGCAAGGAAGGGTCTTCTGTTTCTTGTTTCTTTATTGGTTCCAACCATACTTTGGTAGAATAGGTGACCAGAAAGTCAATGTGGTTGGCTGTTCTGAGAACCATTCGTTAATTTTTGAACGAAAGTAATATTATGTTGATGAATGTAGTAAGGATTCATCATTGGCAACGATGAGTTTGTTGTGTTTACTGCTAGCATTGAACGTAGTTTCGATGTCACAACAAACGCCCTCAGACTAGACATATGAATCAAAGAAGTTGGACCGCACATAGGTTGGCAGTCAGGGAACCAACTTCTATGATAGATCTGAAACACTCCAAATCGAGGATCTTGAGATTGGGTATCGAGGGTCCTATAGAGACTTATACTAAGGATTGCATTCATTAGATGAGTACCGTGTTTAACCAGTGACAGACGTTGGACGTCTATGCAATATTAGTAGGTTAGTTGACAAGGGTAGTGTCGGATAACTGAGGTGACTCGTGGGAATCATCATATGAAAGCCGCACGGGCTTGGTCGGTATGACATGTATTCCCGGTTCTGATAGTATGGGATTAATACTCGGACTTGAGGAATCACGACAATCGCTTACATACGAAGGATATATCTTGAATCTGGCAAGCGGTGATCGTGTCACAAGACATGGCCATCATAAGTTTTGTTCAGTGCAGTCGGAGTATATAGAGAGGATGGTGGATTCCAAGATAGGATCTGTCCCCTGTCAAAGATTATGACAACGAGATCTCCTATACGCTCTAAGATGGTTTAGACTCTCAAAGTTTATGGCCATAGCACTTGATCGAGTGGGAAAGGATTTCCTACGTGAATCATAGAGTTAAACGTATCTTGAGTTTCAAGCATAGATACCTAAGTTAAGGATGGAAACTGACATCCTAATTCCATGCCCTAGACCAAGGCCGGGAGACAGGCCACAGTAGGACCATACCTATATGTAACTCGGAGCCTAAATGTTCACGCCACATATTCACCTATTCTCTAGTGCCATGGACCGTTGCTAGACGACCACCCATGGTGACAGACTACTTCGGTTATGTGATAACAATAAGTAGGTCCAAGTCTAGCTGAGGGTGAACCTAAAGAGTCCGCGTCACCGAATGTGAAAGGAGTTAATTTGGAATTAATTTTGGGAAAAGGTTTAATTTAATAGAATTAAATTATACTTCTTGGAGAATTAAGCATTCGTGGATTGACTGAATTAATCAGGCTTGAATTCATAAATTGGATTTATGGATTAATAAGGATGGGCTTCCCTTTTAATTAGATTAAAAGGGTGAATTAATTGGTGGGCTTGGAATATTAAATAGGATTTAATAGGGACTACATTGGACCTTTGGACTATTTAATTTAGAATTAAATAGGCAGATTCCATAAAGCCCATCAAATATGGATGTACTAGATTTGATCTAGAGATTGATGAGATGAACTTAGTCAAAGCCTTGGTTGACTAGGATTTTGACTAAATATATAAAAGAGACATAATTTGACAATGAACAGTATTTTTTGTCTCTCAATATACAACACAATACATACAAAAAAACAAATATTACTATATACATATATACATATATAAAAATATATAAAAGAGACATAATTTGACAATGAACAATATTTTTTATTTTCAAATATATAACACAAAACATACAATATATTTTTTTACACTATTTAAATTTAACTCCAAAACTAAATCAAAACATACATCATATCTTTAACACATACTTATTTATCTTTATTTTTCTCTTTCTATCTCCACGAAATAAAACAAAATACTCCAAAATGAAACCAAACATAATGATTGTATTTTGAAATGGGGTAAATTTTAAAATGACATCTCTCTCCATCACTACATTCCTCTCTCTCTCTCTCTCTCTCTCTCTCTCTCTCTCTCACACGGTCTCACCACAGGTTCTCATTACATTAAAGACTATTTAATTTGAATGTGGTGGGCAAGAATCGAGGAAGGCAGGAGACAAGATTGCACGACGATTCTCTCCATCATTACACTCCATCCTTCATTTTTTTTTCCCAACTAGCACACGTTTCTCTCCTTATCAATCATTACATTTTCACCTCAGATATCTTTTTCCAACTATCACACGTCTCTCTCGTTATATGTCTCATCCCAAATTTAATTGGTGAATCTGAGTGTTAATAAAAAGCCATTTTCAATTTAGATTTAAGGGAGATGGTTCTTGATTTGCTTCATGTTCTTGTTAGATTAGTGATAGCCAGCTTTAAAAGCGATTCCGTTTTGGCGTTCCACCATTTTTAAGGTAAGGTCATTCTTGATAAAGTTCAAATGAATGAGATTAGTGATAGCCAGCTTTTATCTGTTTTACTTGTTGTTTGAGTATTTTTAATTGTGTTCACTTTTCTGTTTGAGTGCTTTCAATTGTGTTCACTTTTTCTCCTCACTGCAACCCCTCCTTCTTGTTAGCTTCGTATAAGCCCCGAGACGTTAAACGCAACGAAAATTAAAATTTTAATTAGAAAACTATATTATAATTAGCGATCAAATCGCCCATCTCGTTGCTATTACGATGTGGATCACATGCATAAAAGGATGTCGATTGAATAGTTAAGAGCATCCAACCTTTCTTGCTCTCCGGTTGATGTTGGTTACTTGAACTTTATCAAGAATGACCTTACCTTAAAAATGGTGGAACGCCAAAATGGAATCGCTTTTAATTGTTGTTCACGGAAGGAAACACATGTGTCTTCCCTCTAAAGTTAGTCCACACCACCTATGATGGAATCACCCTCAAACCTATACTAGTAGGTATTGGAGGATTAAGGTAGATCAACTATTGATCTATGGAGAAATCAAGGGAATTTTTCTCTTTTGGAGATGAGTAATGAACATAAGACCAATGTTAAAGTGAAAGCTAGACTTTCTAGCTTTGAAGCAAAGAAAGTCTAAGAGCTAGAGAACAAAAAGAAAGCAAGAGTTTTTGTATATTTGTATGTAGAAATATAGTATGTAAATCTCTTGCCTTCTACCCCTTTTATATAGGCATTTCTTTGTACTGGATACAATGAATGTAGAGAAGTCCTTTTGTCTTTCTCTTGGATAACACCTGTCTTCTTCATAGACAAGTACTAGCATGACTCATCTTTTCTCCTTTTACACTTGTCTTCTTTATAGACAAGCTTTAGCATGACTCATATTTTCTTCTTTATCTAAAGATGAAAACAAGTCATGTCTATGTTCAATGAATCTTAACATGTGGGCTTGTGGGCTCAGGCTAAGGTCTTGGGCTTTATCTTAATTCTCAATTGGACTAAATCCAATTTTAATTGATTTCCAACTAATTATTTAGCCCATGGTATTTAATTCTTTAATTAAGTATAAGCCCAAATCATTTAATCTAATTAATTAGTTTTCAAGCTCAAATAGATTAATCATAATTAATCTATCACAAGTTTTACTTAATCAAATTAATGCTTGTGAATTTAGACTCCAAAATAAATAATCATATTATTTAATATTCCCATGAAATGATTTCATAAATCATTTCAATCCATTAATTTAACTCCTTAAATTAATTGATTTATTCTCCATAATTAATTCAATAAATTAATTCCAATAATTCCATCATGGATTTGTGTGTGACCTTTTACATTCACTACTCAGCTAGGCTTGGGCTTGTATCATATATGCAATTTAATTAGCAACTTACTTGCATTAGATTAATTAGATCTTATCATAATTAATCACCCTCAATTAACTTCTTAATTGGAGGGTACCCGTCACCATGGGTGGCCATCTAGCAATGGTCCATGACACTAGAGAATAGGTGAATCATTGCGTGGACCTGTGAGCTACACGTACCATGCAAATACGATCCCTCTGTTACTAACCTCCCGATCAAAGTCTAGGGCATGGAATTAGTTATCGGTTTCCATTATCGATTTTGATGTCTATGTATCAACTCTTCAAGTTATGCTTCCAATTCATCAATATAGGAAAAATCCTTTCTCCTTTTTGATCAATAGCAATTGCCATGGGCTTCGAGGAATGCATAATGTAGAGAACATAGGAGGTTCAATATCATCTCGTGATAAGTAGCAGATCCTATCTTGGAACTCAACAACCTACATGCATGCTTCAACTATGCCTGAAACATGATCATATAGTGATCCAGGATGAAACCTGAGACTACATTGGACATGATCAAGTCATAGCCATCCTATGCACAAGGTTATTGTGGGACCTCAAGTCTAAGGACTAGCTAGTGCACTATCGTAGCCTAGAAGTTCTAGTCATACCGATCATGCCATATAGGGCTTCTATATGACAACTCCTGTGAGTCAATTCAGTGAACTTGATAACTCGTTTATCAAGCACCCACTAAAGTGCGTAGACGTCATACGTCGCTGTCTATGAAACTCGACATTTATCATATGAACGCTTCACTTAGTGCAAGTCTTCAAGGAATGGTCGATGCCCTGTCTCGACCAATTCATCGAGTTGGAATTTTATATATTGGTTTTTAACTTCAAATGCCTAATGTTATGTTCAATATATGCACATTTGTAATCTCTTCTAATTTTTTAAATTAACAAGTCCTAACAATTAATTTATATATATACATATTCTATACTATTATAGTTTATAATAATATAATTTTATTAAAAAAATATACCAATAATTGAAAAAATATAAAAAAAATTTATACAAATAACTACAAGCTCGAACTCGTCAATCGAGCTTGAGCTCGAGCTCGAACTGTACGAGCTCGAGCTCGAGCCATACCCTTCAAAATCGAGCTCGAGCTCGCCAAAAATGGTCGAGCTCGACTCGAGCTCAACTCGTTGCCACCCGTAAGTTGATCAACAAAAGTACATGTTCAAGCTAGCTTTCTTCGAATTATTTGGAAATTTCATTGAGTTCTAGGTTTGAAAAGATCTTTACAAGTACTAAATTTCTTTTTCAAAATGCGTATAACTAGGATCCATGCTCAACCACTGTAGCACCCTCTAACGGCACTACGACTATATCTTCCCTAAATATCACACTTAATGTAAATCCTAATTATATGTATAATTAGGCACATAATGTAGTCCCTGTTGAGTATATATACACATAGTCTCATCATCACAAAAAGAATATTTAATATCTCATCCACAAGATCATGTATACATATATCAAGTACAACAAAAATGAGACTATTATAATTAGTTCACATACTATTCTCGCTTTTAATTCAAAATGAGACGTCTATTTCTATTTATGATGAGGAGAAAACTGCATACTGGCCCCACCTGACTGGAATGCAAAACGTGGACCTATCTGTCGTGAATAGACACAGCAAAGTCTACACCTGAAAATATTAGCAGAGGGATGAGTCTGCAACTCAATAAGTAAATAACCGGTACCACTATACACGCACCTCAATTATATCAACAAGACAAAAACAAGCAACGTATATAATATAATCAACTTAATCAAGCACATTTTATTTTATTTCTCCACGTAGTCATCCCATAACACGATAACCAATCAAACTTGTCTTTTCCTAGTTGGCTTACCAGAAAGGTGATATAGTGTTTTTCTCCACCAACACAACCTCACTATTCATTCATATATATACATGAATCCCCTTGGCATGCCACACAGACTCATCAATCTCATTTCGCATCATAGCTCTTTTCACATCGCATCATAGCTCTTTCATATCATTTTGCCACATAGGCTTTTCAACAACATCAAGGGGTATTCATATTATAATTACATTCGATTTCCATTACTCCCTCGATTCCACATATCACCGTTCTTGTAAGCCAACTAGCTACATAAAACCACATAGCAGCATTTTTCAAGTACAAGCACATATCACTGATATCAAACAACCAATGGCATATCTTTCTCATTTCACTTTCACGATATAATCATTTCAAGGTAATCATAAACCACTCGTACAGTTTAAAATAGATTAGTCAAGCACGAATCATAGGCTCACATAAAAGTAATATCACCAAGAAATGAAACATATATAAATAATACTAATTATTTACGTACACAACATTAATAGGAAAAAGGAACATATATAAGCAACACTAATTATTTACTTACCTCGATCTTATACAGATTTAGTTAGCTGATATGAAGTCGATCATCTACTTTATCCCCGTGTCCTATCATAAGGTATAATGCGTATAATTAATATCTAGAATGTCAATTTCTAAATAAAATATTACATAGTATTTATATATATATATTTCACCAATCTCTCAATATTTCATTAAACCCTTCATCCTATTATAACTACTATTCATAATAACAATTCTTGAATTATATTTATCTCAAAATATACTTATCTTTACTAAATGTAACACTTTCAAATATATTCTATAATATTTCTCAAATAAAATTTTCAACCCGATTAAACTAAGCCAATCAATTATAGAAATTATTAAATTTAGTAAATTAAGCAGTTTAAGCCATTAATTATAACACCCCTAATTCAATTGAGACATTTAACCAGGCGCTAATTATAAATACTCAAATTCATAAAATTTTCCTATTAAACACTAAATCGAATAGTATAATTAACATTCAGTAAATGCACTAATTAAATATAATTTATATATTAATTAATAAATAATTTATAACTAAAATCTGCTTACTGATTTAATCGCACCTCCACTATATGTTTGTGTGTGTAACTTTGTTGATGTATAAAGTTTGTGTGTGTGTGTGTGAACAAAGTAATTAAAAGTAAACTGATGGGTGCGTCAGCACCCATCATTATCCAACCTTTTTTTTATTTTTTTTAAATTTTAATAAATTTTTTCAAAATACCCATTGCGTCCTTTCTAATTTCTTAATTAATATAATTTACTCCCAAATATTATATAAAGCTCCAATTCACTCCGTTCAAGTCTTAATATGATCACAATTTAATCTATAATATATCTACTAATTAACTAAATTTTCTTAAATAATTACCAATTAACCCCATAATTATGTATAAAAATTTATGGGCGTCACAACCACCAAGACCAAAAGAAACAATGCGTATATGTGTTGAATTTCTATTCTTCTTCTTGGAATTTTTAGTGCTTGATAGTGAACCATGTCTAGATGGGGCTTTTGTTGTGTTATATTACACTTCATGAATATTATTTCAACAAATGAATTAGATTTAAAGAATTAATGAGTATACAAATCATGTTCACCTTGTCAAATCCTAATCAAAGTGTGTCTCTTTAGAAAAGGTTGAGTAGGAATAGAAAATTGTGTTTTCTATAAATACTCAAAACACACACACACACACACACACACACACATTAATCTCTACACATCATGTCATCTCTCTCTCTCTCTCTCTCTCTCTCTCTCTCTCTGTCTCTCTCTTTCAATCTCGTCCACTCTCTCCTACTCGCTTCAAGTTTTCCTTTGTTCTTCTTGATTTATTCAAGGTAGAACATAAGAGACATTGATAGCATTAATCAATAGCGTTGTATCGATGTCTCTTCCATAAATAACATCTTGCTAGCACGAGAGTCCGTTACTTTTTGGTGAAGCGTGTGGACGATTTTGAGGGTCTCTATATTGAGATCTTGGTGGCAAAACGGGGAACAACGCGTGTAGCCGAACGAAGAAGACTACGAGGGTAAGTTTTCTCTTTACGTTTCTTGTTCTCCAAAATTCTATAGCATCCATGTTGTGTCTTTCTTGAACATGAAGATACACCAAACGCCCGGGAGAATCAAGGGCACACCCCTTGATCCGTTATGCATGTTTAATTTGTGTTTAATTCCGTTTATTTTATGCTTTGCAATTATATATTCGCAACCCCGCGCTTCCGCCGCGCCTCTCCCGGGCCGATCCGCACGTTACATACTTTATTTTGCATAACGACCTATACTTGCCCTCCATTTTTATGCTAGTATGTTGAGTTTTTGTTTTGTGTCGCCAAATAGACATTGCTTACAATGCCCTAAAAAAATATGATACCCGATTTGTGTACATAATTTCTATGTTATATAACAGATTCACGAAATTAACACTGTGGACTATAAGTATCCCACCAAAAAAGGTTGAATATTTGCTTCTATTGCCGAAAAACCGAAAAAGTATATCTATGTATACACGACCTTTATGGTTAATAAATTTATATTGCATAATTATTATTTAATTTTCGGTGTTTATATCACGTTGCACATGACTTCGTGCCATACATACTGTCAGTTTAGTTTCTGTTGTCCTTAACCCACAACTTTTACGATGATTATGAATCTCTACTTTGAACTAAACCGTATTGCATTCACGAACTACATGCACCAAGCTTATACTAGATATGAAATTAGTATCTATGTTTGTATAGGTGGCGAGACTACGCAGAATCTGTGATCTGATTGCCATCCAACATATTATGTTCGACGTTGCTGTCGTTGTAGCCTTGTTTGTGTATGACCTTACTTATTTGAAAGCTAGAACTCTTTCGGAACGACGCATTAGGGCAAGGCAGTACACAACGAATTAAATCCCTAAAATAGTTAGGCACCTTAGTAGGTTGGTTGCGTTCAATGATTTGACTTGTCTTAGGAACCTCCATATGGACCATAACACATTTGGTCGTCTATGTTATTTACTAGAACATTCTGGGGGGCTATTAGATACCAAATTTGTTACGATACTAGAACAAGTTGCCATGTTCCTTAGCATAATATCGCATCACAAAAAAAAAAATTGCAGTCAAGCATGACTTCTTAAGTCAGGTCGTGCGGTAAGCAAGCACTTCCACGTCGTACTAAATACGGTCATCATGTTGCATCATATTCTGCTTGCACGTCCAACACCTATAGCTGCAAACAGCAACGACGCACGCTGGAAATGGTTCAAGGTAATTACATTAATTATGTTTATATGGTATTCATTCAACGATGAACTCTTAACGATGCTTTAGTTTCTATCTGTCATAATGTGTAAATTGCTATCGACGCAGGGATGTCTTGGTGCATTAGATGGAACATTCATTGATGTGCGTGTGGATGAGCAAGATAAGGGTCGTATCAAACGAGGAAAGGGCACATCGCAGTCAATGTGCTTGGTGTTTGTAACCCTAACATGAATTTCATTTATGTTCTAACCAGTTGGGAAGGGAGTGCAGCAGACAGTTGTGTCCTACGAGACGCTGTGACCAGGCCCAAATGAAAGCCAATAAATGGCATGTGGATCGTCTAGGGAGTAGCGCAAATGCGGAAGCGCGATATAAAAATAAAAACATGAAATTTAAACATGCTTGTACATAAATATAAATAACACGTTCAAGGGGTGTTCCTTTGAACCTCCCGGGTGTTCGATGTATCTCATGAATAAATGAAGCATACCAATCACGGTGGCCATAGGCTTATAATCGAAGACATAATAAAAAGAACCTACCCGGTTGTACTTTTGTCTTTAAACCGCCACACGCGTTGTTTCCCTAATCTAACAATCTCCCACTTGACTTAAAGCCAATCGCCTATATGCCTATTCCTCATCTTCTCAAGATGTTGCGTATGAGCAATTTGTGACATAAACTTTGTCAACGGATCTGTTGTGTTGTCTGCTGAGCTGACACGGTCCATCCGAACGTCACATCTTCCTACCATTTCCCTTAAAAGGTGGTAGCGTCTAAGAATGTGCTTGGATCGGTGATGGGATCTCGGTTCCTTTGCTTGCAATATTGCTCCGTTGTTTCTCATCCAAACCGCTTCTTTGGCAGCTTCTGAAACTGCTATGTTGACTGGACATCTAGGGGTAAAGCACTGTTTCGGTGCGGACCGCCAGAGCGGTACCAAATCGAGGCAAACTCTGAATACTAGATATAACCTCAAAATAACAGGGGTCAAGGTCGGTCAGTGAGACGATAGGGGATAAGCTTCATCGTCGAGAGGGAAACAACCCGGATCACTATCTAAGGCCCCTAAATGATTGCTCAGTGATAAAGGAGGTAGGGGTGCAGAGACAGCCAGGAGGTTTGCCTAGAAGTAGCCACCCTTGAAAGAGTGCGTAATAGCTCACTAATCGAGTGCTCTTGAACAATATTGAATTTTGTGGTTCCAAACCAAGCAAAGTAGAATATTTTTAAATAATATCTTTAAGAAAAACATGCAAAATAAATAAAAATATTTTCAAAAAATTAATTCTAAAAATAAAACAAGAAAACCAGCCGAAGGCGGCTGAGGGCTGCCGCTGCCTGCAGCGCCCTACCGAAACAGACAGGCTGGCAGGTCCAGCCTGCAGCCTGCGCACGCTATCAGGCCGGGCGGGCGCGCACAGGCCCCCTGCCTGCGTGCATGCGCACCTGGCCGCGCCTCTGCGCGTGCGGCCGCAAGCAGGATCTGCTTGCCTCACGTGTAGTGGCAGCACTGGCCGCGCGGCCACGCACAGGCGCCCTTGCCTGTGCGCGCTGCCCTGGCGCGCACTGGGCATGCTCGTGCGCGGGGCTTGACTAGCCACGCGTCTGCCCTGTGCGCGCGCGTCTGGCAGCGCATCCAGCACGCAACCGGTAGTGTCGCTTGCTGCATGCCTGGCCGAGCGGCCGCACACAGGCTCCTCTGCCTGCGCGCACGGTCAACAGGCGGCTGCCGTATGCTACGTTTTCTGTTTTGTTTTATTTTTCTGCTTCGTTTTTCAAGAAATCATGAATACCAAGAACACCAAGATTTCATGTAAAACAATACGATAAATCTCATGGAAAACGACATGCTTAAAATGTAAATAAAAGCAACGTAAATCATGCTTTACACGTATAGCACATAAAACCCTAGGCCTATACACCGAACTGGGCTCTGATACCACTGAAACCCAATGAATGACGTGTGGATCGTCCCGGGAGGAGCCCGAATGCGGAAGCGCGATATAAAAATTAAACATGAAATTTAAACATGCTTGTACATAAACATAAATAACACGTTCAAGGGGTGTTCCCTTGAACCTCCCGGGTGTTTGGTGTATCTAATGATTAAATGAAGCATACAAATCATGATGCCTATAGGGTTAAAATCGAAGACATAATAAAAGGAACCTACCCAGTTGTAGTTTTGTCGTCAAACCCCTACACACGTTATTCCCCATTTTGCCACCAAGACTCCAATAGTAGGAATCCTCTAAATTGTCCACGCAATCCGTCCGGTTTCTTGATCCCCGTGGTAGCAAAAAACCAACTGTATATATATTTAGGGAGGACGGATCGACCAAGCGTTATTAATTAACGTGATCAATCCTTCTAAAGTTTACAAGGAACTAGAAACTTTCTTGGAGGAAAAGGGTGGGGACACGAGAGAGAGAGAGAGAGGCCGAGCCATAGTGTGTGTGTGTGTGTGTGTGTGTGTGTGCTCACAAGTTGATCATCCTTCTCAAGTTTCATCCTAGGAGTATTTATAGAAGTGGAATCCTATTCCTCTTCAAACTCTAACTCCAAGAAGCATGGTTTGACTAGGATTTTGACCTAGTCAAAGGCCTAGTCAAATTAGACTTAGATTAGTCAAACTAATCTAGGCCTTTGATCTCATCCGTCCCTCACTTTGATTGATTAATTATGAAATATTTAAATCCTATTTAAATAAACCATAGGGCTTTAAATAAATAATTAATATTTATTTTAAGCCCATTTTATTGATTCCAATAATTCTAATTTATTAGTTAATTCCATTTAATCTAATTAAAGGAATCAAATACCTTGTCACAGGCGGATTGTGTGTGACTTTTTAGGTTCACCCTCAGCTAGACTTGGCCGAATCCCCAATTATCTCATGAAGGGAATTCGTCTGTCACCATAAGTGACCGTCTAGCAATGGTCCATGGCACTAGAGACTAGGTGAATGTTTATGGCGTGAACATGTAGGCTCTTCAGTACGTTTATCCTTCCATCTACAATCTCACAACTTAGAGTCTAGGGCATGGATCTATAGGTACCCATTCTTGACTTAAGCCTTGGCTTGTCTACACTAAACATCACAGGGGTCCTACCCATTGTTCAGTTATTGTGGTCATAAATTTATTAGGGACGAGTCTCAGAGTAAAGTGAGATATTACTGTCAACTTTCTGACAGGAGATCGATCGTCTCTTAGGACCTACTATCACACTACACATCTTGACTGCACTAGATAGAGCTTATGACAACCGAGTCAGTGGAATTGGTAGCCTCTTGCCACATCTAAGATGCAGGCACGGTGTGTAGGTGATCCCAGTAATCCCTCAAGTCTGAGGATCAAATTTGTACCGTTGGAACCGGGAATACAAGTCATACCGGCCGACCCTGCTCAAGGTCTTCCATATGACGATTTCCACGAGTCACCTCAGTCAGCTGCCACCTAGCTGGCTGACCCACTAACATTGCATGGACGAGCCTCGTCACTTGTCGATGAAACACGACTGCAATTGCTTAGTGCAAGTCTCACACGGATTCTCGATACCCTATCTCAATATTCCTTGACTTGGAGTGTTTCAGATCGATCTACAAAAACTGATTTCATGAACTTCCATCTAATGCGCAATTCCAGTTTCTCGGAATGTCCTTTCGGTCTGTAGGATTTGCTTGTGCAGTGAATAATTAATATAAAGCAGTAAGTGAACACAAATAAAGTATTGAGCCAAATGAATATCACTTTCTTATTCATGACAATTATTAAAACACCGAAACTGTTCAGACATAGGTTATATTTGCCGAATCAGATTGGTTTCACAGTCACCTATTCTAACACCAACGGCTTGTGAGTCCCCAATGGTAATAACTGTTTTTAAAACGTTTTACAACATCTAGCATTAGTGGCGATTCATAAAAAAATGTTAACGGGGATTAATATTTAGCTATCGCGGGGAATTATTACTTGTGTGATAATGGTTATACCGACGTTGATGGCTTCTTGACATCATACACAGGTGGCCCCCAAAACCGCGAAGAGCTATTTAACTTGAGGCATTCCTCTACTAGGAATGTAATTGAGAGAACGTTTGGACTTTTGAAAGTCTGAGGGGGTATTTTGAGGAGCCCTTCATTTTATCCAATCAAGATTCTAAACAAGATTATACTTGCCTGTTGCCTACTGCATAACTTCATCCATTCTGAAATGCCTAATGATCCATTTGAGCACGAGATTCAAGAAGTACGGGACGTTAACGGTGACCAAAGTGTGGAAGTTGTATCGACAATAGATCCTAACCCCGCTTGGTCCTCTTGGAGGGGTGAGTTGGCCACTTCAATATACAGTGAATTGTATCAACGTGGCTGATGCATAAATGGAACTGATTTTGGTTTAAAGAGGATCTGAATTTGTTTTGTCGTGTGCTGTGAACTTGTAACGCCACACATGCGGATTTGATGCATTTATTACTTATTTTTCTGCAAACCATAATGATAATTTTCGGTGGTTATTGTGACAAATTGAAATTAAGTTGCCTTGACCTCTTATGAATTTCTTGCATTTAACCTGTATGGACGGATTTTATTTACGTTTCATTGATATAGCACACTGCCAATACAATCTAATGTGCATATGTAACTAATGAACTTTTGTGTTTTCAAGTTGGTTGATGTCGGGTTGTGGGAGTGTTTCATAGTGAGGCAAAATAAATGGCCATCGTGATGAAGGGTGTAGCTGACGACGACGACCTTCAAATAAGGAGAAAAAAGCATCAAAGCGTACATGGTCGGCACGTGAGGAAGAGACACTCATCAATGCATTGAAGTCTATTGTTGCTAGTAGCTGGAATGTGACAACGGTTTACATAATGGAAATCTTGGCCAGTTGAAAGCATACTTATCGCGTGTTGTACCAAATTGTGATCTGAAGGCCGAGCCACATATCACTTCAAAGATTCAGGTGTGGAAAAGACAATATTCTTCACTTGTTGGGATGATGTCGAAAAGTGGTTTTGGATGGGATGAGAACAAATGCATGGTGACGGTGGATGAGAACAACAAAGATGTCTGGGGAACATATGTAAAGGTACGCTTCAACATGCATTGTCTGTACCTACTTAAACCTTTACTATGATTTTGGGGGATGCTATATACATAAAAGCACTATTGATGTTGGTTTTAATTGACGAAAAACCGCATATAGATTGATCCTAATGCAACGACAATGCAATACAAGTCATTCCCACACTTCCCCGTCTCGAGAGAGATATTTGGTAAGAATCGTGTCAATGATAACGGGGGAACTGATCATCATCGGGAAGAGACGGAAATACGCCAGCCTACTGCGGATTTGGATGACAAGTGTCGTGGACCTACTGTGGAATAGAACCTAGAGACTGGGTTTACTGGACTTGATAATGATCCGCCCTTGACATACAATATGATCGCTAATCCTACTGGCAATGAATCTTTTGCAACAAAACGCACCAGTGGGTCCTCGAGGAAGCGAAGGGTAGAGGACCCACTTACCGAGCTACCGCAGTTAGCCAACAAGGTGGCGACATTCTGTGATTCTGCGAATACGCGTATGGGAAAGCTAGCGAGGGTACTGAGGGTGAATTCAGTGGTCCAGACGTTCGTGCTGGTGTATTGGTTGTTGTACGGGAACTGACATATTTTGATGAAAACGAACGTTAACTCCGTATGTCAGTTCCCGTACAAAATTGACAATTAAAATGAATAATTGATGATTAAATCCATAACCCCAATATTTTCTCTTACCCCTCCAAAATTTCATCTCCACATCTTTAAACAAAAATCCCAACACTTGTCTGTACCTCCTCACCTACATCAGAGTCTAGGTTCACAACCTCAGGTTGTTGTTCCTCCTTGAACTTTGCTCCCACCAGTAAGCCTTTGCAAAGCTATGTTCCTGCATTAGTTAAATAAATATGACCATTAGCACATAGAGTTCGTTACACGTTAAAAATGAACTGGAATATTTTACCCGAAAAAACCTATCCCACGCCTCGCTTTGGCCAAGTACCCTATTGGTCGCTATATTCTAGTAGAACTCCAGATCCCCAAGTATCTGTCCAAACGTCTTGAAACGGAGTTGCAAGAGTTCGACCTGGCCCACGCAAAAGTTTAGTCCGACCTTTACTAGTGAGATGCCATTAACAACGCCTCCAGCGAATGAGATGGCATTGTTAGTCCAAAAGCTTCCAAGACGGTTGTTCCTAGCCCCGTTCCCCCTTCCAAGCCAGTGCGTTGATGAAGGTTATGTCATGGCGCCAAGTCCACCTAGGTGTGTAGAAGAACTTAGACTATGGAGGGGCGCGTCGCTTGTTTACCATCAGGGGTGTGGTGTCTCAACTTGTGGAGTGTGTTTTATTTTTTCCGAGAGAGTTAACTTTTTCCATGGTAGAAAGGGTTTATAAAGACCCAATAAAGAGATGAAGAGCCACGCCCGTGTATGAGTTAGGAATTTTTTTGTAGCATTTGAAGAGCCAAACCGCGCCTTCACACTGTTCAATACAGTCATCAATTGCGCAGTCCGCCTCCCATTGCGCGATAATTATACATTACCAATTTCCCATGCATCTTGCATGGGCTGGCATGTTACGTCCCTTCGTCGTAAGCGTAATAATAACACCACAAACTGTTCCATTTGCAGCATTTAAATGATTCTTGCATGATACACGATGGTTCGCAGGACCCATGAGGTGATACAGGGAACCTGCTCGACCGTCGATTACCAAAAGGCACATTTTTACACCGTCAAGATGCAAACTGATGTGGACTCCTCGCCATTTAACACGTTAGCCATATACTGATATATATATATATATATATATATTCCTTGAAATCATTTTTAGTTTGTGGAGAAGTTTAAAAATGTATGTTTTGTAAAAATTGTGTCTTAACTTTTATCAAATTTGCAGTCAATATCATTTATGATTGATTTGTTACTAAAGAGAACTGAAGTAAAAAAAAATTATATGAAGGAATAAAATACATTGAGGTCGAAACCTCACCAAGTTTCTTGTGGATACTGATATATATATTAATTTGAACTAAAATTATCTTTTAGTAGCTGGAGAAGCGAAAAAATATTCGTTTTGTACCAAAGACACCAAAGTTATCACTTAAACGATAGTTACATGTTTGTGGGTTGACTTTAACGCGTCATGCCTATTTCGACATACTCCAATTATCTAACCAAATGGTGTATTTATGTCTTTTTAAAGAATGCAATATCCCCTAGAAAAACATCCAACATACCATGCAAAAAAAAATCACATATGAATAGACAAGTTTTGGTTATGTGAATAACGTTTCAGAACCTTTCCAAAAAAACACATATAACATACCAAAAAGGTATCAAAACATTAACCAACATAACCAAGCAAATATAAAGTTTTGAAGTGCAGCCAAACATACTAAAATCTAACTACAAGACATCATCGAAAAACACAACCAGCCAACAACCCAAAGTTTTTTAATCAGTCTCATTCCCTTCAGAGTCAAGGTCCACCACTTCTACCTGCTTGCCCTTGGAGTCACGGTGTACCACATTTGTCTGTTGCCCTTTGTCCCCGCCATCTCCAACCAGCTGCAAGTCTTCATCGTCACTACTCAAACCGTCAACGGCACCTGGACAGTCCATTACCAAACCATGTGGGGGACGATTGTTCCTCTCAATATTCTCTTTTGTCTTGTCCTCGAATACAGTCCGAAGTTGATCCTACTGAGGCTCACCGACCCACCAGTACGCCTTTGTGAAGGAGTTCTCCTGACAACAAAAACATTAATAGGCAGTAAATCCGGACTTGCGAAATCCTCCATTAGAGTCACAAGCATGCAACTTATTTTTATATAGCAGTTGCCATAAAGAAAAATAATCGGAAGCTATATTCTTACCCGAAATATACATTTTCAAGCATCAAGATTAGCGAGAACACGGTTGTACTCGACGTTCCAGTAAAAAACTGGGTCTCGAAGTATTTGGTCAAATGTGTTGAACCTTAGTCGCAAAAGTTCAACCCTGTCTCTATAGTAGTCGAGGTCGTACTGGATTCGCGAGAAGCCGTTAACCACCCGCCAACCGAAGAGAATGGCGTCAAGATCTGGTTGTTCTTGTGATAGCTGCTTATGTCCTCGCCCCGCCATTAACACAAGGGAGTCGAAAAGACTGAGTCATGACGCTTCGTCCACCCTAGTGTGTAAAAGAACTTGGACTGGGGTGGTGCACGGCGTTTGTAGCCCATTTTATCATGTTGCGGAGTTGGGAGTAGGGTTGTGCAATTCGGTTTTGAAAACAGAACCGAACAGAAAATTTGGTTAACTGAATTTTCAGTTCGGCCATTTTGAAAATCGAACCGAACAACAGAGTTCGATTCAGTTTTCTGACCGAAACAATTCGACTTTTTTGGTTTTAAACTGGAAAAAAAAAACCAAAAAAAATAATAAACAAAATTGTCTTTTAGTTTAAATTTTAATTTTGACCAAAAATACCTATTAAAAAATATAAAAATATAAAAAAAATAACAATTGAAAAAATAGGATACGAATACATTCCATTCATTCAAATATACGCATTCCATTTCAAAATATGAAAATAACAATTCAATATTTCAACAAAAAGTTTAACACGACAATATATTGAATAACAAAATAACATCCATTACGAGTTTGAAGCTCCGTCAGCTTTGAGAATCTTGACTGAGAATCCGTCGATCTGAGATTGAAGCTCCGTCAACTTACTACTAAAAGCAAAACCAAAAAAGAAAGACATTATATGACAAATTATAAATAAAATTATAAAAGTACATGAAAAAAAAAAAAAAAAGCATACTTACGTGACATGTGACATCATAATCCGATGATGGTTGACTCTAAGCCAACACTTAATACGGCATCTACAAATACAAGATAAATCATGAAGAACAAAATTTTAATTTATCAAATAAAAGATGTCAATAATGAATAAACTAATATTCTCAATAAACGAATAAATATTAAATTAACATATACCTTTTACAATTTTTTCGATCATGTCATAGTCCTCTTCAACTAGTGTTACCGGAGCGTGCCGTAGTCAATCTCGGCTATAAATCCCACCCACCAACATTACAACTAATTCATACCCACCCACCAAAGACAGTCGATAAAATGAAAACATAATTAACATTAGAAGAAGAAAAGCAAAGTTGATAGTCAACAGTAGACTGCCTCAAACACCCACCTCGCCGGAATCTCGTCACCTTCGGTGTTCGGCACAGCCGCCCGTCGCAGTTCTCTCTCTCTTAAAAAAATCACTATCGTGCGTCCCGCTTTTCTCTCTCTGACTCTTAGCCGCCGTCGCCGTCGCCGGTCTCGTCTCCTGCCTCTCTCGCCGTCGAAGTCTCTCTCTCAATCTCACAGTTTCAAAGTCAAAGACTCAAAGTTCTGAAATTATTTTTTGTGCTCACAGTTTGAAACTTTGAAGTGATGAAGATGAAGTTAGAATGAAGATTAGTAAAGCAGCATTATATATTATATAATAATATAATAATAATATTATTATTATTATTAAAATATATATATATATATATAAATTGGTTTTCGGTTTGGTCCGGTAGACCGAACCATATACACTGAACCGATTTTTTTGTTTGGTTTTCGGTTGGAACTGAATTTTCGGTTCGGATGATTTTTTTCGGTCCGGTCAGTTTTTTCACACCCCTAGTTGAGATGAAATGAGGGCGGTGTCAAGAACTTGTAACCAAGGGGTCACATATAAAGACGAAGGTAGCAGGCTTTTGGAGTGTAGGGTTTGCTTTTAGTAAGCCTTTTGAAAGGACGTATTCCATCCAAAAAGCCGAAGTAAATACACACCACGCCTTTATTCACTGAAGAACGGAACTCAAGTAGTCTAAATAGGGAATAGAAACATCAAAGCTGTGTTATCATTTATGGAGGGATGAATTATTATTTATTATGTTGTTGAATTATCACTATTCTTCGTTAAAACAAAAAATCCCTATTCTTGTGAGTAGTAAACCAATTCAGAACCCTTTGAAAAATTGTGAATCGTTTAAGAAGGTGTTTTTAACCCTTAAACATTTTTCAAATAAAAAAGACATTTTATTTGTATAATAATTTACCCAGTTTATTAATATGTGAGATATACCAATTTATCAATTTTATTGAATGTAGGGCTATTTTAATAATGTGACTTTCTTTAATTATTTTACATTGTGTTATCTTATTTAACGACTATGCCTAAACGAATAAAATAATGATAAATATTCATTATGAACCCACACAGTTTTTAGACCAACTTAGTTACGTTAATTGCTATTGAAAAATTAAACTGGGGGATGATATATTATGTCACTAACATGCACATAAGGTTCACATAGCATAACAACACAAATATACATACTACAATGATTTTTACTTCCTAATACATAAATGCTCCCATAGTCTATGTTACAAACAAAACACAAGGAACATTGATAGACGCTGAAATTGAATTTGATGAAAATGAACAACTAGGAATCACATATCCTAACATGCACTGCGATTGCAAATAAAATGAAATTCTCTCTGTGAGAGCATTATACAAACATAGCACCGCGCTTTTGAGAAAGCATATAAAAGCTGACTAAAGCCACCAAACAACACATACAAACGTACCCTAATGAACCCCCGCCCACCTCCCTGCCGCCCTACAACCATTTACTCTTGTTTCTTTAGTGGGGTTGCATTCGATGTTGTAGAGCTCGAAGCCCCTGCAGATCTTTCACTTGGTGGGGATGAATGTGCAACCTTAGCTCTCTTGGACATGTACTATGGCACACCTAGTAGGGGTAGAACAGAATTTGCATTCCTCTCGCTCCCATGGTATTCTTCAAGAACCATCCACATTGAGGACGAGGAACTATCAGAGATGTACAACATTGGTGGATGAGGGACTGCATTAGTGGGAACTGGTTCAGCATGGAGAGCTTCATTAACTGGTTGAGATGGTCCTGCTTCGTGGGCTGGCTCAACAGGTACAACTTTATTCTCGAGTGCATCAGGAGCTACTTCAATAGTGGGTTCATCTACTGTGAGGGCATCAGAAGCGACTTCATTCGCAGGTTCATCTACTGCTGCTTCAATCACACGCGTCCGGGGTAGTACCACCCAACCCTCGTTAGGTGCATCCACGTTAAGATCAAACCGATCGGCATAAAGATCGTCATCCCCTCCGTTGTTGGGCCTGTTGAACAAAAATGCACAGTTCCTCCCACAGGTTGTCATAAGAATTGCAGTAGCACTTTGCACGCTTGTTTTGCTGTAAGGAAGAATTTATTAGGTAGCTCACATACATATAACCACAGGTGCGTTACAAATTTTTTAATGGCGAATAAAATGAAAATATGGGGAATCAAAATATGTACCCTGCAAAAAGAACGCCAAACCTCATCTGGTGTGGTGACAAAACCCTAGGCGTTGGTTCCAAATCACTCCCTCTGTGTTAACCACCTAACGGAATAGGTGGTATCGCTCGCGGAGCCTTTCAACCCTAATTTGTGCCCACTTATACATTACCTTGGTTCCATACTTTTTGTTCACATCGTACAGTGAACACATCACAACATGGATGTTTGGGCGTCTCGGGTGAAACAACTCCGACCTTCCATGCTCGGCCAAGTTGTCCGTAAAGGTCTTTTCCATCTCCTTCGACCATTTTGCGAAGAAGAAAAGCTGTTGTTGATAATAATAACCGTCAGGCCACATGCTGACAGTTAAAGAATGAATTTGAGAAACATGGAATGGATTAGAACAACCAAATGAACTGTGTGGAAATGGTGCACGTGTGCAATGTTAGTGCCAAGGACGTCCTATTTATAAGCGGGAATCGAACAGGATTTATGCGTAGGAATAACTGGGAAGAGCATCTAGTAGAGAGTCAGAAGGGTTTCATGCACTTCCAAACTGTCTGTCATGCATTTAATACCAATCAAATCCAAGACTCAAAGTGGAAGTTTGGAGCATATTACCGTGAGTCCTTTTTTGGTTGGAAACCCTATTCACATGAAACCTACCTACCTCAATTGGAATAAATCGCGAGTAAAACAACACCAGAAGGATATATTCACATACATTAATACAGGAGTGAGATTCTTGGTTGGTGAGCTAGACTTCATCAAATGGCGGGCAATGTGGTAGCTGAGCGCGCTAACCGAAGAGATTCTGTGCAAACAAGTATTTACTTTGGAGGATTCCATATCATGGCATTGTAAATGCAGATAGAGCTCGATATCTTGCTTAGGCTGGTAGGTTTGGCATTAAATCCTCATTTATTACCCAACATGACCCATTTGATGGTAATTTAATACCATAGAAAAAAAAAGTAATTGCAACTACATTATGGATTGCAGTGGACGATAGTAAATACCAGATTATTTGTGCTTCCAGATTATTGCGCATATAATTGATACAAAATAAACACATAATAAGATAATATTTGTATAGGACAGTGCTAGAGATAGTATGGGTCTACTATAATATGGGCTAATACAATATGTTGCGATAAATATGGCCTTAAAATTCTACCAATCTTGTGTCAGTCAATTAATGATCAGGTGAAATTTAATCCACAAGTGGGGAAAAATGATAAGTTAGGGAGTGAGTGAAAGGACAAAAAGGAACACAAAACTTAGTAGAAGATCATGTGGGTCCCATAGATTGGTAATCTTGCACCCCCAACCCATATTGTAATAAGGACCGAGTGTGGATTGATGGCAGGTTGTCAGACATAGTAGTGGATCAGCGCGAATTTTAGTAAACGCCACAATAACCCCTACTAGCCTCTATCTCAGGCCTAATAGATCAAGGTAAACATGGCCTAAATGTATTATTGCAACATGTCTCATATGAGGTTGGATACAGAACTTGTGCAGCTTTTTTAAGTTTTAAAGCTCCTGTTTTTTATAGGATAGTGTTTTTTCTTAAAATAAAAATTACGAGACTCCAAGCAAAGTAGACAACACCTAGTGCACATGATTTTAGTTGCATTGCGCTAGTGGACATCAATGTGTTTGGAGTCCTCTGTCGGAACCCGGCTCAGATGCATTTTCTAACATGTTCTTCTGAAGGGCTGATGAAGATGTGTGTAATATTATTTTTTAATGGAGTTTGTTTGCTTTATAAGCCCAGTGTACTTCGGCTCGACTAGTACACCAATATAACAAAGAATATTAAAATAAATATACAATAATTCACATAAAATGAGATAAATACCCACACCATTTAGTGGAATTCGAACTTGTTCATAAGATCTCCAACTTAATAAAAAGTTTTTAGGATAAAATTACAAGACTCCAACTTGAACGAATAATACCATGCACATGAGGCTCCAACCAACAACTATTATTATATAATGAGTACATAAACAAGAAATTTGAACCAAATCATTATCATAAGGCTCGAATTTGTCAAATAAGACATGCATCGACTAGAAGAAATATGACCTTTTGTCATGGTTAATTATTGATGAGAAACTAAGTACGCAAAAGTAACACAACCATGGTGGGTAGCAAAGCAGGTAAGTTTATTTATCGAAGAAGATTCGATACAGTTCAGATGGGGGTCAGCTTTATAAATAGAGCTTAGACCCTTATTAACCGCTAATAACAACTTAACTGTTGTTAACTACACTAACTAACTAGCAACCGCAACAATAACATAGAAGCGCGTTTTACTTAAAGAAACGCACCCACGCCTTCATTAAGTACAAAAACAAAGAAACGTAAAACGTAAAACATAAAACTTGAGCAGGGACTAACTCTTTTCCCTGCCTTAGGTTCTGAAATAGGCAGCTTGGCAACTTAGCACCTTTTCCTATTACTAGAGTTCTCAGCTTACACCCCCTCCTCAAGTTAAATTGGTGTCAAATTGACCAAGCCTAACTTGGACAACAAAAGCAAGAATGTAGGACTTGTAAGTGTCTTTGTGTAAATGTCCGCTACCTATAGCTGTGAAAGGACATGTTTGGGTGCTATGAAACTTGCCTTGTACTTGTCCCTAACAAGGTGACAATCGATTTCTAAATGCTTCATCCTTTCATGGAAGATGGGGTTAGCTATGATGTGAAGGGTCGTCTGGTTGTCACAAAGGAATGGAATGGGCATGTGCACGTGAACATGGAGATCCACCAATAAATTGTAGCAGTTGACCCCATGTTTCTGTATTTAACTTCGGCCATTGATCTCGAGACGGAGTTTTGCTTCTTTTTCCTCCAAGATATCAAGAAGAAGCCTAAGAGAATACAAAAGCCTATTAACGACGCCTTGTGTCCAAACAAGAGCCCCAATCAGCATCGCAATAGGCAACTAAATCTCTAGTGCTTCCTGTTGTAAAGAAAAGCCCCTTGCTTGGGGAACCTTTTAGATACCGAAGTAAATGAAGCATGGCATCCCAATGATGTTTACACATATTCTGGATAAACTGATTCAGCTGTTGTGTAGCATGACAAATGTCCGATCTAGTGAATCCCAGGTAGAGCAATCTCCCCACTAGTCTTTTGTAGGATTCAGGGTTGGTTAGAGCAATTCCTGCCTCACTGGAAAACTTGATGCCTGGTGGAAGAGGTATGGTGGTTGTCTTGGTGTATGGCACTCTGTTCTCCAAGATGAGATCCTTGATATACTTTGACTGAGTTACTACAATCTCTTGCTCAGACCTGGCTAATTCCAGAACCAGGTAGTACTTGGCAGCTCCAGATCCTTGATTGTGAATTTGCTGTCAAGATACTGTTTGATCTCTTGGATGTGGGTTTCAAACTTACCTACAATGAGAATATCATCAACATACACAAAGTAAAACCAACAAACCTGAAGGTGTGGGCTTAGTGAACAAGCAGTGGTCGTGCTGGGACCGCACAAAGCCAAAATCTTCAAATCTTGTAAGTGAACTCAGCATTCCATTGTCTAGAGGCTTGTTTCAATCCATATAAGGATCTTTTCTTACACATATGTCCCTGTGGCACATTATCACTTTTTGGTGGTTTCATATATATTTCTTCATCAAGAAAACCGTGTAAAAACTCATTGTTCACATTTATATGTTGTAGATACCAATAGTTGGCTGCTGCAACTGCCAAAAGAGTCCTCATAGTTACTGTTTTGGCCACCGAGGAAAAACTATTCACATAATCTATTCCCTCCATTTGACTGTATGCTACTAGCCTGGCTTTATGCTTATCCACCGTGCCATCAGCCTTAAATTTTAGCTTGTAAATTCATCTACACCCTATGGCTCTCTTGCCATCTCACAATAGAGTTACTTCCCAGGTGTTGTTGGCTTCTAAAGCATCCAGTTTAGTCTTCATGGTTGCCTTCCATTCCTGAGACTGGTTGGCTTGCTAGAAGCTTCTATCTTTTTGCAGATTTGTCAAAGAAGCCAAAAAAAAAAAAAAATGCAAAGAACTAAAACTAGTAACCAAAGGTGCAACATGAATCAATGACTGTGTGGGACCTTGGGGTATTGGAGAATCAGAGTCTGAATTAGGGAAAGGAATGTCTTGATCATTGATGGCCAAAGGGATAGGACAAGTCACACGGTCTAGTGGTTTTTCTACATAAGGAAAGGCTCCTTCATAGAAGATGACATCCCTTGATACAATTAGGGTGTGGGAATCCAAATTAAATATTTTGTACCCCTTTTGACCAATAGCATAACCTAGAAACACACAATTCAAATTTAGTTTTGTGAGGCTTCACATTAGTGGCAAAGCACATGCTTCCAAAAGTTCTCATATAGTCATAATCCGGGATTCTTTTATGCAACACCTCAAAGCGTGTTTTCCATTTTAACAACTGTGTAGCCAATCGAGTAGCAATGTAAGTGGCTGATAAGAAGGTCCCTGACCAGAAGATGCTAGGCATGTTGGCCTGAAACATAAGTGCCTTAGCTACTTGAAGTAGGTGCTTATGCTTCCTCTCCCCCACCCCATTTTGTGTTGGGGGTGTAAGTACATGTTCTTTGATGAATTATGCCTTCCTAAGTCATAAAGGTTTGGCAGTCTGCACTTAGATCCTATTCTATTGTCACTTCTTATGATTTTGATCTTCTTTTCAAATTGAGTAAGTATCATTTTGTGGAAGGCTTTTAAGATGTTTAAAGTTTGCGACTTATGCCTCATTAGAAATGTCCAGGTACTCCTACTGTGATCATCTATAAGAGTGAGAATATAAGTGCAATGTGATAAAGAGGGTTGGTTATAATGCCCCCATATGTCCATATGTACAATATCAAAGATATCTGCTGATTGTGAGTGACTAATAGGAAAAGTTAACATGTGTTGTTTGGCAAGAAGACACACTTCACATATATCTAAAGTCATTTTTATTATCATTCAAGAAATATAAATGTTTACTAGATCAAATGTGTGGCCGATTCTCTTATGCCACATATTATGTCTACAGTGCTAACAACAAGGCTCTATTCTTGGAAATGTTTCAGCACATGTTCAATGGTGTGAATTTTGAAGGAATTTTCATCCAAGATATACATTTTTCCTATGAGCTTTTCTGCCACAGTTTGGCTAGTCTAGAGGTCCTGCAAAACCCAATACATAGGATAAAATTTAAACTTAATGTTTGAATTGTCACACAATTTACTGACAAACACAAGATTAAATTTCAGTGCAGGCACATGCAACGCATTAGTCCGTTTCAATTGTTCAGTAAGTTGTATATCCCCCACAGTTTTAACATGCTGCCTAGAGCCATCTGCTAGATGAATGCTAATGTTATGTTTCCTTTTCTTAATGTAGAGGAACATTGATATGTCATTACACATGTGTGAGGTCGCCCCACTGTCCACTATCCAACATTTAGAATTTTCCAGGACTGAGTTAACTACCTGCATAGTCCTCCAAATCATCTGACTTTGTACCATCATAGAATTCTGATTGATTCCCTTCCATAGTTCTTCCGAGTTCTCCTTTAATAAATTCTGAAATCGCCTCCTTATCCAAGGCATTTTGGACAGACTCTCTTTTTGTGGACTGAGAGCTTGTGATGTTGAATGCTCTACGAATACTGGATCCCGTTTTCTTCCTTTGTTCCACAAGGGCATTGTACCTTTCGGGGTAACTATGGATTTCAAAACAGGTTTTCTTTAAGTGGCATGTTTTGTCCTAAGCAGCTTTTTTTTTTATTTCATTTTCAATAGTTAAAATAAAATCAAAATTATGAATAAATTTTATAAAACCTATCTAATTTAAAAATATAATAAATAATTTTCATTTTTTATTTTTTTATCTACTTTTGTTTTGTATTTGTATTTCTAAGTCAATTATTTTCATGAAATTATGGAGAAATTTAGTTCTAATAATGACTTTTCTATTAATTGTTTTTAAACCAAAAAAAAAAATTCTTAATTGTGTAGCTAGGAAAAATTACATTTGATCACTCAACAATATCAATAAAACGATTCTCCCTTATTGTATAAGTTATACTTTTGGTCCCTAAAGTTACCAATTTTAAACATAATTGGTCCCAACTGTTATGTCTCCATCAAAACGAATGAAAATGTGCATGTAAACACGAAAAGGGGGAAATTGGTTGGAATTGGGCGCTAAAATATAGGGCAAAATGGGCCAAAATGGGGAGTCCCATTACATAGAGGAGCCCAATCACTCTTGTATTCAACCTGCCCTACAAAAGCCAGACACTGTAACATTCACCCTTTATCCAATTTACCTATTTGGTCGGATCCGCAACCCAGTTTTGATGGGCCTAATCATATTTCAAGACTACCCAACCGGAAATCCAACCCACCACTAAGGAGACCAACCAACCTAGGCCTATCTCTGTTTTGCCTTGCCAAAGGGATTCAGTCCAGTCAAATAAGTTGGAAGCATTATTACTTTCAGGATGCCTAAGAGAATACACCATGGCGCTAACTCTAAATCGGAGAAATAAACAAAAATGAGAGCACAATTGCCCCTTCTTTTCTTGTGTTCTTTTTCTTTTCTATTGGTTCTTGATTCTAGTGCCCTTTCCTCTTGAAATCCCTTTACTTGCATCGTCATATTCTGTGTAGGGCTTGAGTAAGTTGACCTAACCTCCTTCTGCCTTTCTTCCCGTAGTACCATAGCATAAGCCTTTGCCACACCGGACAAAGATTCCAACATAAAGATCTGACTGCGGATGTGCTCGAAGGAGTCTTTTAAGCCCATCAAGAACTGCATTAAATGGTCTCTTTGTCTTAAGCTTGCTATTTCTTTTGCAGCCCCACAGCTGCACGATGGTATTGACTCCAAACACCTCAACTCGTCCCAGAGTTTCTTCAGATTTCCAAAATAGGTTGAGACTGAGAGGTTTCCTTGAGTTGCAGATGCTATGTCCCTTTACAACATTATTTTGCTCTGAAGGCGAATTTGATCGAGCGACTCCACGAGAGGAAGTTCACCCCAGTTAGTACATTGGACACCAAGATTGTACCAGGATTCTCAGTGACTTGAGCCCTCAAGAAATCCATATCCATATCAATTTTCTTGCCCTCCTTCTTGCTTCACAAGGCTGCCCAATTTGCTTGTGACTAAGGGAGAAGTATTAGAGACCATCAAAGATGACTCTGATGCCATAATGAGAAACTAAGTATGCAAAAGTAAACACAAACATGGTGGGTTTGAGCAAAGTAGGTGAGTTTATTTCTTGAAGAAGATTCGATGCAGTTTAGATAGGGGTCAGCTTAATAAATAAATCTTAGACCCTTATTAACTGCTAATAACAACTTAACTGTTGTGAAATACACTAACTAACTAACAACTCCAACAGTAATGTAGAAGCGCATTCTACTTAAAGAAACGCACCCACACCTTCGTTAGGTACAAAAACAAAGAAAAGTAAAATATAAAACGTGAGCAGGGAATAACACTTTTCCCTGCCTTAGGTTTTGAGATAGGTAGCTTGACAACTTGGCACTTCTCCCTATTACTAGAGCTCTCAGCTTACAATTATCCTAATTAAAAGTAAAAAATCATGTTGAATATTAATTAATCACAAGTGTGCAATGACTACTAGTCGTTGGTTTTCTGTGAAGGTGGTAGATAGTATATATTTGTCATTAATTTTGAATCGTAATAATTTATAATGCAGAAAGTATTTTTTTTTTTTTTTTTTTGGTAATGATCATTGTACTAGAAGAGATGTGGATTTTCACTATGCTTAATTACCATGATTAAAAGTAAAAAATTAAAACGAATACTAATTAGCCATGGCTATTAGCCGTCACTAGAAGAAATATAATTTTCTGCTATAGTTAATTAATATGGTCAAATAAAAAAAATCATGGCGAGTACAAGTTAACCATGGCTCTTCAATGACTATTAGCCGGTGTTTCCGCAAGTGAGGCGAAACATTAGCCATATTTAAAATCATGACAAATGTTTTGCCATTTATGATAAATATTGATTATCTATTGTAAATTGCATTGATTTTGTTTGGTCGTGGTTAATGAATATTAATTTTTATCATGATTTTTAAGGCGTTATGTTTTTTAGTGTAGAGAAAATTACTTTTATGGGTAAATGCTACATTTGGTCCCTTGAATTTTCGTTTAAAATCACTTTAGTCACTCAAGTCATTTCTTGACTTTAGCATCCCTAAACTCTAACTTTTGTCTCAGTTTAGTCCTTCTAACCATTTTTCGGCAAAAATGTGGCCAGATTTTGACTTTTTGGAGGGTAAAACAGTCAATTAATTTAAATTTGATTTTTTCAATTTAATCCTTTAAGTTTGTAAAGTTTTTAAATTATTCCTTTTTTAGGCAGGAAAACAATTTTGTTGTATTTTTGTATATTGAATATGATGTAATTATCTTGTGTGAATAATGAAATTTTGAACTCTTATAAGCATAATATAACATATTGCTTAACTTAAAATACACTAGTCTTTTTTTTGCAGAAGTTACAAAAAAAATGAAATATTATGAATAAATTTTAAGAAATTTAAATCTTGACAATGTTTATTATATATTAACAACTAGGCTTTTGAACAAAAAGTTGGTGGAATGTAATTTTTAACTAGCTAGATTATTTGGGTGATTTCATATATATACATATAATTCATTTTAAGAGGTTTTTATTCTTTTTCATAAAATAGAAATATATATTTAGAAAAACCTCTTAAATTAATTTTATATATATGAATTCACAAAAAATCTAGTTAAAAAGTATATTCCACCAACTTTTTATTCGAAACCACAAATATTTAATAAATATTGTTATAGGTTTAATTTTTTTAACTTATTTTTTACTCTTAAGATAAAAAAAAATTAATAACTTGGATTATTTTTATTATATTTTCATATTAGATATGTTTTGTAAAATATATTCATAATTTTGATTTTTTTAACTACTAAAATGAAAAAAAAAAGACTACTTATTTTAAGTTAAGCAATATGCTATTACTATGTTCATAAGAGTTCGAAGTTATTATTATTCACATAAGATAATTACATTATATTTAGCATACAAATAATAAAATAATTATTTTTCCGGTTAAAAGGAGTAATATTATAATTCTATAAATTTAAGGAACTAAAGTGATAAATCAAACTTAAATTGACCTTTTTACCCTCCAAAAAGTCAACATCGACCACAATTTCGCTGGAAAATAGATCAGATGGACCAAACTGATACAAAAACTAAAATTTAGGGATGCTAAACTAAAAAAAAAATGATACTTAACGAAAACCTAAAGGACCAAATATAGCATTTACCCTTATTTTTTATATATTGCCCCTTTTTTCCAAGCGATGCCAAAATATTTACCACAATTTCTTAACCATGACAACTATTTTAATCATAGGTAAAATCATAGAGAATGTTGATTAATCGTGGACAAAACTTAATTTTTTGCATTAATTTTATTTGATCGTGGTAAATAATATTGGTTTACTATGATTATTAAGTCGTACCGATTTATAGTGTAGGAAATAGGTTTTTTTTTTTTTTTTTTTTTTTTGGGTAGTGTTGGTGTGTACATTGTACCTAAGTTCTACTCCTACGTGTTTTGAATCTTTATTTTTCTTTTAAAATTTTTCTATTTTTCACATTCTTTTTCAATTTTAAGGGTCCCACTAGCGATTGGGAGGAAATATTTTAGTGATCTGATCATAGATTTGATGCTATCTTCGATAATTGACAATTCGATTGTTTAGTATTAATTATTGAAATAAATCAACACACGTAACATATGTATAACTATAAATTATTCAACTTTATTATCAATAATCAGCCAAGATTAGCTGCACATATATAAGATGCTACAACGAGCATCTTAATCAATGGCTACATATGTGTGGACACCAACCCTATCTACGAGTCATTATATCATTCAATACATTCAAATATCAAAGATTGATTAATGTATCAATAATTTTAAATAATAAATAAATAAGTAAATAACTATGATGATGTAAACAAACACTCACATTCATACCAATCGAATTGTAACTTGGTGAAGCTTCTACCTTGTTATTTGAGTAAAGCTTTGTTTGCTAACAACATTACAGGAAAGTTGGATTAATGTTCTCTGCACTATTTATTACTACAACTTAAAAAACCATGATAAAATAATATTATCTAACACAAACAAATAAAAATGATACGAAAATTTAAGTTTTGACTGCGATTAATCAATATTTTTCATTGTTTAACTTAGTGGCCACATCATTTACCATAATTTTTAGCTGAAAAAATGGCTAATAGCCGTGGCTATCAATTTTCGCCACAATTTTTTACTTTCAACTACAATAACTAACCATAACGAAAAGTCATACTTCTAGTGCAATGAGAGACTGTGAATTATATCGAATGCACATATTGAAAATTATGTAACTTTATTGATTAAAAACACCACAAAAAATAAATAAATCGATCAATATTGTCACTAATTATTTGTTTTAAGTGACAAGAATTTTATCTAGTAATAATAATTAGTTTCATAATTTTAACAGTAATTGATGCGAGCACAAAGTTGCTCGTTTGGGTACAAACAATTTGAGATCTTTGGGCGTAGCTGTTCACAAGTTTTGAAAATAGAACCTGCAAAAAATACGTTAGCACTCTGATACTTAAGTAAGTATACAATGATGAAAACAAAATGTAAAGCTGGAACAACATAAAGTAGAGTAATAATCCAGTGCAAGAGTGCTTCGATCAATACCCTTTGTATACGTATGAGTATTGAGAAATGTTACCCTTTACAAAGGGAGAAGCCCCACTTTTATAACCCTTGCCCCTGCCGGCTGAGAGAGTCCGATCCCTTTGGTACTCGGGAAAGCTACTAGGAGATAGACTCAAGGGGTGAGGAAAGCCTCCAGCTAGAATTCCCAATCATTGAAGACTTATTCTATGAGCCAATAGAACACCTTTCGGAGGTAAAGCTTCCCAAATTTTAGGGGGTGATTGACACAAGCCGAACGTCCTATATTATTGGGCATTCTTTCTGGCGAGGTGATTGCCATTCTTACGAGTGTTAGACTGGAGCCTGGTAGGTGTGAGCGGGGAACCTCCCGAGTGTCCACGTGGCTAAAGTCCTTTCCTCCTTGAGTCGCATGTAACCTTGGGTTCTTCTTGGGCTTCTTCCACGTTGGGCTCCTTCCTAAACTTTGTCATATTTGGGAGCATCAGTGATAATTATTTTATAAAAGTAAATAATCATGCATAATATTATTGCTACAAACAATTAATGATACATGTGTAATGATAAATTAATGACAATAATTATTTATTGTCATTATATTTTTGTTGTCAATAAGTTGTTACTAGAAATATGTCATTAATTATTTATAATGGCAAATTTATACAACATTCTTATCAGTAATATATAATTATATTGTATAAGATTAAAATTATTGCCACTTAATTCTCACTCCCGTTAATTTCATTTTCTTACCAATATTTTCATTTTTCATTATTTGATTAAGTACACACATCTCATTTATTTTAATTTCTAATAAAAATATCACTTAATTTTAATTTCCACCATTTTTATCATAAAAAAGAATCAGGTGATTGAATCGATTATTTCCAAACTCTCAATCAAAAATATTAATTCACATACAAACACTATAAAAAAATGATTTATTTTTGCATTATTTAAAAACCATAGCAAATCAACATATATAATTTACCACAATGAAAAAAAGTCAATGCAAAATTCAAGTATTAGCCATGTTAATCTACATTTGACATGATTTTAATTATGGATATTTGCATAGATTTCTAGCTTTGATTAATGTTTTGTCGCCTGCAGAAACAATGATTGATAATTACTGTACAACTGTCATTAATTATAACTCATAATAACTTTTTGTTTTTAACCATAATAATTAACTATGACAAAAGATCAAATTTATAGTAAATTCTAAAAAAATAGGTGTATTTCTAATATTTTTAACTTAATATCTCAACATATTTTATCTTAAATAAAATAAAATAAGAACAAGCTCAACCTTAAAAAATATGAGATAATTGCATTTAAACTCCTGATCTATGGTCTGTTTGCACAAATCACTTGCATCTTTTACATAACTATAGAAACCACCCCTGACAGGCTGACAACCGAAAAGCAGAGGTGTTTCTATAATAATGTTAACATTTTTGGATGGTATATATGTAAATTTTCAAACAATATTGATATTTTTTGTGTAATGATATTGACTTTTTTATTAATTTATGTTAATTATCTCAAATACAGAAACAATTTATGTAAACATATCACATATTAGGAAATGTAAATGTAATTATTTTTAAAAAACTAAATAAACACATTAAAATTTAAAATAATAAAAAAAATAACTTTGTCTAAATTTTATACTTGGAAATTGGACCTTTTCTTTTTTCACAGCAACCCCTACTTTTTGAAGAGAAGCATAATTATACATATATGAGCTGGAATTATGACCCAGCAAATCCCATCAGAAAGAGAATCTCATCATCAAATCCAACGGCCCAGATCATAATAATGAGTGTTGGCATCCCCCCATACCAGAACCAACGAAAATGATGCCAAAAGTCCAATCAATCCACGTTGCTATCTCTCCCTGCGGTGCCGATGTAGTGCCCACCATACAGTTACACCTTACGTTGTTCTTTCACAGCTGCAAGCAACATAACACATGTTAAATCGTTTTACCTATTGGCTAAACTAAAATTGTTTAGGTAATCTATTTTTTGTTTTTATTTGGGATTAAATGCCACGTGTCTTTCTTTCACACCAAAGTTTCAAATAAAGATTGAAGAAGTGGGAAGTTTGTAATGTTTATAACAGGTAAACATCATGTTTTGTCTCTAAACTATGTCACTTATCCTTTTTTGGTCCTTCATGTATCATAATCGTCAATTTTGGTCCCTCAACTTTAATAATTTAATCAGATTTGATTCCTCCGTTAATTTTTATTAAAATTAATGGACTTTAAAAAAAATGAATTTATTGACCATTAGGGTTTGATCTTGGGTCACATTTTTAACAAAACTTACCTACTACCACAGGACCAACTCTGTGATTTAAGGATATGTTAACCTGAAAATTACTTATTGTCTTTCTCTCTGAAGTATGTGTTATATCCTCAAATCTCAAAACTGTACTTGGAAGTCAATCAAAGATAAATATTTACACATGAAAGGACAAGTGGAAGTGGAAATATGGAGAAGAAAAAAGACAATCAATAAATATTTTTGTTGTAATGGATCAATTTTTGAATTATGTTGATGTTTAGAAATTTTTAAGACTATTTTTATGTATTTAATGAATGGCTTATGTATTGTTTATGACTTTTGTGACATTGTTTGGTATTTCTATGACTTGTGTATTTTTGTTGAGATTTTGATGATTAGTCTTGTGGAATTTTTATGATTTTTGTATTTGATTTGTTGTTTGGGCTAATACAGGACTTTAGAAACGTTTTGAAAATTTGAGAGGCTTAAAAATAAAAAATAAAAAAAACTTGGGGCTGCTACAGATAAGGAATAAGTAATTTTCGGGTTAATAAATACTTAAATTATAGACTTGGCCCAGTGATAGTAAGTTAATTTGTTAAAAATGTGATCCAAGTTCAAACCCAATTTTAGTTTTTTTTTTTTAAAGAAAAAAATCCGTTTGTTTTAACAGAAAAGTTAACGGAGGGACCAAATCTGATGAAATTATTAAAGTTGAAGGACCAAAACTGATGAGTAGGATACATGAGGGACCAAAAGTGGATAAGTGGCATAATTTAGGGACCAAATATGATGTTTACCCTTTTTAATATTATTTTCCAATGGTTATGATTTAAGAGTAAATAATGTTACATTATTATTGATGTGATTTGTGATTCGATCGATATTTTGTTGTGTGACGTATTATTCGTTTTATTTTTATACGAGTTTTACGATATTATCCTGAAAAGGTGCATCGCAAGAATGAATGTCTTAATCCAATCGGTTTCGGAACAACGTATTATCTGCTTTGATTTCAATTTTAAATTTTGTTCTATTAAAGTTCTTAACAAGGGAGAAAATCTTTGCCCTTGTTAAATCGTGTTTACCTATTGGTAAAACTAAAATTGTTTAGTTAATTATTATTTTTTTGGATTAAATGCCACGTGGTTTTTTTTCACATCAAAGTTTCAAACTAAAATTGAAAAAGTGGGAATTTGTGATGTTTATAATATTATTTTCTCATGGCAATGATTAAGAGTAAATAATGTTACATTACTGATGCTATTTGCGATTTGCGATATATAATTCGATCGATGCCATATTGTGTAAAGTATTTATTATTCTAATTTTATATTAATTTTATATTTTTTTTTTTGAAAAGACGTCTTACACAATAAGTTTTAACCCAATTAGTTTCATAGCCACGTATCATCCGCTTTGACTTCAATTTGGTGAAGAGCAGTATGATTTTATTCTTTTAAGGTGCCTCACACGGAAAACGATTTTAGCCCAATTAGTCCCCTAGTAGGGTATTATTCATTTTGACTTCAAACTTATAGAAAAGAAATGGACGGTCTTGTCCTATTAAGGTATAATAGGACAAATTGTGAGGTTATATGAAATCAGAATGGACAATATCTCGGCATTGGTTAAATTGCAAGTCCAATCAATAATTTTTTAATTAAAAACTAATCTTATAAAAAAATAAAAATGGAATGAGGATTATTCGATGTGTAAGACCGTAGGATTAGGGAGTGTCACGTGGCATGATTCGCATAGAAAGCGCAGATCTTGCCGTATTTGGTCAATATAGTTAAGTTTCGGGGCATATTTTTGTCCACAACTATTATAATAAAAAGAGTTAAATATAATTGTCGCCCAAGGATTCACTCTATATCAATTATTCGTTAAAGTATTAAAATCTTTAAAAAGATTCCTAACCTTCTAATTTTTTAATTTTTAAATTTAAAAAATTCATTTTACACTTACTAAAAATTATTTTTAAAAAAAATTAAAGAGATTTCTAAAATAACAAAATCACCATTTGTTGAAATTCTGTCTAATTCTAATTTCACTTGTTCATTGAACTCTTTTTATTTTCGTAATCCTAAAGTACTTGGAGCTTTTTTTTAGTTTTATTTGTTTATCAAATCAAATTAAAAATTAATTTATACATGCACATATACTTATATATGATAATTGTATAAATATGATAATTATATGCATGTATAAATTTACTTTTAACATGCATGGTCTGACAAATAGGTGAAACTAAAATAAAATGAGCGCCATTTAGGATTATAAAAATAAAAAGAGTCGATGAACAAGTGAAACTAGAATTAAACAAAATTTCGACAAAAAGTGGTTTTGGTGTTTTTAAAATCCCTCTAAATTTTTTTCTAGAAAGCAATTTTTAGTAAGGGTAAAATGAAATTTTCAAATTTAAAAATTAAAAGAGTTAGAAGGTCAAGGTTTTTCTTTAAGGTTTTAATACTTTAGGGGGATAATTAATGTGTAACTAATATTTTAGGGATGATAACTGTATTTAACCCTAATGAAAGTGCCAAATTATCACCCATAAATCGTATACATGTATGTATATGATGCATACGCATCTAGTTACACCATAATGATTGAAAATATTTGTAAAAATTCTAAATTTATCTGAGGAGTAACTTGCAAAACAGTCGTTAACACTCTAATACTTAAATAAGTAACTGAATTAGTAAAAAAGAAATGGCAAGAACTTGAAATAATTCAATATAATCCCAACAATAAGGAGTAAAATTAATGTTGACACCTGAATTTTGTCGTTAATGTCATTTTGGTACTTGAGTAATTATAAATGAATCAATTAGTACTGAAATTTTGATATTAATATCACTTTGGTATACAAATAATTATAAATGACTTAATTAGTACCCGAATTTCACAATTAATATCCTTTTTGGTATTCAATTGATATTTTTTATTTATTTTTCTATGATTTTTTATATAATGATCATTTTACCTTTAGGTAATAAATAAAAAATAATAAATATATTACAAAAATTGAATAAAATTTAATCAATAATAATAATTCATTAATTTCTTTTTTTTTTTTGCTCATTTTGTTTATCAATATTTATAAAATAAGTCAAAATGCATTGCAACCATAGAGAAGTTGAATTTGCGTTCTAAATTTTGAAAATTTATAATCTAAATTTGAAACTTTTGAATCTATATTTAAATTTTGCAATCAAATTTTAATATGTCGATTAAATACAAAAAAATACCTTTTGACGATGAAAATTTTGATTCCTCATTACTTGACTATTAATTTAAGTTATTTGATATGAGTTTTTTTTATATATAATGAGAGAAAATGATAGTAGAAAGTACTAATTGAAATTAAACTATAAAAATTTGATAACCAAATATTGATAACAGAAATAAAATATATCGATAGAATTTATGAAAATTTTTATTTGTAATATTTATTATTTTATATTTTAATATCTAATGGTAAAATGACCATTATATATAAAGATAATAGAAAAAATAAATAAAAAATATATATGAATTGGGTACCAGAGTGATATTAATGGTAAAATTCGGGTACTAATCTAGTCATTTGTAATTACTCGTGTATCAAAGTGACATTAATGGCAAAACTTGGGTACTAATTGAGTCATTTATAATTATTCATATACCAAAGTAATATTAATGACAAAAATTTGAGTACCAAAAAAAAAGTTTACTCCAAAATAAGTGATATGGAGTGTTTGATTATAAAAATGGAAGCTAAAATAAGCTTGTAGAGTGCATAAAATGACCAGGGAGCTCGTAGCCTAGTTCGTGAGAGAAAAAAAATATGAACTGTGAGTAACTAATAATGACTTGACTTTTGACTGCAATAAGACCTCTATTTATAAGCAGTTTTGGGCGAGATTCAGGAGTTGGTTATAGCATTCAGTATATCAACGAAATCTGTTGTGCTATTAAACGAGAGTATCCATACTCGATTTAGAGTTATCCTTAAAGAGTTATGACCGTTTGAACAGGTCTTGCCTAGTCAACTCGAAAAGTGGAGAGGTTAATTGTTGACTACATCATTCAGCTGGTCCGATGATATAGAAGACAATAGCTAAAGACTTTTTAGGATGATATGACCCTTGACGTGTAGAGGCTTCATGACAGGGCAATCTCGTCGATTGGTGTTTAGGCTTGGTAATTGTGCCTTGTTGTAGATCCTGTTATGTTAGTCTTATTTGATAAACAATGAGCTTGATACCTCTTGTTTTCAGGCCAGTAGGGCTTGGGCCTGCTATATTGACAAGGGCCCCACTTTTTTGTCTTCAAATTTGAAAAAGGAAATTAGGGAATATCAGTATGTATTTAATGTGTATATATATATGGTATGATGAACAAAAAGAAATATAATATTTTTTCATCTCTAAGTATCACAATCACAAATAAACATTTGTTATGATTAATAATTAAATTACAGTTGCACAATGATTATTGGTAGTTGTTTCAGTAGATGAAGTCAAACCATTAGTCATAATTAAAAAACATGATAAATAGTTCTATCGTAATTAAAATCATAACAAATATTAATTAATAGTGATCAATACTTAATATTTGTATCAACTTAATTAATCGTGATTGATAGTATTCATGCCTACGATTTTTAAATTATGATAATTTATAAATATCATGAATAATTTATTTATTTATTTATTTATTTTGGTATGGGAGTGTATGTCATGTTACCATCAAAATTGTACTATAGAGATGAGCAACTTGCCGCCTGCTTTCATAGCATTACGTGTAGACTTGGTAGAAGCAAGTAGCACCCAGGACCCCCATACCATAAGGGAAAAATAGCAATTTATATTGTGATATTACAAATGAGTAATTTATTTTTCCATGAAAAATAAAGTAGCAATTTATCTTCTTGTATTTTTTAAAATAAAGCAATTTACCTTTATGTGTTTTTTAAAATGAAGCAATTTACATATTTAGACAAGGAGGTAAATTGCTTCATTTTTAAAAATTTAGGGAGATAAATCGCTATTTCTTTTTCATTGAATGGTAATTTACTCATTTGCAATATCACAGGAGAGTAAATTACATTAAACCCCTCATATAAGGGTTTTTTTTTTAGATTTCCACTTAAATAAATTTTTATCCTTTGCCTGTCTGTATTTGTTGACCAAGTACATGTATGTAACAAGTTTTTTTTTTTTAACTAATTTGTGGCGCACTCTGTATCATAATTTTTGTAATATTATTCAATTAAAATTTACAAAATTAATATTAATTTTATAAGTAATTGATAATAAAAAAATAGTATAATATTATAGAGAAGAAAATGCTTGAAAAAAAAAATAACCACTAAAAGACAGTGGGAGAGTTAGAGAGAAGAAAGTTAGATAAATAAATAAGAAAATTAAAAAAAAAAAAAAGAAGTTTCAAATGACAGACCGAAAAAAAACACCAAAAGACTATATCCTTTGCTGATACAATATGGATTATTTCATTAAATATATTTATACTATTTATTAAAATATATCTATATTATTTATGAAATTTGAGCACCTTAAATTAATTAATTCGGAGCACGTTCGACAACACTTATCATTATATCTTCTCTTTACGTCGTCTTTGTCACAAATTAATGGTCGAAAACATTACAAAAAAAAAATATAACATTTAATCATAACTAATTACCATGGTTAAATGAAATAGTCATAGTATATAGTAATTGACTACAAACCACGCAATTTTTATTGGTCATTGTTTTTGTGAGTGTAGATAAAATATTTGTCATAACTAATTAAGAGTCGTGTCAGATATTAATTTTGTTTCGTGATAGATAAATTAAGTTTTTATATCAATTTTATTTAGTCATGATAAATAGTAATCATTTACCATAACTTTAACCTATGGTTACTAGAAATTGTGGTACGCAATACTTGGGCGCATAATTTTTAATAAATTTTTTATTTTATTGAATCTCATAACTTATTCCAACTTAAAATTTATTATTGCATTACGACTTCACGTAAAAGACTGTTTGATAATTTTTTCTAATGCATTAATTATCAATACAGTATTAAACTCAAATTAAATTAAAAATTAAAACTTAATAGAATATTTATTATATTGACAATGACGATTATAATTACATACAACACAAATACAAATATATTATTTTTATTTCAATTAATAATAAAGTTAAAAAAATGGGAGTAAATTTAATTTTTAGTACATTTAATTAATTGCATGGAATTAAATTTTCAAAGGAACTTAATTGAATAGAGTAATTGGGAAGTTGAAGGGCATTTTTGGTATTACCATAATTTAATGTAGTGGTATAAAAACTTTCACTTTGTGTCTATAAAATACCTTATCTTTATAATCGTTTAGATTAAAATGCAGCCAATAACACATTTTCTTCTGCTTGAAGTCAGGTCGGACAGAAACACACACAAAAAATGTGAATTTAAGCTTATTTAGACATTATTTTTTTTTTTATTTTTTTGTCTTTTGGCATATTTTTAATAGTTTTCGCACGAGAAGAATTCAAGTGTTTATTAGTAACTAGTTTCTGACGAACGATCATCTCGTTTAAAAGTTTAAACTGTTACAAAACATTATAATAAAAGAGTACGTTTATATATTATGAAAATTATAATTATAATTATGTTTATAATTATTAATAATAAATAGGTGTAAAGTTGTCACCATAAATAATTAGTAATACACAATTTAATGACTACATAAATGCATCTATAACAAATAATTGTTGTTACTGGTGTCCTTACTGTACATACGTCACGAATTGCTTTTAGCGACAACTTTATGTCGTTAATCTTTGCTAGAGACAATTTCCACAAATCAATTATGATTATTGATTTGGTGGAATTCTTTATAATCAAGAGCGGATGATTAATCTGCCTGTTCCGATAGAATATACGGGCTTTTATAGCCATGCTTCCGGGAGTTCGGGGTTGTACCGGAGGATCTCCTCGTAGATCTCGTTTTGGATTCGGCAGATTTTGTTTTGTCGGATTCGGTTAAGATTTTATTTCTTTGTGCTCGCTTTACGAGGGGAAGGTCCCCCTGCTGTATTTTCCTTGTTTATTTTTACTGCTCCCACCCTCGTGTTACGTCTCGAGGACGCTTTCCTCCCTCAGTAGTTCCACTAGGCCTTTATCTTTTATGAAGCTGGCCTTTTCTTCTGTAGACTTTTCGAGGAGTGGTTTCGATGCCTCCGCGCCTGTCCTCGTTGCCTTCTTTTGACCTCTTCGTGAAGGCCTCGTTTTATCTAAGCCTCTTCTAACTGGTGACGCTCCGCCTCGTTATCCATTGTTCATTCGAGGACCGTATTACGACCTATATCACTTGCCCCCCCCCCCCACCCTCTGCTCTCTCTTATCCCTCCTTTCATGGCGGGACAAGAGAGATTCTAATCCGATTTTGAATTTTTGAAAATTTTTGACCGACTTCATTTTGGCGGTTTTTGAGAGAGGAAGGAAAGAGGAATTTTTTTACCTCAGTAATAATTACTTCTACTTAGTTGTCGCCCACTAGCTCAGCCACGCGCCTGGACGCTCCTTCCACCTCCACTCCTACCGCATCACTGAACGCCACGCGTCTCCCTAAAACTTTTACTGTCAGACTTTTCCTCTCTCCCCAGGCACCTCTCATCTTCTCTTTTAATCCCTTTAAATGCTCCTTTACCTCCTTCTTCATCTCATTCTTTCTCCCGCAATTTTTCTTTGAGCTTTCGTTTCGCAAGGTGAAGATTCTTCAGTCGCACTGTCTCTGTGTTCTTCATCTTCCTCTTTTTTCCAGGTATTGTGGTCTCTGCTTCTTCCCGTTTTCAAAAACTTCTTATTTCTTTCTTATCCTTTCTTTTTTTGATTTTTTTTGGGGTAGGGGGGGGGGGGTTATGGCACAGTGAGTGTTGGGCTCCTCAAGAGCGGATTTGTTTTAGGAGTTTTATGGGTGGTAAGTCCACAAGTGACTGGAGCTCTTCTGGCACCTCGCGGCCTAACTCTCCTCCTCCTGTTTCCCGGATCCTGCCCCAAAAAATCAGGGAAAAAATGCCTTGCCGTACTAGGGCTGTAATCTCTGGTACTCCAACTACGATGATGGAGGAGTCCATTAGAAAACTAGTGGCTCAAGTCGCACTTCCTGCTACTTATGACTGGCTCCTCCCATCTGCTTTCGATTCTGCAAATAACCCACCCCCTGGGTACCTTACTGTTTATTCAACCCAGTTCCTTTCTGATTTGAGGTTCCCTCTCCCCCTCCCCCCAGTTGATATTTTCAATCTATTTGGGATCCCTCCTAGTCAACTTCTGCCTAACTCCTATAGACTGGTAGTAGGGTTCCTTCTGTGTTCTCAGTTGTACAGTTTTTCCCCATCTGTCGAAAATTTTCTGGGGTTTTGGCTCCTAAAATCACTACTGGGGAGTGCTTCTTCTACCTAACTCCGCGCCCTGGCCTTACCTTTCTTAGAGAAAAACCTTACTCTCATGGTTCCTGGAAATCTCATTTCTTTTTTTATAAAAAAGGCCGAGTGGAAGGTATTAAGAGGTCGGTAATACTGGGGAGAGCTTGGGCTTGGTCCTTGAATGCTCTACCTCCCTTGAACTTGGGAGATATTAAGAGGTCGGTAAAGGAGGAAGGTCTGGTTGATCATGAGTTTAATGCCAAGGCCATCTTGGAGGAAGAGTTATTAATTGTGGCAGGGCTTCACCCAGCTCCTGATAGATACGAGGGCCCTCTTGATTGTGTCACTAGATTTCGTAAGTCTTCGTCCTTTGTGATTTCTTATTTTCTTTTAAAGTTGATTGTTTGATTTGACCTTCTTGGCAGGGATAATGAGGAATCGGGTTGCCGTGCGCAAATTCATTCATGATGACGTTCCGGTGATGCCTTCGAGCTCCGAAACGAGGTCTGCCCCTTCGAGCCCTATGGATATACCTCCAAAGCTAACTCCGCATTCGCAGACTTCCCCTCCAGCTCCTTCCTCTGAACCTTGTACCTTCGAGACCCCTGTGATCGAAGTGGTAACTTCACCTGAGGATGTGCCACCTACCACTTTCCCCATCGATGCTCAGCAGGAAGTGGACTCTCCCTTGCCTTCTCCTGTCGAGGACCCGCCTTCTTCTCATAAGAGGCCTCGTGTCTCAGTCGAAGGTGCAAAGGAGGTTCCTTTTGAGGCCGGCCTTTCCCAACCTGTTTTTCCTGCACCTGTTCTTACTCCTCGTATGGATCCTCAGGCTGGAGCTTTCAATATGTCAAAGGCTGTAAACAGGGCCGATGTGGAGGTTCTGACCCCTCGGACTTTTATTGACATTGGTAACCTTGTGTTATCGAATGCCTCTGTGGTATGGTTCTTATAATTTGTTCTCTCCCCTTTTTTTTTTTTCACTCGCCCTCCTTTTTTCCTTTTTAGATACCTGCTGCTATTACTGCTATGGTGGAGAAGTATTCATGCTTTGAGGAATTGTGAGATGCTTCGCTGGGAACTCCAAGAAGCCAAAGCCTCTGTTGGGGGGCGGTGTGCTGAGATTGAAGCTTCAGCTCTAGAGTGGGAGAATAAGCTGAAGGAAGAGCTCGGAGTGCTAAGGAATCAACTAGTGGGAAAAGATAGTCACATCAAAATGATGACGATGAGAATGAGGCCATCAGGGCCTCTACAATGCCGGCGTATGCTTGAGCACGGGAAGAGGGGGCTTCTTCTGCGGTTGCTTCTTATAAGGATTCTGCTAAATACGCAGATGCGATGTACCGTCAAGCCTCGGCTTACTATGTGGATGAATTCGCTACCTGTTTGGCTCAGTTCAAGAACATTGGAAATCTTCCTCCCCGTTTCGATCTTAGCTTCGTCAATGTTCGAGCTGATGGCTTCGGGAATATCGACGGCGGGGGTCCTTCTGTTTAAAGAAAAGGACTTAGTTTATTTTTGACTAAGAAGGCCTTTTGTTTGGACATGGTCGTGTAGTTTTTGTCTTGACTAGCTTTTGGAACCTTTTAAACGATTGTGTTGGCCTTCGTATTTTGTAGACTTCTCTGGTGACAAGAAGTCTTTTTATATTTAAATTATGCCCATACTTTTGCGATTTCTTTTCGTGCTTTTTATGGTAATTCATGCTTTTGTGGGTTCGGAGATTTTTTTGAATTTTGAGAAGTTCCTTTTACTTTTGAATCCCAAGGGATCCTTTGTCAAATTTGGACCTAAATGGGCTCTTTCTTAACTTCGAACCTCTGTGTGTTTTTTCTTTACTTCGAACCTCGATGGGTCCTTTCTTACCTTCGAACTTCGATGGGTTCTTTCTCAACTTCGAACCTCGATGGGTTCTTTCTCATTTTCGAACCTCTGTGGGTTCTTTCTCAACTTCGAACCTCTGTGGGCTCTTTCTCAATTTCGAACCTCGAGGGGTTCTTTCTCAATTTCGAACCTTGGGGGGGTTCGTTTCTTAACTTTGAACCTTGATGGTTTTCCTTTTTAGACGTATGTGGTGACATAAAAACCCTGGGGGCTCTCTTTATTATGTAGTAGCACTTTATTTAACAGTAGAACTTCTTGAGGTTATAGATATTCCATGTTCGAGGGATCTCTTGGCCGTCTAGCGAAGCAAACTTGTAAGTTCCTTCTCTTAAGATTGCTTTAACGACATAGGGTCCTTCCCACTTGGGTTCGAGCTTTCCTACTGGCTTCTGGATTTCCACTTTTCGTAGGACCAGGTCCCTAATCTGCAAGATCCGCTGTTTAACAGACGAATTGTAGGCTCGTATGGTCCTCCATCGATAATTTTCCAACCTAATCGTCGCTTCAACGCGTCCTTCATCAATGAGGTTTAATTCGAGCCCTCTAGCTTCGGCGTTGGCTGCTTCATTGTACCGGGCTACTCGCCTTGTTGGTTCCGTGATTTCGGCTGGAATAAGGGCTTCAGATCCATATACCAGAAAAAAGGGGATTTCTAATGTGCTCGAGCGAGGAGTAGTTCGATATGCCCACAGTATCCCAAGGACTTCATCGACCCAGTTACCTTTAGACGTTCCGAGTTTGGTTTTTAAGTTTTGTATTAGTATTCGGTTACTAACCTCGGTTTGCCCATTGGCTTTTGGGTCCCCGACCGACGTGAAGACCTGCTTTATCCCCCATTCTCCACACCATAAAATGAACTTCTGACCTCGAAACTGAGTGTCGTTATCCGATGTGAGCTTTCGAGGGACTCCAAACCTGCATACGATATGTTTCCAAATGAAACTGATCATGTTGATTTTAGTGATCTTTGCCAGGGGCTCTGCCTCGATCTATTTTGTGAAGTGGTCCACTGCTACGACCAAGAATTTTTTCTAGCCAGGGGCTTGCGGGAATGGACATACTAGATCTATCCCCTAATGGTCGAACGGCCACGAGGGGACCATTAGCTCTATTTTAGCCACGGGAACATGATGGAGGTTCCCGTTCTTTTCGCAGTGCTCGTATTTTTTCACTAGTTGCATACTATCTCGCATTAATGTGGGCCAGAAATACCCACTTCTTGTTACTTTTAGGGCTAGTCTCCTTCCTCCTGAGTGATTATCACTACTCCCCTTATGTACTTCTCTCAAGACTCTGAATGATTTCTCTGGCATCAGGCGTCGTAAGGGAGGGGTGGTAACTGATTTCTTGCAGAGATATTCTCCGTCAAGGAAGAATCTTTTTGATAACCTGGTGATTTTCCTCGCCTCGTCAGGATTCAAGGGCAGGGTCCCTTTTTCAAGGTATCCTCGTATATCATCCATCCATGATACCCCTGGCGTTTTTGGAACGCAATTAGACTATTCTCGGCTTCCTTCAGGGATCATCCTGAGGATGGTGATGTATGAGGCCTCCGTCCCTTCCATGGTACACCCGATGTTGTGAGGCCATTGGCTCGTCCGTTTTCTCCTCGCGGGATCTGTGTTAATTCGAGGCCTCGAATTCTTGCATACGATGGATTACCTTACTGACCAACTTTTTCATTCTGGCCTCTTTGGCCTCGAACCTCCCATGGGCTTGTTCCACTACTAGTTGGGAATCACTTTGTATCTCTACTCGCTTGACTCCCATTTCACGGGCGAGCTTCATCCCAGCTAACACTGCTTCGTATTCAGCCTCGTTGTTTGACAAGGGTGCCTCGAACTTGACAGCAAAGTGTAGCTCTTCCCTTGCGGGACTTATCAGCAAAACTCCTTCTCCTGCTTGCCCATCTGACGAAGACCCATCCACATACACGTTCCAAGTTCTTGTCTCCCCGCGTGGTTCGACGGGAGTTTCAACTAAGAAGTCAGCTAAGATTTGGGCTTTCTCGGCAGTTCGAGGTCGATATTGTATATCGAATTCATTGAGTTCATAAGACCATTTAGTCATCCTGCTCTCAATACACCTCTTCAGAGCATGTTTGAGGGGTTGATCCGTTAGTACTGCAATGGGATGAGCCAGGAAGTAGAGGCGTAGCTTCCGGGCGGTTTGTACTAGTGCTAGAGTAAGTTTTTCCAGTGGACCATATTTGGTTTCTGCCCCCTGAAGCATGTGGTTGGTGTAGTAAACTGGCATGTGAACTCCCCCTCGGTCCTTTGTTAACACGGCACTAGTCGCGTTTTCAGATACTGCGAGGTATACGAGCAGTTCTTCCCCTCCTTCGGGCTTACTGAGTAGTGGTGGTCGAGCTAAGTACTCTTTCAAGTTTTTGAAGGCTCGGCTGCACTAATCGGTCCATTCGAAGTTCTTGGGATTTCTTAGTGTTTTAAAAAGTGGAAGCCCTTTGTCCGCTGCCCTCGAAATGAACCTATTTAGGGCAGCCATCCTCCCAGCTAATTGTTGGACCTCTTTTACCGTTCGTGGCTCCCTCATCGTTTGTATTACGTCGATCTTGCCTGGATTGGCTTCGATCCCTCTCTGCGTCATGAGGTACCCTAAGAATTTTCCTCTCTCAACACCGAATACGCATTTTTTAGGATTCAACGTTATTCCATGTTTCCTTAGCTGTTCGAAGCACTCTCTCAAGTTTCCTAAGTGCTGGGCTTTGTTTGTGCTTTTTACTAGCATATCATCCACGTACACCTCCACGTTCCTACCAATTTGGCTTGCAAACACTTTATTGACCATCCTTTGATAGGTTGCCCCTGCGTTTTTTTAACCCGAATGGCATGACTTGGTAGCAGTACAGGCCTCTGTCCGTTATGAAGCTAGTATTTTCCTGATCTTCGTTCCAAATCTTGATTTGATTGTATCCTTGTTACGCATCGAGCATGCTAAGTCTTTCACATCCAGATGTAGAAGCCACTAGTTGATCGATCCGGGGTAATGGGTAGGAATCTTTTGGGCGGGCTTTGTTTAGGTCCGTGAAATTTATACATATGCGTCATTTACCATCATGCTTGGGCACTAGGATGATATTGACTATCCATTCCGGGAAGTGCACCTCTCGAATGTATCTCATGCTTAGGAGTTTCTCCACTTCTTCTTGAATGATCCTATTTCTCTCACTTTCGAAATTACGCTTCTTTTGCTTTACTCGGATCACTTCGGGGCGTACATGCAGCTTATGTACCACCAGTTCTTCAAAGATTCCTTTCGACTCTCCTTTTTTTCGATCCGAAGATTTTTCGATTTTGGCGTAGGAGTTCTATTAAGTGACCTTTCTCTTCAGGGGGTAGGTTCGTGTTCAGCCGTATAAATTCTTTCGAGGGCTCTAGGTCCAAAGCTACGAGCTGAACTTCATTGGCCGGGTTTATCCGTTCGAGCGCAGCTTCTCCCTTGGGGTTGTGTCCTTCCACCTGGTAGGCAGATTTTTAAGCGCGTTGCACCTACACTCTCGAGCACTCCTCTGATCGCCTCGTACTTCTCCGATTTCATGTTCGGTCGGGAATTTCACTTTCAAGCAGGACGTGGAGATGACTGCTCGTATCGCATTTAATGTAGGTCTCCCTAGGATTACATTATAGTTGGGTTGACTGGTATCTACCACTTGGAAGGCCGCCACATGAGTCTTTCTCCGAGGTTCTTCCCCAAGAGAAATCGGTAGTTCTATTTCTCCCATCACTCAGACGATGCTACCTTCGAAGCCCATGAGGGCGGTATTCCGTGAACGCAGCCACCTCCTACTTATCCCCATATTATCGAAGGCGTTTAGGAATAAGATATCAACGGAATTTCCATTGTCGACCAGTACCCTTCGAACTTCCACATTCGCAATAGTAGCGGCGATCACTATGCCTCTTCATGTGGAAGTACGACTCCATGTTCGTCGTTCGAGGAGAAGAAAATGGTGGGCTCTGTCGTTGCTGTTGGAATAGGTGACCAGAAAGCCAATAGGTTTGGCAATTTGTAACCTATCCGACAACTTGATGTGAATGTAATATTATTATGTGATGAATAAGATGAGTGTTCGTCACCAATGGTACCTTCTTTGTTGCGCTCATCTTACATTTGTTAAAATGGTGTTTAACTTATATCGCAACAAAGCCCACAGACCATGGATAACAACTCGTGCAGTTGGGCCACGCATTGGATGGTGGTCATGAAACCAACTGATTAAGAGTTGGGTCTGAAACGTTCCAAGTCGAGGACCTCGAGACAGGGCATTGAGAGTCCTATTGAGACTTGCGTCAAGAGTCGTGTTCATTAGATGAGTGCCGTGTTTCATCGGCGACAGGCGTGGGACGCCTACACGATCTTGATGGGTTGGTCGACTGGGGTCGAGCCGACTGGACTGACTCGCGGGGATCATCATATGGAAGCCTTGGAGGCTTGATCGGTATGATTGGATTCCCCGGTTCCGATAGTATGGGAGTAATCCTCAGACTTGAGGAATCATGGCAGTCACGTGCACAGGACGGCTGTATCTTGGATCTGGCGAGAGGTGATCATTCTGTAAGATGATCATTATAAGCCTTGTCCAGTGCAGTCAGAATGTGTAGCGAGGACGGTGGATTCCAAGAAGAGGATCCGTCCCCTGTCAGTATGTGACAGAGGTATCTCCTATGCACTCGGAGACACGTTCATGCTGTTTGAAGCTGTGGCCACAGTGGTTGGTCGAACAGGGAATGGTTTCCTGTGTCGACATAATGAAGCATACGTGGTCTCGAGTATTAAGCATAGATGCCTAGTCAAGGATGGGAACCGACGCCCAATTCCATACCCTAGACTAAGGCCGGGAGACGGTAGACGGAAGGATCGTACCCGTACGGAATCGGCACCTAAATGTTCACGCCAATTCACCTAGTCTCTAGTGCCATGGACCGTTGCTAGACGGCCACCCATGGTAACGGGCCCTTGTGGGACACGGGCCCAAGTCTAGCTGAGGGTGAACCTAAAGGGTCACACACAAATCACCGAGGAGGTTGAGAGATCGACTTGGAGTCAATCTCGAAGGATAAAATAAGTAATTGGATTACTTAAGGGAAAGTCCATTGGATGGACGGGCCGATATTGTATCGGGCTTTCATTTAATCGGTAAATTGGATTTTCGATTAAATATGGAAAGTTGAGATGATGAGACGTTGGATCTTTTAATTAGATTAAAAGATCAACGAGAATAATTTAAGTGGACATTAAATTGGATTTAATATTGGATTCGTCGTAATTGGATTACGATAAAACCCGGTCCGTTAAATTATACCCGAGAGGAGAAATAATTCCTAATTTGGAATAGAAAGAAGTTGGACTTCTTTCCTTAATTAAACATAGCCGACATGCTCCCTTGGAGGAAGCAAAATCAGCCATGTTGCATGCTAGGTGGTATGTTGACTTGTCTCTTTTGGAAAGAGACAAATCAACTCCAATCAAGCTCTTCCCTTTTGGTATGATTTGATCATACCATAAATTTTGGTAGGCTTGATTGAAGAATTGATGGTGATTGATTGGAATGAATCTAGACATCCTTGGATGAACCTAGACACATTCCAATAATCACATTAATTATGTATATATATTAGAATATACAACACCTAGCATAAGTGATTCATTATTCATCTTTTTCTAGGAAAAAAGAGAAGACAAAAATTCTCTCCTCTCTCTCAAAATTTCGTGCTCCCTCCCTCTCTTACACTTGTGTTCTTCACTTGATTTTGAATCAAGAAGAAGAACAAAGTAAGTTTAAGAGAACACTAATTCATAGTGTTCTTCTCTTAAACCGATTCCTTCCTAAACCCGTTCTTTTCTAGCAAGAAGAACGTGTGTTTCTTCCGGTGTGGTGTGGATCACCTTTGGAGAATCCATACGTTTGGATTTCGTGAGCATTCCGGAGAAGGAACAACGCTAGTAGCCGGGAGCATACGCTAAACAATCAAAGGTAACGGTTTATTACGCTTTGATTGATTTCATTTGTATATCTATGCCCTATGTGTTTAAATATATGTTTTAATATTTACACATCCTACATCGAACGCCCGGTTGAGCACCCAAGGGTACATCCCTTGGGATTCGCGTATTTTTTAATTTGATTTAAATCTGCGCACTTTCCACGCTTTCTCGCTTCCGCTCGCGCTCCCGGGCGGATCCGCTTGTCCTTCAGTTGCTTCTCCCGTCTGCATGTGGTGACCCACCTTTGAGATTCCCATGATCTCCCTTAAATGCCTCTTTCGGGCTGACTTGGTTGCTTCTCCATACGTTCCTCCTTCGATAAAATTGACTATCCTCCTCTAGGGCCAATTCGCGTCTTTTGTCCCTTTGTCCTGCTCTGCATATCCTGGCTTTGGGGTTCCCCTACTTTTCTTTGATGCGTGCATCGTTTATTTGCTAGAACGGACCAGATGCTTAAACTGCCCCATCTGAATCAGCCTTTCCAACTCCTCTTTCAGGTGAAAACATTCCTCCGTGGTGTGCCCTCGATCTTGGTGGAAATTGCAATATCTAGTCGACCAATGTCGGCACTCACTTTCCTTTATTTTATGAGGCCACCTCAGTTGCTCTCTTCTTCCTACCATCATCAGGGCTTGAGTTCGAGTAGTTTTCAAGGGCGTATAGGCATCTAGCGGCCGAACCCATTCTCTTCATTTTCCCTCGTGCCAATTTTGTCTTCCCCGTTCCGGGGATCGCCGGTGAGCTTCTTTTGGGGCTTCTTTGTGGGGGCGATGCACACCCTTCACCCTTCTAGATTCTTTTATGAGGGTGAACCGTTCCGCCCTGGCTAGGAGTTTGTCCTAGTTAGATGTTGGTTCTCCTATGAGTGAATCCGCTAAATCACTGTTCCTAAGCCCTTGGGCCATGATCCCTGATAAGAAGTTTGGGCTTATGTCGGGTATCTCCAGAATTTCATTTGAGAATCTCTATACATAACTTCTTAAGGGTTTTCCATCTTCCTGCACAATGGCGAACAGATGACTTGTATTCTTAGGATAGCGTTTATTTCCCGCGAAGTGATGAACGAAACTTCTCGCCAATTGATCGAAGTTATGTATGGATCCGGGAGCTAGATGAGAGAACCATGTTTGAGCCCTTCCTACCAACGTAGTACGGAAGACCCGACACAGCAATAATAAGGAACGAGACAGTGGATTCATTGTAAGCAAGACAGCAAAATACTTAAAGAACAGTAATGAGGTTTAATGATGGTTGGAGCGAACTTCAGTGTTATTTTGAACTGATATTCATCCACCCATATCCAAAAAGCTTGTAAGAATAAACATCCCATTCATCAACTATCCTTTTCTAACATTCAAAAGAACCAACATGTGTCAAACTAAAACCCATACCACATTAAAGTAGGGAAATTCTGTCAAAATTACAAGGCAAATTAAAGAGAATATTAATTATTACAAGTTTTATGCATATAATGTAATGATTTTTAACCCTACAAATTTAAATCGTTGGAGGGCTGTAACAGATTCTGAAAAAATTCATACGGATATAGCAATTTTAGTTTTGTTGAAATTTAGTTTGACAATCAAGCTCTAGAATTTTAAAATAATTAGTGTGTTAAGGGAAAAATCCACTAAAAATTTGGAGCTCACCCAAGGTGCACGTGTCAAATCCGATGAGGTTTGCAATATTCTATGATTATTATCCTTAGTGTGCCAATTCTTTTAAAATTGTAGGGCTTAATTGCCTTTGGCTGTAGCAGGATTAAAATTGACGCCCCTTCTAGTTATGGAACTAAAATTGAAATTTTTTCGTAAATTCTATGTATGTCTACTCTGTTTTTTTTCAATTAAATATTATATTTAACAAAAAACAATATATTCTACTCAAAGTCTATATATGTGCACAAACATCTTAAAAGAAACTAAGGATAATCGTACATAAGAGTCTATCCAAAAAAGTAAATATGCATTAGCGAAAAAAAACGCAATTCTTTCTGGTCCACTAATGTATCAAGGCTAATTCGAGATTCGCAAAGGACTATAATTTACAAAATATGATAATTTTGAGCCAAAAAATCTGAATTAGATTGGGAAGTATAAATATCCCCAATTTTTAGGTACCACGTGCAGGCCCATATGACAATTCTGGCACAATTAGGGTTTTTGGACCAAAATTGCATTTTTTCTTAAATTACTGTCATATATTGCAAATTTTCAATTGATTTGAGCTGAAATTGCCACCACCCCTATATTAGTGGATCAAAATTGCATTTTTCCTATGTATTAACCTATGTACACAGCTCCACGTAGGCACAAGTTTGATATAAGAAAAGATTTGTGCGTAATATATATACTTCTCTTTATTTCCCAATATAATCATCTCGATTAAGAAATTTTTTCTACCCAATTTTTGCCTCAACATCTCATGTACTGATTGATCAAATAATCTCATCCGTCGATCTTTGGACTTAATGAATCTTTTTTTCGTACTTCAAACTATCCGTTGACATGGATTTAGTTCGATGGATTAATATTTGTATTTTTGACAAGCTATAACGCCTCTGCGTTCTATTTCTAATTGAAATTTATGAAGATGGTGTAATTAGTTGTTTCTTACATGCTGCTCATGTAGCTGGAACACGTTCAAATTTGCTGGAAGAAGGATAGGGAAGCTAGAGTCGTGTTTTTTACTTACATGCGATTTCCTTTTAGTATTACGTTCTTGACTATGTCATTTATTCAGCAGTTGAGCGGAGCCACGTGTAGCCTAGTCAGCCGAGTTAGTTAGGAGGCCGTAATCTTAGAGTCTCATTGAAAACATGGTTTCGCTCTACGTACTTTTGTTTGTTTCTCTCCATTTGAACATTATATTAGAGCCTTCTATTTGAAGGTCTTTGCATACCGATCCTCTTCACTGTGCCTATTGTTGCGTACTTTTTGTTTAGCAAGGTGTGTTGTTGGAGTGATGGCGAATGAGATTGCGCATATGGATGAAACAACGACGGTGCGATACGAGAAATAAGTGTTATTCCTTCACCCGTTCAACCATCCAGGATTGACATTGTCCTTTGCACCGTTACTCGGAGTGAATTTTCTCGCTTGGAGTTGTGCGATCTATGTCTCACTCGGTACAAAGATGAAGCTAGGCTTCATCGATGACAGTTTTCCCAAACCTACTGCTGTGATCCACTACGTCTGAGCAGTGGAAGCGAAAGGGATCTTATGGTCACTTTGTGGATATGGAACTCAATATCTAAAGAACTGGTAGATGCGATCATGTATGTGAAATCAACACGCGATCTCTAGCGTGTTGAAATCTTGCTACGGTAAGAGCAATGGTCCAATGATCTACCAAATACGTTGAGATATTACGTTGATCTCGCAGGTAACCTCTCTGTTACCGAATATTTCAGGAAAGTTCAAAATTTGTGGGATAAGATTATGTGTTTAGAGCCTACTTCTTGTTGTGTGTGTGGCGGTTGTAAGTGTGATGTGAACAAAGAAATTTTTGCTTTAAATGAAACACATAAGGTGATGGAGTTTTTGATAGGGCTTCATGAGAGCTTCGACTCGGAGAGGAGTCAAATACTTATGATGGATCCGATACCGGATGTGGGGAAGGTGTTTGGCATGATTCTTAGTATAGCGAAACAACGTGTTGTCCAGATTGGAGTAGGGGAATCTACACATAATATGACTTATCAACTCACTGTGAAAGGCAATGGCAATGAGCAGGGAAATAAGTTAAATCAAAACTAAAGGAGAAATGTGGATAAGAGGGGGGATCATTTGTGAAAATTTTCGTAAATCGAGGCACAAGAAGGACATGTGCTTTAAGTTGCACGGTACACCGGATTGGTACAAAAGTTTAACCGAACAGAGGAAGAAGCCTGGGAGGAAGGACTTTGGTTGCAGTAGCCGTGGAGGATAAGATGAATGCACCAACACTAAGTAGGAGAATCTGAATGAGTTGGTATCCAGCTTACTGAAATTAGTTCAGTCACTGCCGATTATGCAAACTTTGCACAATTTGACGATGAGTTTGCGGGTAATATTTCTCATGTTTCTACCTTTGGTTTAGATTGCTTGCTTATCGATATCGGTGCCACAACTCACATTTGTTCAGATATTACAAAATTCACATCCTATAAAGTTTCCTCACGAAATCACTACGTTCACCTACCTAACGGTTCTAAATATGCCGTCCAACTCATTGGCAGTGTTCAATTATCTAAATCTATCCTCCTTGATCATGTACTGTATGTCCTTGGCTTTTCAGTGAACTTAGTTTCCGTTAACCAATTGTGTAGTTCCAACAACATCTCTTGCTCATTCTCTCACTCTCAATGCATTTTGTAGGACCAGGTTTCTAAGGAGACTCTGGTTGTAGGACTTCTTTTAAAGAAGATATACACCCTCAGAAATAACTCCTTTCTTATTCAGCCATGTACTAATCTGCCTATAGCCAATGTATCTTGCAATTCCATCACTTCTTGTAATTCTTCCATGTGGCATAGGAGAATGGGGCATGTCCCACTGAAAATAATAAAACACATTCCTATTCCCTCACTTGTAGATGAATCTGTACACTTATGGTGCATCGTATGTCCGCAATCCAAAAAAAAAAACGTGTGCACCTTTTCCCTTGAGTCAATCTCATGTCGATTCTATCTTTGATTTAGTTCATATCGACTTATGGGTTCCCTATAGAGAGTATACCATATGGGGATATAATTACGTGCTCACTATCGTTGATGATCATAATCGCGCACTATGGACTTACCTTTTCGCCAAAAAAATCAAACACTTTCGGTCCTTACATCTTTTTGTAATATGGTTTCTACCCAATTTGATAAAAGGGTCAAGATCATTCGTTTAGATAACGGGACCAAATTCGTAAACAGTAGCTGTGAATCTTTGTTCCGAAGTTTGGGAATCGTACATCAAACCTCTTGCCCATATTCCCCATAAGAAAACGGGTAGGTCGAATGTAATCATAGACATTTGCTAGATGTGGGTCGGTCCTTGATGTTTCAAGCTTCATTACCTACTAAGTTTTGGGGAAACTCCATCCTAGCAGCTACATACCACATCAACGGAACACCCACACAACTATTAGATTGGGAACTTCCATCCAAATACTATATAACAAGATCCCATCCTATGGTGACCTACGAGTATTTGGTTGCCTCTGTTTTCCAACCAACCTCAATCCTCAAAAATCCAAGTTTTCTAAACATGCTCATCCTTGTATCATGCTAGGATATTCCATCCACGAAAAGGTCTACAAACTTTACAATCTATGATAAACACAAAGTTTTAGCTTTCCGTGATGTAGTATTCAATGAGGAGCACTTCCCTTTTTCCAAGACCAATGTTTCTGCTGAGATTACTCTCCCACTTCCAAGTTGCTCTCTTGCTCGTTTTTTGTAGTGACAATTTTATATATTTTTTTGTGAAGATATGGCAGAGAAAAATAATATTGATATTGTTATATTTTATGGAGGTCAACGAATTGAGTCATATGATGTGCGGGTTATGATCGTCCTGCTATCCGATTTATGAAAATATGTCGTAGTACTACATTTGTTGAACTGGAGTCGATTTTGTTTGAAGAACTTAGCCTCCATAGGGTTGACAGTAAGTTACAAATATATTTTAAGTACAAAAGTTGTTGGGGTGGTCGATGGCGGGAGACGGTGTTGCATATTAAGACAGATCAAGATGTGCAATTTTTTTTCAGTCCGGCGAGTGGAAATTCGTATGTTGATATTTTTGTTGAAACAGAAAAGATTTGTGAAAATATCATACAAGATAACCCATTTTTTGGTGATTGGGGTGCATACATATCTATGTTAACACAAGATGCACCCAACTAGCCAGCAATTACTCAGGCGATGGACAAGGTTGGACTACATCAAGATTATGCAGGTCCATCCATATACCACCAAGACGACAGTGACGATTTGAATGATGACCTCGAAGCAGATATTTTCTTAAATGATGATGCACTCAACTCAGAACCGGATGAGGTTGTACAAGATAATCAAGTTGATGAGGATCCTGAAAATGACGATGAAGTCAGCATTCCAGTTATGTTGGATGTGCTTGGAGGCAGTGGTTCTGAGTAGACAGGTCAACAACAACAGGCAATTGATTTGAACATGCCTGGCACTTCTGAACCGCCTTTTCTATAGTCTGTTATTCCATTTTTTAGTATGACATATGTCGCGGTACCTATTGACTCCGTGGATATCCCTACAGGTAAATGGGGGGATTTTACGACTCAAATTACGGAGAGCTCGGATATGGTATGGTTTTCAAAATAAGGACCACCTGATTGTGCTCGGTGCGATGGGCAAGATGAGAATACCGCGTGGTGGAGCAAACCAAAACTGTGAAAGGTTGTGTGCAAATATGAAGCAGAGATTGGGTGCAGTTGGATGCTACGAGGAATATTGAAGTCTACAATGGATTTATTTAAGATTACCAAGTATGTGGGATCGCATACATGCTTGATGAATGAGATTTCTGTTGCTCATCGTAACCTCGGTAAGGGTATGATTGCAACACATTTGTTGGGTATGGTTCGTCAAGACCCAGCATATGACAATATGTCCAACAGATAGTAAAAGATCGATTTAGTTTTGAAATCGTTTATCAAAAGGCTTGAAAAGCTTTGAAGGCAACTAGAGAAGAGGTATATAGAACGTGGAAAAGCTCAATATAGAAGTTGCCTTGGTTTATGGCTGCATTGCAGAAATATAACCCGTGGATTGTTGTGTAGTCGCATATGGACACTGAAAGGCATAGGCTTAAAATGTTGAACTATGTATTCTGGGCTTTCAGACCGTGCATTGAGGGATTCTGCTATTGTCGCAATGTTATAAGTGTAGACGGAACCCATTTGTACATGAAGTACAAACATAAATTATTGGTGGCAGTTGGTATGGATGCAAATCAACAAGTACCCCTGTTAGCATTTGCACTTGTAGTAGATGAAGAATTACTGGACTCGTGACGATGGTTCTTGAAAATGCTTGCCAAACATCTACTGATAGGTGAAGAGGACCGAATTTGTCTAATTTTCGACCGACATAGTGGGTTGATCAATGCGGTCAATCATGTTCCAGCCTTCAAATGACCCACTTACCTCATATTCTCGCATCCTATCAAATGTAACCCTGATAATACGCAGAGCATGTGCGGTATGCGTCCGGGATATATGACGAGACCACCTAAAAAAAACAAATACCACATGAAATTGAAAATAAAAAATACGTGAGATAGTTTACGATTAAATGTATAAATGAATTATGTATACCGTGCGGTATAGGACGGGTGAGGTGGAATATTTTTATCATCAATGATGGTTGGACATATCTCTAACACATCACTTGATCGAATCGGTGCTATTGTTGTAATACAGGACCATGTCCATATTTATAACAATTACATAGCCCCACCTATATTTGTTTTACCCCGCTGTTAAGCAGTACAAAGCTCCCTATACATATATCCCAGCACCGCACTACCCTAGTTAGCGGGACCACCTTGAATGTCCTGCATGTATTGTAAATACAATAGGGATACACAGTTGTCGATGGCATCGAGACACAACAACCCACCAAGAATGTACAAAAGCACATACATGTGCCTCTTGCAATACTTCCTCCCAGGGGCTGTCATCATCACACGTGTTGACCACCAGCTAGTCATGTAAGACAAATAGCCTTATCCGGGAGCCTTTAAATGCATTCTCAGCCGGAATAAACCCTAACATATCAAAGCAATATTCCTGCAATTATGAAATTGTGTGCCGCATATCTACTCTCGTGATCGGATTACCACCCAACGGAAGGTGCCAGATAACGACGATGACCTGCAGCGTAACAATCGCCTCTCCTACCGAAAAATGAAAAGTATGCGTTTCGGGGCACCATCTCTCCACTAACGCGGTAATTAGGTGTTGGTCAATTTCAATATGACCACACCGAAAAACTCCAAAAAACCCCATGTTATACAGTGCTTGTAGAACTCGAGGATGACGTTGGATTAGTTGAAAATTTCAAAAAAAAAAAAAAAAGTAATATCACCACGTCGTACTATTAAATGTGTGTCCGATTATTCAGACACATCTTCAGAACGATGATTTCTTTGATCGTACAATACACTTCTATCATATGGACCAAAATTTGTCATAATATAACTATAAAAAAGACACAAAAAATGCAATGTAAATTAATCGACACGAATTTGTTGTTGTGGGTGAAGTGAAGAATGCTTCCTTCACTCCACCCTTTTATAGAGGAGAAAGCAAGAGAGGAGGAGAGCCTTATGTCTGCTATCCCCGTCTTGCTCTTGCATGCTTCACATGTGATGAAGCATGCATATATCCCATCAAACACAGGGTCCAAGAGAACCCCATGAATTATCTGGAGACGGGACATAGCAGCTGCTACATCACAGCAACTGCTATATATCTTGGAGACGGGATCTTTGATCCCCTCTTCTATAATTTTTTTTTAAGTCTTCAGTGAAGATTTCTATAAAAAAATTTTAAATCTTCATATGGAGACGGGATCCACTCAATTTCAAAAGCTTTTTCAATCGCACCCTTTTCAATTTTTTTTATATTTAATAAATAATTTCTCAATAAATTATTATAAAATATATAGAAAATATTATTTATGTAAAAATAAAATGCTTAAATTCATTTATACATATAATTTGTAACAATTTTGTAATTATTGATACTCTCTAAGTTTTTCTAGTTGGCAAATTAATAATCCCATATAGCGTTGGCAAATGCCACACACAAAATAGAAATCTTTTACAAGAATTAAATATAAAAATACCAAACTAATTCAAAGTACGCTACTCTTTTAGGTTTCACATTGAATAGACACAACTAAAATTGTACCTGCAAATCCGGCCATATATATTTAATTAACTATTTATATATTTATAAAACCAGAAAAAAAGGGTGCACGTCATGCACAAATTTTAGGCATAATTCTATTTTTAATCCTATAATTATAGTTATTTGACACTTAGTTATGTGATTTATTAGGTTTAGAAAATGATCATTCATATTTTCTTTTCACGATTTTAAAACAAAATTGATCGAAGTTTTCAACATTGGACAAAAAATAGAATGTTTCGATTAAAATTAGGGAAACACATTTTATCAGCTAATTTTTGTTGATGTGACAACTTATGCCACGTTAGCTTATTTTTCTTTTTTTCTTTTTTGACATCAACTCTTGACACGTTATTATAATTCAACCAATAAGATAATTACCGCCACATGACTGACACAACCACTTTTTAGTCAAATTTGTCTTGAAATTGTGAAATTAAAAATGGTGAAGGATCATTTAATGCTAACAAATTACACGATTAAAGTGCTAAAGAAGTATAATTAAACAACAGAAAATACAATTAAGCACAACTTTTAGGCCATTAAAAAGAAATACTTCGAATATTTGACTTATGAATAAGACATTTTTTTTATTTTTTAGATTATTTATTTTAATTAATAATGGGGAAATCAAAGATTGTGTGTATACACATATATATATGGTGGGAAGAGATGGATGGATGATGTTAGATCTCTGTTTCTTTCATACCTTTCAACAACAACCATCCTCTCTAATTTGGCTGTTTGTACTCTCACCTCTTAAACACCCCCCCCCCCCCCCTCCCCCAACCCCCCAAAAAAAAAAAGAAAAGTGAAATTTCTCAAGATCATCTTTTTCAACCCTGTAAATCATATAAACCACACACAAACACACACACACAACAAAAAAGAAATGAAAAAAAATTAAATAAAATTTGCAAATTTTCTCTCAAAAACACACACACACGGAGTTCCCTCTTTCATGGCGACCCCACTCTTCTCTTTTTTGAGTGCAAAAGAGCTGAGGTGAAGCTGTTGATCCTCTCCCTCTTTCAGAGCTGTAAACAGAATCCCTTTTTTCTTGCTCTTTGTTGGGGGAAACCCTAATTCACACACGGAAGGAAGAGAACAGTGACATTAATTTTGATTTTCAGACAAAAACCCTTTTTCGTAAAGGACGAGGAGAAGAGCAGACCAGAGGTTTCTTGAAGTACTACTGATCATCGATATGGGTACTTTGATGTTCATGTCTTTTTGTGGCAGCTGCTGCTGTTTTGATATGTGTTTTTCTTGTGTGTGTGTGTGTGTGTGTGTGGAGTGAGAAGGAAGAGAAAGATCTCAGTTGCAGAAATGGAAAAATCTCTGTCCCATATCTCTGTCTCGATTTCTTACGTTATTCCTTTGTTCTTTTATTGATTGGTGCTCTTTTGTCTGATTTCCAGAAGTTACTTTCTCGCTCTAGAAGAGGAGAGAGAGAGAGAGAGAGGAGGAGGAAATGATGGATTCTGGCAACAGTGGCAGCCTGCAGTCCTCGAGTGGTGGCGATGACGAGTACGATTCACGCGCCGCGACGGACTCTGTCTCGGCTTTCATGGGTGGTGGCTCAATTCCCAACTCTGCGCCGGCGTTCTTTGACCCGCTTTCCAACTACTCGTCGCTTCTCAATCCAAGCATGGTCTGGCCCAGGGCTTCTACTCCGGCCCCAAGACCCGACCCGAATCCGATTACCCATGATATGATCATGAATCCCATGCTTTCCGGCGCTTCCTCTTTTCTGCCAGTTTTCCAACAGGCGACGGCGGTCGGAGTAGACAGTAGCAGCCCCACCCTGGCGCCTCCGCCTCCGCTGCAGAATCAGAACCAGACGGCGGCGCGTAACCCGAAGAAAAGATCAAGAGCCTCTAGACGGGCGCCGACCACCGTGTTAACCACGGACACCACCAATTTCAGAGCCATGGTTCAAGAATTCACCGGAATCCCCGCCCCACCGTTCAACAATAATTCCCCTTTCCAGAGAAGCAGGCTCGATGTTTTCGGCACAAGATCCACCTCCTTGGACGCCGCCCATCCCCCGCCATACCTCCGCCGTCCCTTCGCCCAGAAAGCTCAGCCCCCGCTACCTTTTCTTGCTTCCTCGTGTAATTCTCTGCCGAACTCTGCCGACGCCGACGCCATGGCAGCTCCTTCCACTACTACTAACAACAATATCATCACTACTACTTCATCTGTTTCTTCAACTACAACCGCAGCTTCTAGTTCAACTCCACAGATTAACTACCAACTGCCTCTCACACAGAGTTCAAATCTTTTCAATCTTCCAAATCCATTCCTCACTTCTCTCCTCCAAACAAACCCGAAATTTCCATTCTCGAATCCTCCCGCAATCGGCTCAAAACCTCAGAACTCATTCGAAATCCCATCAAACGATCAATTTAGTAATCTGGGTCGCGAGAGTCATCTTCCGATGACCCTCAACACCCTCCAAAACCTGATTACTTCCGACCAAATACCACCGCAGAACTGCCGGGACGGAAACGACAACACCGACAGCAACAATGCAGCAAGGTGGGACAATAATCCGGCAAGTCCAGATGGAGATAAAGACAATTTGAGGCCTATCAGCGGCGGCTTCAGCTTCCCGAGGAACACGATAAACGGAAAGATGAACTACTCGGCTTCTTCGATGTCGGGCTTTAACGGAGAGAAGGGGCCGCCGGAAAACGTCGCCGCCGCGAGAGGAGAAGGTATGGTGGAATCATGGATTTGTTCTTCATCAGAGTAGGAATGATTGTAGTGTAGAATGTATGCTGGGGTAATGATGAGGGCTATGATTAAAACATTGAAAAGATCAGAGAGTGTAAATTAGTGTGATCTTGATGATCATCTTAACTTTCAGAAAGTTAAAAAGAATTACACTGTACTTGTGCTTAAATTATGTGTAAATAATAGTCTTCTTTTTGGATCCTTTTCCCATACACACACAACACACACACACACATCTATATATATACATACAGAAAAACTGATGATCTTGTTTCTTGTCTCATGAATATAGGAAAATACTGTCATTTTTCGTTTCATCTCACAATTGGGGTTTGATTCTTTGTTATGAAAATGTGAATAAACAGGAAGAAAAAGAATCTGTAAACCATCATCGAAACTTGTGAAACTTTTCTGCTTTCTCCTCGTACATTCTATTCTATGACTTGTGTTCATTTCATTCTCATGATGCGTTTGTTCAGACAGAGAATAAGGATATATATCAAGAATCTTTTGTGGGTAAGCAAGAACGGCGGGGTTTTGCCGCCAGAGCTCCGTTCTGGTTTTCTTGAAATCTTCTTGATTATTTCCTTAGTTTGTTGTTCAAGATTGAGTCGTTTTTTAATGATTGTAAGCACTGAGACGCAGCAATCGGTGGCGGGATTTGGGGAGTGGTTGAGCGCCGCCGCAACCCTTGTGCAAGAAACAAGTTCCGTTGCGGAAAATGAGATAGGTTTTGGTTGAATTGAATTAAATTTAATTATATATAATTAATTTAAAATACATTCATAGAAGATAAGAAATTTATTATGTGATATTTATTCATGATTTTGATTAAATTAATTTTTTCTTACATGAATTAAATTTTGATTTCTTGATTTTTTCTTGTTGTTTTATTACTATTATTTATTTTCTTAACTAAGTATACGTGCTACAAGCCTACAAATACTATAGTGTTACATGTGTATGAAATAATCAATTTATTATGAAGATCAATTATGACCCTAAGAAAATATGAAATATCACAGTCAACTTTGGCGAGATTTTAATTAAAGATATGGTGATTTTATATGTTCTACCTATAGTATATATATGTGACGGAAAAATGTTATTTTTCGTCCAAAAATATGTAAAATTGCAGCTAAATAGGCAACTATGTAATTTAAATATGATTTTTCATGGTAGGTTGTTAAATACATTTAATAATTTATTTATAACTATTACTTCGTTAGTTCCATGAACGAATATGATTATATCAATCATGTCTTTCTACTTAAATTTCATAAAATGAAATGAATGTATCCTTCCCAGCAAGAAAACGGATGCGCGGAGCCTAAAATAAATAATAAATAATTTTATTACGTAAAATAGATGTTTGGTTAAAACTTTTTCCTTAACCCTATCGTATTTTTCCCATAAATATGTCAATATTTCAGGATTTAATGATGTGCCTATTCAAGAACTATTTAGTTATTCTTATATTTTGTTCGTTTTCTGTATTAATTTCATAACATATAAAAAATAGGCAAGATTAATTGCAGGAAATAAATTTTTTTATGCCACAGAAAAAGTTAATCATGACATCCTTAGCACTAAAAAAAAATAAAATTATTCCATACACTATAAATCACTACAATTTAAAATTTATAGTAAATTAATATTATCTATCACAGTTCAATAAAATTGATGCGAAAAGTGAAATTTTGACCATGGTTAATCAACATTTGCTATTTTTTAACCTATAACCAAAATATTTTCCACAATTTTTAGTTGTAGAAATATTTTAGCTTCGCTAGCAGGAACAACGGACAATAATTTTTACTTTTAATCATGGTAATTAACTATAATGAAATTTTTTATGGTGTGCGGACAAAGAGTATATAAATTAAAGTCAATCCCAGTTACAAAAAATAAATAATATTTTACCAATGACATTAATTGGAAAAAAGCACGAATTTTCATTAATATGTACTGTATATTCGTTATATATAGTTTTAAAAAACATGTACAATTCTTTAATTAATCCCAATTTAACATAATTACCAAAAAACATATGTAATTTTCTTTGAATTTCAAACATTTTCATGGATGATATACATTTACATGTACATGTACGAGGAAACAGACGAGGTTCCTACGCAAGAATCTTGTTGCTTGATTGAGTAGAAACAAAACAAACCTCGTTCCTTGCTATTTCTTCAAAACTCAATAAATGTTTTTCCACACATTTCATCACTTTTTGCAGACTGCTTTTCTTGCATTACAATTTATCTACTTCATTTGCTTTTTTTCTTGCACCATTCCCCACAAGTATAGTAATTGATGTCGCTAGAAATTCCAAGTTGATAAACGGTAATGTCGGCAATACAAAATATTCTCACTTTCAGTGTTCCTACCTGCTTCCGTTAAGAGGTCATGTGACGTGTATGTGATTTTTTCTGTAAATTTCTAACACAGTAGAAAACATATTACTATTACCTACGATTTTATTGGCTATGGACTAAAGCCGTGCGAAGTACTATTATTAATCACGGTTAAACAAAAATTGATGCAAATACTTAACTTATCCATCATAAAAATGATTTTTGCTATGACTTTTAGTCATAACAAATGCATTAGGCACACTCGTAAAAATCACTGTCAACAATCGTTGCATGGCCGTTATTATTGACTTTTTACTACGGCGATTTAATTTTAACCATGACAATTAGGCATAGTTAAATGTTATATTTCTTCCAGTGATGAAAGTTGGAAGGAGGAATAAAAATGAGACATCTTTAAAAGTTATGAGACTATTTTTGAGAATCATGTAAGTAATATTATTGAAAGTATACTGAGCCGAAATTATGGGACGAAAAATACAATTTTTCCTAGCGTACCAATACATTAGAAATTATACTCAATCTCTATTGATATACGGACTCGTCATTCTGTACACAATCATCATAGCTCCGCTAACACATTAAGTTAAGCTTAGTTCTCTACAGAATCAAGCATTATATAGCGAACAAATCAATACCTAGTTCACTCATATAAAATGATGAGTTCTACGTTGTCGTAAGTAAATAAAGTTTAAACTGGTGATATTCAAGTAAAAAATTAGTGATTTAACTACTATATCACTGTGCTGAATATAATGTTAGGAGAGAATAAAGAATCCTAACAACAAAAATGGTAATAATAATAATAATAATAATAATAATAATATAATAATAATAATAATAATAATAATAATAATAATAATAAAACCTTCAGAATGAAAATGAATATAGCTAATTAAACACTACAAGAAATATTAATATTTAATTATGATTAATTGTTAAGGTTAATATTAAATAGCCATAGCAATTAGTCATTGATCACGGTTATGTAACGGTTGTCGACCATGATTTTTACGAGGGTGGCTAAAATATTTGTCAGGGTTAAAACCCATGGAAAATGTTTTTACCACGGCTCTTAGCCGTGACAAATAAATTTTTCATAGTGAAAAAACTAGCATCAATTTTTATTTAACCGTAGCTAATAATAGTTATCTACCATAATTTTAGTCATAACCATTAAAAATGTAATAAATACTAATTTTTTTTCTAGTGAAGTTTGGGGATACTCTAAGAAATTTCACTTACAACCCTATCAATAACACTATAAAAAAATTGATTATTTCCTACATTATTAATCACTATGGCTAAAATTGAAAATGAATATATAGCTAATTAAGTTTGGGGATAGTCTAAGAATTATTGCACTTACAGCCCTATCAATGACAATACAAAAAATTTGATTATTTCCAACATTATTTATCACTATGGCCTAATACTATCTATCACGATCAGATAAGATCGATGCGAAAATTTATGTTAATCATGGTTGATCAACATTCGAAATGATATTACCTATGACTAAAGTATTTGTCATAGTTTTTAGGGGTAAATGTTTTTTTGGTCTCGTAAGACTAGGGCATTATTTGTTTTGATACCACAACTTAGGTAGGCGGCTGTTTTAGTCCCATAAAATACGTTTTTCAGCTTTTTTTTGTTCCAAAATATCACGTTTTTTAGTTTTTTTGGTCCTAAAATATCATATTATTTTTGGGATCAAAAAAACTAAAAACGTGTTTTATGGGACCAAAAAACACTAAAAAACATGTTTTATGAGACTAAAACAACCACCTACCTAAGATATGGTACCAAAACAAATAATGCCCTAATCTTACGGGACCAAAAAAGCATTTTACCCTAGTTTTTAGCTATTACAAATATTTTAACCTCGCTGTCAGAAACAACAATTAATAGACATTGCGCAATTGTAATTAATTAATATTCACCATACTATTTTATTTTTGACCAAATGAAAAATCATATTTATTTGTACAATCAAAATAGAATGTGTTAGTAACTTTTACATCTTCATAAAGACATCTTCGTCTGTCAATCCAATTAAAACAAAACATTACAAATGGATGACACTTATGTTTAGTCAAATCAAGTATAGGTAACTTTTCTAATTTACAAATTATTAATTATTTCAATTGTAAAAAGTGGAATTAATCCTTCTTTGGATATATATTTATTAATTAATTATGTTTCTAAATATAATTAATTAATGTTGTCCCACATTAAAGGAGGTATAGAGGAGGGTTGGGTAAACTATAATGGGTTCATGAATGTAGGTAGCTGGGAACTATATATATATATATATAGACATTAGGGTTTGGACAAATACAGCTTAACTAACTTTAGTGGGGGCTTAGGGTTAGGGCCGTACCCATAGTATAGGTTACTATTTTAGTTTCTACTATTGCTATACCTACCACCTTAATTAACCTATAAAGATGTTTGGTTTAATTTAGGAATCATCTACAATTTCATTTCCTAAATATTCCTTAAATTATATCATAATTATTTATTTCCAATATCAGTAAACATTATGTTTTTATTTATTTATTATTTTTGTGGTTCTTGGTCTATATATATATATATATATGAGTTTTGATTATTTCAACTAATGGCTAATAACAATAATTCTCTAGCAAAATATAAAAGCTAATTAGGACAAAATTTAGGGATAATTGTACCGCCTTTCCTGAGGTTTGGTAATAATTACATCACTTGAAAAAATTCAATGTTTAATTCTGGCTAATTGTCATGGTTAAAAATAAATAGGCGTAGTGAATATTAGTCATTCACCACGGTTATACAATGGTTATTCACCGTGGTATTTTCGAGTATGGCTAAAACATTTGTCATGGTTAAAAGACATGACAAAAACATGTACTATGACTCATAACCATGGCCAAAAGAGTTTTCATGGTGGATAATTTAGGTTTTTGGAACGGCTTTTGGTTAACCATGATTAATAATAATTATTTACCATAGTTTTAGTCCATAGCTAATAAACTTATAGTCAATAGTAAATTTTCTTCTAGTGCATGTAGATTCTTTATGATTTAAAAAATTATATTTATAGTACCCTTAATATTTGGTTCCATCTAATAAATAAATTCCTTAATCAAAATTCAAAAAATAATGTTGATATTGACAGAAAATGAATCGATTAGCATGTGTGATTTAAATTTTTAATTTTTTAATTATAATATTTATTTAATTAAATAAAATAGTGATAAAGCAGAATGAAGAACTTATCAAAAACTGATTAAATAAATTATTTTCTTCTATTAATGGTTAAATCACTAACTACAATTTCAAGATATAAACCTTGTAAAAAATGGTGAAACTCGTCATTTTATATTAATGTATTATAAACTAGTATGTCGGTAAGATCACGGCGATCAGATTGGTAATGTACCAACAAATTTTGATAAAGGAAAAAAAAAGAAAAGAATTATGGCAGTGCGATATTCTCTTAGTTGAGACAATCACAGTAAATGCAATTGCTCAATCTAACCTTTAGTTTCTCAAAGAAAAACAAAAACAAAAAATAAATATATGAAAGGTCCCAAGGTATGTCTCTCATGCACACTAAAAAAAAAAATTGATTATTCTCTAAATTAAAAATTACCACACCTTAATATTTATAGTAAATCAATATTATCTACCACGGTAAAACTAAATCAATTAGAAAACTTAAATTTTGCTCACAATTAATCAAGATGCTATGATTTTTCCTATAATCAAAGTATTTTTCCACAATTTTAATTTAATTTTTAACAAATGTTTGAACCTCAATTGCAAAAACAACAAATAATAATTGTTGAAAAATCATGATTAATTAGTATGCGTCATAATTTTTTTTACTTTAATTAACCATCATAATTAACTGTAAAAATTATATTTCTTCTTATGTCTCTCTAGATGATATATATATATATATCTCCACATACATATATGCACACACAGAGAAGTGTGTGTGTGTGTGTTCGCATGTATTGTGTAATAAAAATATGTTGAGAATGGGTGGTGGGGGTATGTACGTACGTGATGATGGGTAGAAGTAGTCGTAGTTCGAAGGTTGTGATTAATGCATATTTTCAGCATATATATATATAGAGAGAGAGAGAAGACATGATGGGGCCTGAAGACAGTATTGGAAATTTAATTATGTTGAACTCAAATATGGTTGGGGCATTGGTATTCCCCGACAATGAATTAAGGTTGCGTTGGTATGGCGCAGAACAAACAGGAATGGATCCCATGCATTAATCCTATTTCTCCACATTCCTATAACATTCCTAGCTAGCTGTGGATCATCTTCGAATCTACTTACAACATTGGTGATGGGGTGTAATCCAAATATCAAGAAAAGAAATAAATAATTTTAAAAAAGGGTAAAAATCACTAAAAAGTTTAGGGATCCGCATACTGCACAATCAGGTCGGATCATGTGATTTGACCTGGATCGCGCACGATGCTAAGTGTCAAAGATCTAGACCCTTGATGAGGAGACAACTCAAGTTTGGAGATGATGCCACGTGGACCAGACAAGTACATACATTTGGTCCTATAAATACACCTACCTCTCAATATTTATGGTAAGTTATTCAAGTTACATTCGACCACATTACTGTATCAGATCACCAATCTACCATCTAGCTCGACCTATATTTGACTTAAACATCGGAGGGTTTTCGCCCGGGACACTCCTAACTAGCCTGACGTGCTTGTTTCTTCTCAAGAATACTTAACCTGGGGAGCTTACGAATCGCTAGGAGAGGTGCTCAGTGAGATATTCGATTGAGATCGCGAGAAGCGACCCGAATCATTTGAATTTCTCAAACCCTATTAACCACTTTTTCATCTCTTCTTTGGATTGTTGGACAATGCCAAATTAAGTCTCCATGCATATGGTTACCACGGATGATATGATGGTTTGATCGTCAAGTGTTTCATTGTTTATTTGGAGAATTATATCATCAACATCTTTTGAAATTTAGTATAATTATATTTATATTTCCTATAGTTTAAAAAATTACATCTAGTTAGTACTCTCGAGGTTTGATTACTTCTAACAAATAGTTCCTCCGTTACTCAAAATTCACCCTTATAAGGGTAATTTAGCCAGAAAAAATTTATTTTACCTGCAATAAGTCAGTAATGAGTTACTGAGGGTAAATATCAATTTTCATTCATTCTTTTTTTATTACTATCAATAAATTCGGTGAATTTTAACTAACGGATGGACCTATTTGTTATAAGGATGCGAACATTGATGGGGTCTACGTATAAGTATCCCAAACCTCTGGGGAGGATGGTGTAATTATTCCTTATTTATTTGAATGTCCGAATTTGAATTTTATTAAGGACACAGAACTTGCCCTTTTATACAGGTATACTATGGAATGTCGTTGGCCGGCACATTATACTTGGTTCAGTAAAGGTTGTGCTTGACTTACAGGTGTGTGGTGGGAATACAGTGACTAATTTGGATAATATCTCAATAAATTTCGAAGAAAGGAACATTAAGTGGGGGTTAGATTCCCTTAATTTGTGTAGCCACAACGAATTGGGTAATTATATTTTTGGTCCCATAAGTGGACCCGTTTCTAATTTTCATCCCATACTGTGGGTAATTCCCATATTACATCCCATATGTCCATTTTTTTTTTTTTAATTTCAGGACCAAAAAGAGTTTTCCGTTAATTGCTAACGGACTCGCACGCCTCCGTTAAATTGCTCGGGGTAAATTACATTTTTGGTCCCATAAGTGGACCCTTTTCCAACTTTGGTCCCATATTGTAGGACCAAAAATTAAAAACGGGTCCACTTATGGGACCAAAAATGTAATTTACCCAGAGCAATTTAATGGAGGCGTGCGGTCACGTGATTCTACCTTTATCAATTAACGAAAAACCCCTTTTGGTCCTAAAATTGAAAAAAAAAAAAAAATGAACATATGAGATGCAATATGTGAATTCCCCACAGCATTGGACGAAAATTAACAACAAGTCCACTTATGGGACCAAAAATGTAATTTACCCCCAACGAATTTATATCAACCTATATAACATTTTAATTACCCCAAAAACCAAAAAAAAAAAAAAAAAAAGAATCGTTGGATATATGGTTTCAGTCGATAAATGCTTGTGCTGTGAATTTAGGTTTAATAGAATTTCATGTGATTAATAGATGATATCTTTGACGTGTAGTGAATGTGAAAATATTAAATAATAAAAAATTAATTTATATTTGTGGATATAATATGAGGATGTGATTTGCAGTAGGTTTTAAGTCTAATGAATATAATTAGAATATTTTTTATTATTCATTTTATTTATAATTTAATTAGAATATGTCGTGCCTTGGCATGTATAAGAGCTATATATTTTTCAAAACAACTTTTTCCCAAAAAGAAAGAAAGAAAAAATTAAAGCCGAAAAGGCAGTGAAAAAATCAATTGCAAATCTTTACGGCAGTGTCAATTATTGTACTTAGTAATTATATATTTCTCAAAGGCATTAACCTTTTTTCATATGATCATTGGGGTTGATGGAGATTATGGACTTTTTCCCTTTTCTTTTTCAAATTTCAGATCCCTCCCTCCTTTCTTTGAATTTAAAAATGACATGAAAAAGCAGAAAAAGATAGACACCTTTATGTAGACATTAATTTTATATATTTTTTTTATTTTTAATTAATTTCATTTCAGGATGAATGATAAGATATATAATCAATAGGATACCACCAAATGGAGATATTCTCTTGTCTTTTCTGCTCAATATCTCACTTCCGATTTTATTTCTTACAAAAAGTATTTTTGTAATCATACAAAATGATTTCTGATTTCGAAAGATCTAGAGACATTTTTTAGGATTTCATTTTTATATATAAGAAATATATACATAATTTTTTTTAAAGCATTCAATAGCGTACGAAGATCGTGTTACACTTAGGGATGATAATAGAACGAGTTTAAAGTGAAATTTAATTACCAGACCCAAGCCCTATGTTTGGTTTTATTTTTAAAATGTTTTGTTTTGTTTGTTGGGGATAAAGAGAGAAAATAAAGATAATAAATGTGTGTTAGAAATAGAGGATTTGTTTGGGTTTGTTATTTGAATTAATTTTAAATAGTGTGAAAAATGTATTGTATTTATTGTTTTGTATACTAGGAGACAAAAAATACTGTTTATTGTCAAATCATGTCTCTTTTATATATGTATATAGTAATACTTATATTTTTTGTATGTATTGTGTTGTATATTGGGAGACAAAAAATACTATTTATTGTCAAATCATGTCTCTTTTATATATGTATATAGTAATACTTATGTTTTTTGTATGTATTGTGTTGTATATTTGGAGACAAAAAATATTGTTCATTGTCAAATCATGTCTCTTTTATATATTTTTATAAATCTATATATGTATATAGTAATATTTATTTATTTATAAGTGGATACATGTAAATATGGGTGACGTGGAGGTGTACGAGGACCTACTCTCCATATACGAGGGGAGCTACTGGAATGCGAAAGCAACCCATCAAGTGGGCCAAGTGGAGCGCCTCGGACCAGCAGCATATACACGCACTTCGGGGAGACCTCGTATTTTCCAAAAATCGAGGAAAAATCCACTAAAGCACGAGGATATCTTGCCAACTGGACCAAGTGGAGGGCCTCGAACGAGTACGAAGTCTCCCCCCTGTAAAAATCCCCGAATCATGAAAAAAGACTAATAAATCTCCTCATGAAGAGGTGAACAAAGGGCCTCGTATAAACAAAAGGGCTCGCAGCAAAGGAAGCCTCGTATTGCCAGATTTCCTGGCAAAAAATCTCGCCCACTTGACTGACTGTATATCTAAGGGAGATCCTTTGCACTTTCCTTCCCTATATAAACCCCCAACCCCATAGAGGAAAGGGACAAGTGACGCTTTCTAATCCTTGAGTAAAAGATTACCACATCAAATTAGCGCCGTCTGTGGGAAACTCAAAAATAAAAAAAAAAAGAGAGAAAAGAGGATGGTAAGGAGGCAAGTCATGCTAAGGTCCCGAGAAATAGAGCAGGAGAGGTAAGTCATGCTAGGGTCCCGAGAAATAGAGCAGGTAGAAGGAGGAGAAAATATGTTATCCCCTGAACAATCCGGGAGGAACCTGCTAAAGGAATCTCTGGAGAACCATGCCCCTCCCAGCCCGAAATATGTTAGAATGGAGGACGTTCGAACATTGTTGGAAGAAGCCGCTGAGAGAGGGGCCCAGACGGCCCTTCGATTGATGAAGGAGCAACAAATAATCGGTGCCCGCTCTCCCTCACCTGGAGGGAACCCCCGACCAAAATCCCGAGAAAATTCAGTAGGAAGTAGCCATGCGCCCCAACGCCTGCTGCTGGAACAGCCTCAGGAGGTGCCAACCACACTCCTGGAGGACCTTCACATCGCGTCCCTACGCCGAGATCTAGATGAACTCAGAAAGCAGCTCATACTCAATACCTCCAACGTTAAAAAGGGCAGCCCATTCTCCCCTGAGATACTGATAGCCACCCTCCCAAACCATATCAGACTGCTACAACTTGCATTGTACGGGGGAGAGAAGGGAGATCCCCGCGACCATGTCGACCAATTTATAGCAGCTATGGATTTGATCAACCCCGGCGATCCCATGCTATGTAGAATATTTTGCACCACTCTCGTGGGCCGAGCCCAGACATAGTTCTCACAACTTCCTCAAGGATCTAAGTGAGTTTTGACCAGCTCACGAGGAACTTCGTGCACCACTTCGCGGGAAATAAACGATATCCGAAAAATCCCAGCCACCTCTTTGTCGTGGTACAAGAGGAAAGAGAGACGCTGACAAGCTACATATAAAGGTTCACTAATGAGATTCTGGATGTACCCAGTATCAACCCAGAATTTTTGTCAGGAATCATGGCTCAGGGGTTGCGTAATGGAGGGCTGGCCGATTCCCCTATAAGAGAACCTGCTGGATCATGGGACGAGTTGCTAAGGAGAGCCGAAAAATTTATCTTAATTGAGGAGTCTTGAAGGGCCAGAAACACTAGTAGACCACGAAAAGAGCCGGTGAAAGACAACTCCTTCAAGATGGTGGAGGGACGAAGAGGAGATCGCAAGTATGGAGCTGAGGCGTACACTCCTTTGAGAACTACCCGAGCACAGGCTTGGTGGTGGTTGAGAAAAATGAGCAGTTAAGATGGCCGCCTAAAATGAAGGATAATGGGGATCGAATGAGGTCCTCTAAGTATTGTAACTTTCATCAAGACAGAGGGCACACAACTGAGGAATGCTTCCATCTAAAAGACGAGTTGGAAAGGCATATTCTGATGGGGTATCTAGGGGAACTCACTCATTCTCCTTCCCCCCTTACCAAAATCACCAGGAAGAGGAAAGCTCCTGCCCAAGCATCAGCCTAAAAATGAGGAAGATACTCGAGGATTCGCGGAGCTCATGGGATAATTATAAACGTTATAGAAGGAGGAAATTATGGGGGGCCATCGAAGACCGTCAGGAAAAGGCAATTGAGGGAAATCACTGGGTCCATCTTTGTAAGTTTACATGCTAAGGGGGAAACTACACAGGAAAAATCCCCTATAACTTTCTCAGAAATGGATAAGGAGGGAATAATCTTCCCGCATGAAGAGGCCCTGGTCATCACAACCGTCATATCTAATATGGAAGTAGGAAGAATCCTGATAGATAGTGGGATCTCGGTGGATATTCTTTTCTTAGAAGCATTTACGAAGATGGGGCTAGGACATTCGTTAATCCAACCTAAAGAAATTACACTAATGGGGTTCTAGGGAAGCACTGTACAGGCAATCGGAGAAATCATGTTGCCCCTATCCTTAGGGGAAGACCCAGAGAGTCTCACCCGGATGACAATGTTCCTGCTGGTGGATGCAAAGCAGCCAAGTTACAACGTGATCTTGGGAAGACCCACCCTCAATGCCATTGGAGCCGTGGTCTCAACCTCGTGTTTGAAAATCAAGTTTCATACGAGTCGGGGGGTTGGAGAAGTACGAGGAGATCAAAGGAAGGCCAAGGAGTGTCGATGCCATATGACTTAGACAGATGAGTCAAAGGGAAGTTACGAAGCAATCCTCGAATGCCGAGAGAATGGATCCCGTAGATAAAGTGCAGAGTGTGATGTTGAACCCTTCAACACCGGACAGGCAGGTACAAATAAGAGGAATCATGCCAGAGCTGGAAAGGGACCAGTTCTTAAAATTCCTAAAAGATCACGAAGCCGTGTTCAAATGGGGGCAAGGGGGTTCTAAGGGGATCGATGAGGGAATTATAGTGCATAAATCGAATGTCAAGATGGGGGCCATCCCTGTGAAGCAGAAAAAGCGAAACTTTGGAGTAGACAGGAGTAAGATTATACAAGATGAGGTAGAGTGACTTCTCCATGCTCGATATATCCGGGAGGTTTTATATCCAGACTAGATTGCTAATGTGGTGTTAGTACAAAGACCGATGGAAAATGGCGAATGTGCATAGATTTTACAGACCTAAACAAAGCATGCCCAAAGGACTCCTATCCATTGCCCCGAATAGATTTATTGGTGGATTCCACATCAGGATGTGAACGACTCAGCATGCTAGACGCTTACCAAGGGTATAACCAAATCAAGCTGCTGCGAGAAGATCAGGAGAAAACAAGCCTCATCACTGACCAAGGCCTGTATTGCTATAATGCCATGCCATTTGGATTAAAAAACGCGGGGGCCACATATCAAAGGATGGTAAATTTAATTTTTCCCGAGCAGATTGGGCGCAACATGGAAGTATATGTAGATGACATGCTAGTAAAGAGTAAGCATAAAAAGCATCATCTACAAGACCTGAAGGAATGCTTCACCCAACTACAAAAATACGGAGTAAAGCTCAACCCTAAGAAGTGTGTGTTTGGCATCGAAGGAGGGAAGTTCTTGGGTTACTTGGTTACGCAACGAGGTATCGAAGCAAACCCAGATAAATTGTAGCTCTACAGCAAATGAAAGAGCCAAGAAGTACAACAACTCACGAGTTGAATAGCAGCCCTTAGTCGTTTCATAGCTCGAGCCGCTGAAAAGGGGCTCCCCTTTTTTAAAGTCCTCAGAAATGCGAAAGACTTTCAATGGACGGACGAGTGTAGCCAGGCCTTCCAAAATCTGAAGGAATACCCCGCCTTGCCCCCATTGCTATGTAAGCCCGAAGCAGGAGAAGAATTGCAGGTTTATCTAGCCATGTCCGAGGTGGCGACCAGTGCTGTACTCACTAAAGAAAAGAAGGGCAGTCATCTGCCCATTTATTATGTCAGTCATATGATGCATGGTGCGGAAGTTCGATATGACCCATTAGAGAAAATGGTCTTGGCCTTGGTTCAGACAAGCAGAAAGTTTCATCCATATTTTTTAAGCCATCCGATAGTGGTGCTCACGGACCAACCTCTAAAACAAGCTCTACGCACGAAGGGGGGGAGTCGAATGGTAAAATGGTCATACGAACTCCATGAGTTCGATCTTGAATACCGTCCGAGAGTAGCTATTAAAGCCCAAGCTCTGGCAGATTTCCTCGTAGAATCAACCCTAAGAAGAAAAGCTGAAGAAATGAAGTGGGCCATGTACGTCGATGGGTCCTCGACTGATCGCTTGGGGGGGGGGGGGGGGAGGGGGGAGTGCTCATCGTTAACCCTGAGGCGGTAGAATTCCCATTTGCCATGAAGTTCGAGTCCCCTCTCTCAAATAATGAGGCAGAATACGAGGCGTTGCTAACAGGAATGCGGTTGATACAAGAGATGGGGGTACGCATAGTTAGGATACATAGTGACTCCCAACTAGTAGTGGAACAAATTAACGGAGGATTCGAGGCCAGGCAGGACAGGATGAAAAAATTACTGGCACTAGTCAAGGAAAGAGGATCCCAATTTGAGACATGGGAAGTAGTCCAGATACCATGATCACAAAATGCCAACGCTGACAAACTTGCCCGAATAGGAAGTGGGATGGAAGATAATGAAGCTCCATCGGTAACAATACTCAAAGTAACTATAGAAGGGGTCAAAGAGCATGTAAACTCCATACAGAAGAACCCACAGGAAACATGGATGGATGGGATCCGAGGATATCTAGAAAAGGGGATATTACCTCAAGATATTCAAGAAGCAAAAAAAGTGAAAAGATTGGCAAAACCACTTCTACTTAGATCAAGGTCGCTTGTTCAAAAGATCATTAGTCATGCCCTCGTTAAGGTGCTTAGGACCCGAAGAAGCCCTTCAAACCATGAAAGAAATCCATGAAGGAAGCTGTGGCAATCACTCGGGGGGAAGAATTTTAGCCCTAAAGATAATGAGGCATGGGTATTATTAGCCTACTATACATCGGGATAGCATGCAAATGGTGAAACGATGCATTCATTGCCAAAAACATAGCCCCTTGCATCATGTCCCGGGAGCTCCCATTGCTTTCACATGCCCCTCCTAGCCATTCGACCATTGGGGACTTGACCTCGTAGGCCCTTGCCCTCCTTCCGTGGGGCAAAAAAAGTTCCTGGTAGTTGCCGTGGACCACTTCACCAAGTGGATAGAGGCCGAGCCACTAGCCAGGATCACAGAGCAAGAGATAAGGAAGTTTCTACGGAAAAACATTATTTGTCGCTTCAGACTCCCCCGCAAGATCACTACGGTCAATGAAACACAGTTTTAGGGACAAAAATTGGGGCGGTGGTGTCAGGAGCTAGGAATCAAGCAAATATTCACTTCAGTGGGTAACCCGAAGGCCAATGGGCAGACTGAGGTCAGTAACAGGATTCTGCTTCAAAATCTTAAAATCAAATTAGGAAATTCTAAGAAAGGATGGGTCAAGGAAATTCCCAGAGTACTATGGGCATACAGGTTTACGCCTCGAACTAGCATGGGAGAAAGTCCCTTCTTTCTCGTATATGGATCAGAGGTCGTGATCCTGGCCTCTACTCCCGGGTAATTCAATATGATGAAGGAAGCAACGCCATTTCACTATGATACGAGGTAGACATATTAGAGGAACGAAGGAAGATGACGAAGATAAGGTTAGAAGCAAGTAGAAAAGCGGATGATAAGGGCATACAATGTAGGGGTGAGAGAACGACCCATGTAGATACGCGCGCTCGTACTCAGGAAACTAGAAGTGCAGAAGCCAATGGAGAAATTATATCCAAAATGGGAAGGCCTTTACCAGATTAAAGCAATTCGAAGGGAAGGAACTTACAAGTTGGCCACTTTAGAAGGAGAGGAAATCCCTCGGACATGGAGCGTTGGCAATTTACGAAGGTTCTTTTGTTAAAGAAGAAGGAGATACGAGGCCATGAAAATAAAAAAGTTAAGCCTCTAAGTTAGACGACCTATTTCCGACTCTCAGTTCATAGGAATCTATCTACTTTTGTAATCAAAAAAAGCGAAAGCATTCACCATGAATAAAAGTAAAAGTCATGCGTTGATATGGGAACCAAGTTACATTTCCAAAAGATACGTCATGGAAAGAGAAAAGAAAACAAAAATCTCCAAAGAAGAAAAACACTTTTGACCAAAAGGTAAGAAAAGGGGGAAAAGAACCCCTGCCCCATTACATCAAAAAAGGTCTCATTACATCAAAAAGATTTTTTCCCCCGAAGGACTTTCCCCCTCTACATTCCCAAAACCGTCCGCCCTCACGTTCAGAAAGCTCAGATCGAAACCTGGCAGGAAGTTGCCTAAGTTCTTGAATTGATCCAAGCAAGTAGAGAACCCGTCGATGTAATAGGAGGATCCTTGATGAAGTACTTCTGTCTCAAACTCTGATGATTCCTTGTACAAGGTCATCCCAGAGACCACACCCTCCTCCCGACCCCGAGTGTCTTGCACTATAGAAGCCTTGACCACCTCGTTTTCTATAGTGAGAGTTACTATTTGGCCTTCTTTCTCCACCAGTTGGTTCCTAAGGGCTTCAATTTCTTCACGAAACTTGGCCTCGGTCTCCCTGGCTCTAGCCCCCTCCTCGTCCATACATTGTTGAAAAGTAGAGATCTTCGAACGGTCTACCGGTTGGTGGCCTTAGACATGTTGAAAATCCCAACTCGAGGCTCTATCCTAGGAGTAAGTACCTGAGCCGGAAAAACCAAGGGTTTTGAGGCCTTTCCAGCTGGGGAATCCTCGATAGGCACCTCTTCGATTCGGGGCCTTTTCTGAGAAGAGGAGACAACCTCGACAAAAGTAGGTATGGGAGACGATGGATGCACCTCCAGAGGAGTTTGGAAAGGAGTACCCTCATCGGGGAAAGTGCTCACCTCGATAATCGGGGTCCCGTGGGGGAAAGCAGCAGTGTACGACTGAGGGGGAGGAAGAGACGAAGCACGAGGCACGTTGGCTGAGGGAACTTCGGAAGGGGTTGAGGAGACCGAACGATTCGAAGGACTGGGAGGAATGGTATGGACATCTTCTGGAATGAACTTACGAACAACTGCTCGATTCATCATTATACCTACACCAACAGAAAAATCATACGATCAACCAAAAAAGGAAAAAGCCATAAATTAGAGGATAGAAACTTACGTTACCTGGATAGGAGTCCAGGGGGCCTTCATAACGGGCTGGGGTTGGGTGGATGCCAGCCACTATGAGCAAATCCTCCTCTAGGATGGCTTTGGTCTTAAACTCATGGCTGACTAGGCCTACGTCTGTCATCCTCCTCTTTATCTCCCGGAGGTTTACGTACGGAAGAGGGTTTAAAGAAGACCCACAAGCAAGGGGAATATTCCACTCGGGTTTTCGCACGAAGAAGAAGCGGGTCTTCCAGGCGCCATGGGAGGAAGGCTTCTCCCTAATAAAGGTCAAACCAGGACGGGGGACAAATAGAAAAAGCACTCTCCCGTTGTGAGTTTAGGAGCAAAAACACCCAGAAAATTCTCAACCGAAGGTTTGAAACGATAGAGTTGAGAACATAAAAGGAATCCCACCACCAACCTATACGAGTTTGGGAGCAGTTGAGTAGGAGGCTAAGATGTTGAAAAATCTGTTGTAGAGAGGATGGAGGGGAAAACGTAGGCCAGAAGTCAGCTGGGCGGAATAGACCGTGAGGTAGCCAGGGGGAGGAGCATTTGCACATTGGGAAGGGGAGGGTTTTAGCCAATCGTATGTGGCCGGCAGGGCAACCTGATCCACTAGTTTCCTAATGGATTCCTCAGACATTTGTGAGGGAGTGCTAGACACTACAGCCAGTGCCTCACCAGAAATTAAAACAGGGAAAGGGGCATATTTTCCCCAGAGGAAGAAGCTTTGGATTTAGGGGGCATTTTTCCCCTAACTTTTTGAGGGAGGAGACGAGTTGTGGGAGGAGGAGAAGGACCAGAAGTTCCCGACGATTTCTAGTCGCTAGAGACTATGGGTTCCATGCGAGAAGTAACTCGGCCATATGCCTATAGAAGGACCCACCCTCTAGAATACCCAAAACAACAGAAAAAAGAAAGGGAGAAGGAGAAGTTCAGGCACTATACCTCTAGATGGACGCCGGAGGAGGCAAAGAACCAGGGTGTAGGGATGAGTTTACTGTTGATTCTGAGGAGAGAAGGTGAATGAAAATGGAGGGAAGAGAAAGGGGTAAAAGAATTTAAAGGGGGGGAGGTGAAAAGAAAGAAGATGAAAAGGTGAGAGACACAGAAGATGTGTGCCACTCCAGGGATGTATCTCAGCGAAATGTGAAAAGGGGGAGAAGACGCATGGTGAGCCTATATGGAGGTGGTGGGTGGTGATCACAGCTAAGTCATTATTACCTGATGTAAAAGTTCTCCCTCCTACCGCCAAAAAATTTGAAACAAAAATTGCAAGATAAACATTAAATAAGTTTTTATGTTCCGCCCAAAAGAGGGCTTCACAAAAAAACTGGGAGACTAATGATGTGGAGGTGTACGAGGACCCCCCCTGCTCTCCATATACGAGGGGAGCTGCTGGAATGCGAAAGCAACCCATCAAGTGGGTCAAGTGGAGTGCCTCGAACCAGCAACACATACACGCACTTTGAGGAGACCTCGTATTTTCCAAAAATCTAGGAAAAATCCACTAAAGCACGAGGATATCTTGCCAATTGGACCAAGGGGAGGGCCTCGAATGAGTACGAAGTCTCCCCCCTGTAAAAATCCCCGAATCATGAAAAAAGACCAATAAAGCGATCAGGATCTTCTCCTCGTGAAGAGGTGAACAAAGGGCCTCGTATAATCAAAAGGGCTCGTAGCAGAGGAAGCCTCGTATTGCGAGATTTCCTGGCAAAAGATCTCGTCCACTTGACTGACTGTATATCCAAGAGAGATCCTTTGCACTTTCCATCCCTATATAAACCCCCACTCCATAGAGGAAAGGGACAAGTGACGCTTCCTAATCCTTGAGTAAAAGATTTACCACATTAATAGGAGAATATGCCAAAATTATCCAAAATACCCAATAAAAATATTTTGGGTAATGTTATGTTTGGTTTCATTTTCTCCACACCTTCAAGATGAGGAGAAAATGAAACCAAACATGAGGAAGACATCTCGTGATTTTTAGGCACCCTACACCAGACGACCTTAGTCTCAATAGGACCTGAAACCCATCTTATCCCGTCTCAAAACCCTCCCCGCTCTAGAATGTATAGGATCTAACCTACAACAGATCTACTTATTTTTTCTTTTCTTTACAATTGACATAATTGTTTATAAAATTAAGTTTATTATTTACAAAATCAAATAAACTATTGTTTGGCTTCAATATGATATATTTTTCAAGATGATATGTTCAATAAAAATTGAACATATACATAAATTAATAATATTTATAAATATTATCAAGTATGGGATAAAACTTTATAATCAACGGACATTTTGAAAAATTACCCAATGTAGTGTCGGACACGTCTCGGACATATGTCGGACACGGCATAGGCGTGTCCAAAAATATAAAATAAAAAAGAAAAAAAGGGACACGGTGTCCAACATATTTTGGAGAAGTGTCCGACACATTTGGAGAGTGTTTAACATGTTTTGGGACACATTTAGAGTTTTTTTCATAATTTTTAAAAATTTTTGGATTGTCTTTTTTTTAAAAAATAAAAATTGGGCTAAATAATAAAGAAAAAGAATAATTCACTTTGCTCAAACTAAAATTTTTGGGATGAAATTACTAAAACATTTAGAGATGAACATGATAATTTAACTAATTTGGATGATTAGAAATTTTTTTATTTCATACTTTTTAAAATAAATTGATTATGTATATTTTTTGAGTTAAAAATTTAGATATGAGATATGCTTATTTCATATTTTATCTTAATATTTTTCATATTGTATATGTTTTAATTTTATGCGAAATTTAGAATCTATATATAAAAAAGAGAAAATTCTTTTTTTAGTCCGTTAAGTATGCCCAATATTAATTTTAATCCGGTAACTATGCCCATTTTTTTTAAATTTCAGTAACTTGCAAAATTAATGAGATTTAGCCCGAAAATTTTTACTCAATTTTTCGGCGATATTTTGAAAATTAGCCGGAAAATTCCCACATGACAAGTATTTGATTAATTTATGGCAATTTATACACGTGTACAACTACGTGTAGTGACACATAACCATTAATGCTGACTGGATATTATTTAAAATATAATAATTCTAAAAAAATATATAAAATATTAATTTATTATAAAAAATATTTTATTAATTAATTTGAATAATTATTTAGTTAAATATATTTTATTAATTATTTTTTTCTTAATTATCTTTTAATGAATTTTAATTAAATTAATTTTTAAATAATAATTTTATTTTATAAATTATAATTATATATATAATATTTCAAGTCAAAATCCACCTCATTTCAATCATCACATAACCTTAAAAATTCCCAAAATATATTTAGTTGGCATGCCATGTAATATTTCCGGCCAAGAAAGCAAAAAACGACCATCAGAGGACTTTTTTTTAATCAATATTGCAAGTTACTGGACCTAAAAAAAGGGTCATAGTTATCGGACTAAAATTAATATTGAAAATACTTAACGGACTAAATAAATAATTATCCTATAAAAAAAATATATTATATATAGCCGTGTCTGAACCGTATCGTATCATATTTTTAAAATTTTCCTTATAATTGTATCCGTGTGCATGCATAATAGGTTAAAAACGAGTTATGGAGAAAATACGAGACCCCCCAAGCCTAATGGGGTCTAAAAAATAAAAACTTGTTCTTGAATTTGGATTATTTAGACACAGAACAAAATCCGATTTTATCGTCTCAGTTATCATCTCTAGCCATATAAATAGAATGTAGGTCCCGATATAATATGGCATGATCCAAACTGCGTACATTTTTTAGGCTTTAATTTATATAAGGAAAACCATTTTTTCAGTAAATTAAAGCACGCATCAAGATGGTTAATAACACTAGGAGGTGCACTAAAACTTTTGGATGGATGATCAATTAATTCACAATATATAGAATGATCCACTAATGAAGCCTAAGTTGGCAAAAATTGAGGGTGTATATATATATATATATATATATCAAATTCCACAAATATATGGGTGATATGGAGAAAATAACCAAGTCAAGGAGCATTTATTTTCTTCCATCAAGGAAGAAAGAATCAAGGGAAGTTGACCAAAATCATTAACACATGGAGGGAATCAAGCAAAGGAGGCTTGATCCATGAAAACCCCCCTCATTAATGAGGAAGCGAGGAAAAGACTATTACGTCCTCATAAGACGTTACCATTTATATCTGAAGACATGGAGAGGAAGGACAATAAGGACACTACGCCATACCTACCGTAAATAAATTCCTAGTATAAATATGAGCTCCACCCCTTCATTAGGGGACTTTGGATTTTTGTAAGAACTCTACTAGTATATCAATTCAATCAATATTCTTGGATCGGTTTGTACGTGTTGTCGATTGTGCTCGATTGTTATAAATTAATTCGATTATTATATTTATTATTTTATCACATTGTTGTTGAATTGTTCTCCAAATTCTCGTAACATCAATCGGTATTGCCATATTTAGTATTAGTTATTGTTGATTAATTATATGTACTTGGTTTGATAATTGAACGATTGATTATTGATTCATGACATTCATAATTATAAACAATTTAACATAAATATGTATATAGAATGAACTTCATTGGGTAGTAGCAAAGATACATCCATCTTAGGGGTGATAAAAAAATTTCAAAATCGTCCAAACTGCCCGAGTTGAATCAAATCGAATCAACTTAATTTAAAATTAAACATAATAAATTTAGAATGATGAATCTTGATTTAGATATTTCCTTGTGGAATCAACACTTCGACCTTCCTCTAAACTTGATTTGTTCTTCAATAACATTAATTCGTGGGTTTAGTACCACAATCACGAGTTACACGTTAGGACTTGATGAGCTTCACAGCGAACACCTTGATATCCAACTGAACGTCATGGTTCTTCTTGGATCTGGCTAGAGAGAATCTTGAGCTTCTTCTATATTTCATACCCCTATTTATAGTTGTAAGATGAAAATCCTGTTACGATTATTATATGAGAATCTTGAGCTGCTTCTATATTTCATACCCCCCCTATGATATGCGAAATTAGTAATTTACCCCCTTGTGTTTTTAAGAATATAGCAATTAAGTCCGCACGCACTTTTGTGCAATACACGGGCATTTTTTTTAATTTATTTTTATTCTAAATTGTAAAATTACATGTATATCCCTATTTATAACCGTTGGATCTGATTATATAAGGTTCAAATTTAACCAACAAAATCAATGGTTCAAATTTTGCTTAATTTGAGTCAATGGCCTAGATTCAAAATCGTATATTTACATAATATATATTTATATAAAATTTAATTAAGAATATATAATATATTTATTTATAATTAAATATATATATATATGTATATAATATATATAGAGAGGGGGGAGGGGCGACGGTCGCGACGACGGGGGGCTGGGGAGGGGCGACTATGCGGGTTTGGGGAAGGGGACAACGGGGAGCTGGGGAATGGGGATGTGGGGCGGCGCAGAGCTAGGCAATAGGGAGGGGGTGGCACAGGGCTGGGGGAAGGGGAGGCAGGGGGTTGGGGGGGGGGGGGGTTAATTATATATGTGATCTATTATTTAAAAATAAAATATATTTATTTTATAAATAATAAATATTATTAATATAATATGATTTAAAATTATTTTATATATATAAAATAATATTTTACTCTAAAAAATCGTACGCAGGGCGCGTGAATTACACAATCATGGCGTGGGAAGCACCTTCTCAATGCTGCGTATCGATCCCTCCTTGTAGCATTGGTGTATCATTTGTGGGCAGAGAGGAACCAACGGCGGTTCCAGCAGCATTTTCGTAGCCCGAAGACCCTTGCAGGCATTATCATTGAGCAGATTCGGCAAAGATTGATTAGCATGTCTCGACCCCCTTCCTTATAGCTTATAGCAACGTATAGGATCTTGAAGATCGCATGGAGGCAGTGAGTGTCACAGCCGTGTTCCCTTAGTACACGGCCGTGTCTCCTTAGTACACGGCCGTGTCTCCTTAGTACACGGCCGTGTCTGGGTATGGCAGTCTGCCTATGTTGTAACAGAGTGTTACACGGCGTGTGCCCTCTCACACAATTGTGTTGTCGAATCGGGTGATGGTCTTTGTTGTAATTGTACTCTTTTTACTTATATGAAAGTTTACATTCCCCCTCCCCCCTAAAAGAATTACACAACCATGTACAAGGAGGTATTTCGTTTGATTTTTTTTAAAAAAAAGGGGCGTAATTTCCTTTTTTTTTTTTTTTTTTTTTTTTTTTTTTTGAGAAGAGGGTAATGTGCACATATTGCATCATGGAGGTATTTTGTGTTTTTCCCTTTGATGATATATCAAGATTTGATTAGTCCTTCATAACTTAATTGATATTCGTCAATCACAAGATGTAATTTAAAATTATTAGATCACTAGTATTTGTTTCATTTATTAACGACTAGTTGTATGTGGCACATTTGAAGCATGTGCACAAAAAATTTAAAAATATAGATAATTAAATATCATTTACCAAATTTTTTTGTTGTAGGAAAAATGATAATATGAAAATGATAATATGCATATACTAAATATTTTTTTACACTTTAAAATATATTATAAATAAGAGTAAAATATATAAACTAAAACATCACGTTAAAAAAAAAAAAGAAGGAACAAAAGAAAAAATTAATTTATCAATTAATATAAAATTTGGAAAGTTGAATAAAGTAGTTATCATATCAGTTGAGGGTTATTTTTTACATTACAAAAAAATGATGCGACGGTGTCATTAACCACCATTTGTAAGTAAAAAAAATATTTCTTTTATATAATAGTATAAATATAGTACTAGCAATTTGTGGAGCACTTTATCTATATGCAACTTTTATACTACTATTTAAAATAAAATATTGATAAAATTTTATTGTTTAATAAAGTATATACACAATAATAAATTAATATTAAATTTATAAGAAAATAATGACAAAAAAGATGAATGAAAATTAAAATAAAATAATAACTATTAAAAGATAATGGGGCGTGGGGGTGGGATGATGAAAAAATAAAAATAAAAAGATTAAATATTAAAAACTAGACCAAAAAAGGAAGAAACGACAAAGAAGTGTTCTCCCTTAACATATAGTATAGATAGATACATTATATAAATTGTCTTTAAATACTTCAATACCATACATAATCATATTCAATTTTATCCATTGACTTTTATTTTATAAAAATATATCATGAATAAAAAAATATTGTACATATCAATATATAATAAGTAATAAATTTTCCACGCCTAGAACAACTTACTCCTTTAAAAAATTACTCATAAAAGGAACAACTTGGAACATAGCAATAATGACTATGTACTAGACTTCATCCATACCTCCAACCTCCCCTAATATGCTACGGTCCCCCACCCATTACAAAATATATTAAAACGAATTTAATAATAATAATAATATCAAATGAAGAATTAAAGATATGCTATAAACTTAGAAAAATTCTAAATTTATTGGCCTTTCACTCCTAACTATATATGAGAAAGACAAAAATAAAATTCTGGCCAAAGTTTCTAATCTTATATTTCCAAAACTCTCTACAAATGAATTACATGGTGGTATTTATAGACCACCAAAATCTTATTACAAACTAAAATATTAAATAAATATAATTACAAACATAATAGGGAATTACAAAAGGTTAGAGATATTATGGGGAAAATACCAAGGGGTGTGTGCATTCATACATAATAATAATATGTATTTACAATATATTTACAATACTCCCTCTTGAATGCACACATATTATTATATACACCCTGCCTCGTTAAAAACCTTGCCTAGAAAAATCCAATGGGACAAAAATCAAGGCTAAGGAAAAAGAGTACAGTTGTATAATCTCCCCCTCAATTCGGACAAATATCTTTCAAACGTCGCATGCCAATATTATGTACAAGTTGCTTGAACACTTTTGTTGGTAATGACTTCATAAATAAATCTGCTAAGTTCTGACTTGGTGGAATTTGTGTAACATCAACTTTGCTTTCCACTTGAAGCTCATGAGTAGAGAAAAATTTTAGTAATATGTGCTTGGTTCTGTCACCTTTAATATATCATTCCTTGATTTGGGCAATACAAGCCGCATTATCTTCATATATTACTGTGGAACTTTTCTCAATTGAGTCTAGTCCACATGATTCATGAACATAATGTATCAGTGACCTAAGCCATACACATTCACGCCCAACCTCATATAATGCAATTAACTCTGCATGATTTGATGAGGTGGCTATCAAAGTTTGTTTGGTTGAATGCCATGAAATAGCAGTTTTGCCATACATGAATAAATATCCAGATTGAGATATGGCTTTATTCGGATCAGATAAATATACCGATCTGAATAACCAACTAAATTGGTTGCTTTGGCCTTGTTATGTCGTTCAAAATATAGTCTCATATCACTGCGCCATACAAGTAGCGCAAAACGTGTTTAACACCATTCCAGTGTCTCTTTGCTGGTGTTGAACTATATCTTGCTAGTAGATTAATTGAAAGAGCTATATCTAGTCGGATATTATTAGCAAGATACATCAATGCTCTAATTGCACTGAGATATGGTACTTCTAGACCCAAAATCTCATCATTATCTACTCGAGGACGGAAAGGGTCCTTTTTAACATAAAGTGATTGAACTACCATAGGTGTACTTAATGGATGAGTGTTGTTCATATAAAAAAGCTTAAGGACCTTTTCTGTATAGTTTGATTGATGAACGAAAATTCCACCTTTAGTATGTTCGAACTACTGGCTGAGACAATACTTTGTAGTACCCAAATCTTTCATCTCAAATTCACTTTTTAAGTAATCAGCTGCATGTCGAATCTCTTAGGAGATCCAATGATATTCAAATCATCAACATACACAACTACAATTACAAATCCCGCTTTGTCCTCCTTATGAATAAACATGGACTTATTTGATTATTACAAAACCCTTTATTTATTAAGTACTCACTAAGATGATTGTACCACATACGTCCTGATTGTTTAAGTCCATACAAGGACCTTTTCAATTTGATGGAGTACATATGACGAGGTTTTGACTTCAATGCTTCAGGTATTTTCAATCCTTCTGGGATTTTCATGTATATATATGTATCCAATGACCCATACAGATATGCATTGACCACATCAATGAGTTGCATTTGCAGTTTTTCAATTACTACTAAACTGATTAGAAACCTAAGTGTGGTTGCATCCACCACAGGTGAATACGTTTCAGTATAATCAATTCATGGCTTTTGAGTAAAGCCTTGGGCCACAAGTCTAGCTTTATACCGTACAACTTCATTTCATTAATTTTTTTTTCGTACAAACACCCACTTATAGCCAACTGGCTTGACACCTTTTGGTGTTGGAGTTATAGGTCGAAATACTTCTCGCTTATTTAGCGAGTCAAGCTCAACTTGTAGCCTCCTTCCAACTTTTCCAATCATTTCGGTGTCTACATTCCTCCATAGTTTGAGGATCGTTATCATCTTCGTCCATAATTTCGACGATTACAGAATAAGCATAAATCTCATCGATTTCAACTTTATTTCTATACCAACCAAAACTATTGTGAGCATAATTAATAGACATCTTGTAATTTTTTTCGAGATCTTGCTCATTGCGTTCAAATTCTTCAGATAAAATCACTTCAGGGATTTTATCCTTAGAGATATTACCAGTCCCCACATTAATATCATTATTAATTGAGACAACATGTTCTTTTCTCTTTCGAGGATTTACATATTTAGAGCCAACTTCTACGCTTCCGGCGTATTTGTAACTCAGATGTTTTTGATTGATTAAGAGTCGCTTCAGGGACTTCTAAACGAGCTGGAACATTTTCAGCTGGAATGTGTGATTTGTGACCCTTTTGGTATCTGTAAATGCATCTGGTAGCCTATTCGCAACACTTTGCAAATGTATGATCCGTTGAATTTCAAGTTCAATGTCATTCGTCCTCGGATCCATAAAAGACATAGATGTTACATCCCATGCAATATCTTTCTTTATAATCCCCTTATCTTCTCCCCCTAAAGCCGGGAATATTGTCTCATCAAAATGATAATCTAAGTACCTAGTAGTAAATTGATCACCGGTCATTGGTTCAAGGTACTTAATAATTGATAGAGACTTAAACCCAACATAAATTTCCAATCTCCTTTGTGGTCCCATTTTAGTTCATTGAGGAGGAGGTATCAGGACATACACCGTGCAACTAAATACTTTTAAATGAGAAATATTTGGTTCTCTTCCAGAGACCAATTGTAATGGAAAATTTTTTTGGTAAGCGGTGGGTCTAAGTCGAATTAAACTCGTTGCGTGCAAAATTGCATGACCCCATGCCGATGAAGGTAATTTCGGCCGCATCAGCAATGGTCTAGCCATTAGTTGTAACCGCTTAATTAACGACTCAGCCAGGCTGTTTTGAGTATGTACACGAGCAACTGGATGCTCCACAGTTATCCCAATGGATTGACACTAATTATTGAAGGACTTAGAAGTAAATTCTCCCGCATTATCTAACTTGATCCTTTTAATAGGATAATCAGGAAAATGAGCTCTCGATTTAATAATTTGATCTAGAAGTTTTGCAAATGCAACATTTCGTGTTGGTAGCAAGCTTACATGTGACCAACGTGTTGATGCATCAATTAACACCATAAAGTACTTAAATGGTCCACATGACGGTGTTATTGGTCCACATATGTCTCCTTGAATTCGTTCAAGAAAAATGAGGGATTCTAAATTCACTTTTTTCATAGACGGCTTTGTAATTAATTTTCCAATAGAACAAGCCGCACATGTAAAATCACTTTTAGTAAGGAACTTCAAGTCCTTTAGTGGGTGTCCATGTGAATTTTCAATGATCCTATGCATCATTGTTTTACCTGGATGACCAAGTCTATCATGTCACAAAGTAAAAATACTCTGATCGACTAACTTCAGGTTAGTGATACTGTGTGTTTCAATGGAGCTTATCACTGTGCCATATAAACCAGGTGTATATGTTCTTATTCTTTCTACGACTTGCTTCTGGCCAGTCTTAAACGATGTAAGGCATAAATATTCGATGTCATCCTTATTCATGGTTTCAATATGAAACCATTTTGTCGAATATCCTTGAAACTCAATAGGTTCCTTTGTGATTTACTAGAATATAAGGCATCATTTATATGCAATCTTGTTCCTTCAGGTAACATGATAGTGGCTCTTCCGGAGCCTTCAATAAGATTACTAACACCTGAAATAGTACCCACGTTGGTTTTTGTCATTAACAAGTTTGAGAAAAATGTCTTGTTTCTTAGAATCGTATGCATAGTGGCACTATCAACAAGACAATGCTCCTTGTCATTGAGATTTGTAATGGCTTGATCCATTCTATATAAAGCAAATAAACATAGAATAAGTAAAGGAAAAACTTCATTCATAAAACGTAAAAGCATCACAATGATGAAAAGAAATACCAAAACATACTAAAATAAATATGACTGAATAACAAAAATATGCCAATGACACATGCATATATAATCATTAACCATGTTGAAATCCTCAGGTTCCCTGTACTGCTGCTGGAGTACAAAGGCTATATGCATGAAAGGTAGAAAATATTTTTTTTTTCTAACATTTGTTCATCTAACACTTCTTCTCCACATAATCGAAGTTTTGATACAATTTGTAACATCTCGGAATTGTATTCAGCGACTATCTTGAAATCTTGCAATCTCAATTGTATCCACTCATATCTGGCACGTGGTAGTATTACAGTCTTTTGGTGGTCAAATCGATCCTTTAAACTCTTCTAGAGTTCAAAAGGACTTTTAACTATCAGATATTGAGACTTCAGGCTCTCATGGAGATGATGACGAAGCAAAATTATTGCTTTAACACAGTCTTGTTCAGAAGCATTAGTATTTTCTTTTATTGTTTCTCCCAAGTTATTACTCGCCAAATGCAATTCGGCGTCAAGGACCCATGATTAATAGTTTATTCCAGAAACGTGAAGAGCAATGAAATTCAATTTCGTGAGATTGGTCATTTAACTACAATAAGTTAATATGCACTTTAGCAAAATATTCAACATATACATGTAAGTGGAATCAAATGTATTATACATACATATGAACTAAAAGTGACATAAAAGTTATTAACTATATTAAAAATTAAGTTTGATTTAAATATCACAGAATCGAATACCTTTAAATAAATAAATGAAGAAGCTTCGGGCTTCTCAAATCAAGCCATTATCTCAAATCACTTCAGGTGAAAAATCAATAGTTATATTTTAATCATTGCTCCGGGGATGATAATGCAAATAATTGGTATCGAATATGTCACCTACTGCTGGAGGTAATTTACTCATTACTTACTTTGGGAAGCAATGAGACTTTATAATGCACATCCACTTCAGGGTATGAAATTAAGTATTATATGCCTACTTCTGGAGGCAATATCAATTATGATAAATCCATTATTTTATACATCCACTTCAGGGGACAATAAAATGTATAGAATATGATTATTCATATATCATTATTGAATATACAAGAATAAAAA